>PVJO010000528.1:0-127935 GCA_004026905.1 Hystrix cristata | reverse complement strand
ACGTTATCCGACTCCACTACTCCTTTCTGAGCACGTGCATGGCGCCTATGTGTGCTGTTATATGATGGTGGGCTGCTGGGGTGATGCTGGGGTGGCTTGGCTTGCCTGCCACGCCAGAAGCTCACCATCACTTGTATAAAGTGTTTCGACTACTTCAATGATTCTATTGTCCTTAGGCAAGAAGCCCAAACTCCTCAGTTTATCATTCCATATAATAATTCACCCAGCTAATTCCTAATTACTGTTGGTCTAAACTTCAATATTATTTCTTTTCTTACTAAGCCTTCTCAGACCCCTGAAGTCTCACACTTCCATAACACTGAATATTTCTTTCCGTTACTGCTTTTACAGTTTTCCAGTAGATTCACTTGTTTCCTTGTCTCTGGGTTGTAAATATGGTCGGAAAGAAACCATATCTGTAAATTTGGTTTGATCTAGTTTGATACATGTCAAACAGAAGGTACTCAAATACGCAATGGATAAACAAAGTAATAAATTAATTCACTTAGGATATGAGTCTTAACATCCTAAACAAAAGCACAGAACATGCCCCATAACTACTGACACAAAAGCCATTCCATACCCTAGATCAGTGATGGTGACTCTTTCAGAACTGTCAATGATAACAAACAGCCCGCTGTGGCACCCGTGCCACAGGTTTGCTACCACTGCAGATAAATGCTAAGTGACGTCAGACTGCCAGCTAGAACAGTTGGCAAAAATATATGTACACTGGCTTTTTGGGCAGCGACAATCTTGTGAAAATGTGTGTCCTTAACTATCTACAAATGTCAAGCCAATTGTGGAAATGAAAATGAGCTGCTTTATTATCTAGAATCTAAAAGCATCCCCTTCTTGTGTTAGGAAATCACAGATCAGAATATCTAAAAAGTATCCCTGACATAATAAAAAATATCTCCATCATATAAGGCAACTGTGGTAACAGTGACTCAATTTTATACTCAAAGTACATACTCCTATACATGTACATATATTACCCCCCCACTAAGTACCTATATATTATCTATTATATACTAGGTACGCACGTATATATATAGTCTTATATTTTAATCAGAGTATCAATAAAAGTCTATCTTTCTGACTAAACTGTTGTTCTGACAGGTCTGTCAATGCTATTTTCTCCAAGGAGAACTACATTACAAAAAGATATGTATTTCAGTACATTTCCATCTCATTGTCCACAGTTAGCAGGAGAGGTCAAGCACAGAAAACAGAGATGAAATGATCACATTAGCATTGATGATTAACTTTCCAGGGGCTCACTGATCTTTGGTCACATGTATTATCTTTTCAGATGCAGCACAGATTACACGTACTACAAATGCTAGACTTCAGTTCTCAAGATGAACTTTGCTTTTCTAGTCTAATGCAAGATATACAATTACAAGCTAGTGCTCCCAACAAACATGCAGAAGAAATCTGGCAAACTCACTTATCATGAGTGAAGGCATAAGAATGACCCCCAAGGGTAAATGCTATTTGCTATTTCTTTGTAATAACAAGTTATGCAAAATAAGGGGAAAATAAAATCCAATTAAGCAATACATTAGGTTAATACAACTAATGGGTAAAATTTTCCTTTAGACATTATCACCACTAATGTACTTAAGAGTTCTGGGCTACAGGCAAGCAGTTTGTCCACTCTTTGAAGCATCTTCTGGGTAGAAGCAATGGAAAGTTTAAATAACACAGTTGGAGAATGGAATTATCTGTAACAAATGGATTATTCATGTTCATGCAAATATGAAGTTTATGCTCATATTCTATCAAGAAACCATCAAAGTTTCCCAGTACACTGGGAGACACAGGCCCAGGCCCTCTTCTCTGATGTAAGAAGTGCCATGAGCATATCTGCTGGGTTGCTTCTCACAGGGCGGCCCTTCCAGACACGCCTCATGATAGCCAGCGCCCTGCTATGCTGATTCCCCGAAATGTGAGACAGAAAAATGTTTTTGTCATGTTCCCTTTAGCCAGACAGTAGTTATCATAGCTTTCCCGCACTAAAGAAGCTGTAGCCTGGCTGCTTCCCACCCTAGAAATTGATCAGAAATGCTTTAGTCACCAAATTTGACTCAGTATTTCCCAGTACATCTGTGGATACTAAAATAAGATTCCTGCTTAAAAATAATACTGTAAGCTTGTCAGTTCTTTCTTATGTCATAAACGACCCAATAACACATTTCAGGCAACAGCTCGATACATACTTTCAAAATTACTCAAATGTTAATAACTGTGAAAGACTGTGAAAGAAGCAGCTAGTGATTTCCTTAGAAGGAGAAGACAGGGCACAGGTGACTAAAAGCTGAGAAGCAGTCAGGTGAGGATTATTTCAGAAAGTATTTTGTTCCTACGCAAGCATGCTTATAAGACAGTCACTTGTCAAGACAGTAATGGACAACGCTCTTGCTTCTTTAACAATGCTTAAATTCTGGTCGGAGAAAAACAGACCTTGTTATTATTGTGTTCACTGTGAATTACAGCACTCTATAAAGATAACAAACACTTATTTACAATAGGAATTATGCTAAGGAATTTAAATAAATTAAATTCACATTTAAGCTGTATTACATTATTATCCCAGCAAAAATGACTGAGGCAAAGAGGTTCTATAACAAAGCTCCAAGTCACACAGTCTCTAAGTATGCTAAAAACAAAACATCAGTTAAAACAGTTTAAATTTACCAAGTACTTTAACGCTTTAAAAATTAATTCTGGATTTTAATGACATTGCTTAGCTAGGAAGACCATGACCAAAGATCAATCTTACAGAGTATGTAAGTGACTTGGAATTGGAGATCTGAGTTGGTAGCAGATTATGAGATATCCAGTTATCCTGATGCTTCAGGAATAACCACACAAACTTTAACACAAATATTAATCGTCCCTTTAATAGAATTCTAACATTTCCAAAACGATTCATCATGTTTCTAGACAAGAATAAGAAATGTAGTCAAACAACTTAAAAGCTGTGTATGGGAAGGACTAAGGAGAAATCATGACATCAAAAAATACTGGTTTACCTTCTAAATGTAACATATGCTAATTTAGCAAAGTGGGACTAGCGATGGTTCAAACCTGCAGGAAGTGTACACTACAAACCAGAAAGAGGAATCATGCACTGATGAAGGGATTAAACTCTTGCTTAAAACGCCTCATCACAGCAGTCTACTACTGATTTCAGGTCTCGACAGCTGAGCAGAAAATTTCCCAGCAACAGAAAGAAAAGATCCTCTGCCAGATCCTCTAGGACAGTGTTTTCCGAGAGTTGACCCCATTATTTACAGTGTTTGGATAGTAACTGAAAACACAGTTAAAAACATCTTGCTTTTTGGAAGAAAAATAATGAAGTATTTCATCCATGAGGAAACAGAGTATGCCACATAATGTAGGAAAAACATCTCTTGGTGGGACATGTTCTGTTGGCACTGATTATCTGTTGCTATAGGAGCAGACTCTCCACCGTGCTGCAGCACTTGCTGGTCATGAAAGCAGGGTACGTAGAGCCGAGAAGGCTCATACTGACTGCATTCTGGTTTTTCTTTGGCTATTGAGCGCCAGCGCTCTGGCTCATCAAATCCACTACAACTGCTTAGTTATCATTTCCATTCTTCACCAGCAGAACATCTAACTCAAAGCTAAATCAAAACAAAACCAAAACCAAACAAAAACAGGAAAGCTGTGTCTGTCACATTTCTGTGAAGTTATATTTGCATCTCTGAAAATACGTCACCATCAGGCACAGATTTGTATTTTAAATGTTAATCATATAGAATACTGTATCTCCAAACGCCACGTGGAAAATTAAAAAGATTAGGCCTGAAGTAAGCCACAAGGTACAAGAGAAAACCCCACTAATGGGGGCAGTGACGTCTGTCTGCACCTCTCAAACTGAGCTACATCACAAGACAATGAAGAAACGCGGTTGGAGCTTGTGCTCGCTCCCTTGCTTCAGCTTCCAGAAAATCTGTTTTTGGTTTTTTTTTTTGGGGGGGGCAAATGATGTACCCCTTCATCTTTAATGTTTGTATCAAGATAAATCATGCTGTAATTACTCGTAAAAATCGGTATTTAAAAAAATGGCGTTTCTCAAGGAACAACTTGCTTTTTCTGTTTGTTTTCTGAGCTAGAGTCTCGCTACATAGTCTAGTCTGCCCTCGAACTTGAGACTCTCCTGCCTCAGCTCCCTAATGCTGGGATTACTGCTGTGTGCCATCATGCCCAGCTAGTAAGATGCTTTTCTAAGAAAAACATTTATTCGATTGAAATATGTTTCTCCAGTGGTACCTCAATATACCCTTCAAAGCCAACTGATTTGAAGCTGGATACAGTTCCATTAGTCACCTTCAGATCTAAACTGCCTAGGCACCTGGCTCAAATAAAAAGGTATCTCAGTCCTTCTTTGTCCTTCAGGAACTTGACATGTTTGAAATGCTCAGGCCAGTTACTTTGCCAGGTTTCTTCACTACTGAGCTCAAGAAAGACAAAGATCAACTGAGGAGTAATTCCAGAATAAAGAGACACGATCACTTAAATCAACTTATGTTCCTAACCTGGATCCTACACTCAGAAAAAAGGTGAGAAAATTTGAAATGTGAGTAAGGTCTGTATATTAGGTAATAGAACTCTATCAATATTAATTTCCTGATTTAGATAACTGTGCTATAAGCATTTCAGGAAAAAAAAAACTTTAAAAGGAGCGAGAAAGATGCTAGCAAAATAAAGTAGTATGATAACATCTGGTGATCCAGGTAAAGAGTGCAGGTAATTCTTTGCACTATTTATTCCAATGAGGGTCATTTGCAGCTACTTCTCAAGTCTGAATTTATTTCAAAATAAAAAAGTTTAAAAACCTTTGTGTCATATTTATACCCAAGAATATACTGAATAGTAAGGCGTTTTTGAGGAAGCAAAAGGAGGAGATCCCAAAGCTGACTCTGTTATTTTTTTCTGTTTAAGTGCTTAGCCATTTGTTCAGAGGACGAGGTAGATAATATTTGGAAGATAATGTCACAGAGGATTAAAGTAAGAAAAAAGATAGCAGGATATATCTCATTTCTAAAAGTAGTATACTCACTGTCTAATCCAGGGTGGCTGATTGTCATTAATGAGATGGACTTTGTCAATGGAGAAGAAATGGCTGATGTACAGTAATTAAATCCCTGTTGCTTAGATCTGTGGCAGGTCTGAAGTAAGAACAAAAAAAATAAAGAAAAATAAAGAATAGGTTCTCAGTACATGCTCTAATACTTCTTGATAAACACAGAATACTCACAAACACAACAGTGAAATAATGCACAACGAATGGGGATGTGTGGAAAGCTTGTTTCCCAGTCAGACAGGCGTTGGTACCAGTCTTCCTCTGCCACTGAACACCTGCCTGACTGCAGAGAAGTTACTCAGTTTCTCTAAGCCTTAGTTTTTCCACCTGAAGTAGGGATAATCTAACACTAGTCCTTTACAGTGGTTTTATATCCCCCACAGCATCTAACAACATTTCAGGTTTAATAAGTGCTGAGTAAATACCTGCAGGACATAGTAAAAACCAATAAAAATAATTTCACTGGAGATACCAAACTACCTATAGTACTTGTTCTTTGAAATCTAAACCCCTACAAAGATACAGTCAAGTAGGACATTAATATTATTACTCTGATTTTAAGCAGCTGGAAACTGAAATCAAAGTAAAAAGTGTTTCAAGATCATATGCGAAACAGCTCTGTATCTGGAAAAAAGCCCAAATCTTTTTCATTTCTTCTTCTGAGATAAGACTGATTCTCCATGAGGATGACAATGACTGAAATGTGGTAGTTTAAAAACCTCACTAAATTCCCAACAGCTTCAAGATCATGTAATAAAACCAACTGCAGAAGTGCCTGCTAAACAACCCTAAAAGACAGCTGGTCATACTTTTGGTGATACAGGCTCTTGCCCCTTTTCAGAGAGCCCACTGTTAAGTGTTAACCAATGTTAATTATCATTACTAGTAGGATGAAATCTGCCTCCCTATAACTTACATATACTGAAAGGGAAGCACTGAAAATCTGTTACTAGCATGAACTCAAGTGGGCCAAAGACTTCCGATTATTTAGAGCTTGTTCCATGTGTAACCATGGAATCTGAGGCAAACAGTTGCTATGTTTCAAATACAACTCTGAGGTCTGAAAAATGACCTCAGTGAAAGGCAGAGACTTTCAACAGGAAGTTGGCTGCAGGCAACTTGTGGAGATCACACAGATAGAAGCAGCTCAAACACCCACTCTAAGGCTGCACACCAGGTGAAAAATCATGGGTAAGCAGAGTTCTAGGAAAGCTATGCACAGCACGGCACCGAAGTGTTGACATTTATCCAGAAATGTTGACTTTAAAAAAACTAAATCAGGAAATCCATTTTAGAAAGACATCAGTGCTAATAATCACTTACTAAAAGACAGGGTCATCTCTCAAAGTCAGTCTCAAATATCAAACATCAGTCTCAGAAAATGTATCACACAAAAGAAATATAAATATAGCACACACAAGTTATATAAAGAAATACAAAGAAAATATATAAAAACACACATAGAATATATAAATATATAGAATATATAATATAAAAACTTAAAGTGATCTAATTTCTTCATTAAAACCTGTCTACTTCAAAGACATGGAAAGAAGCAATGAGACCAACGGTCAGGAATTCTGAGTTTAACACTGCTCAGACACTAGTTACGTAGCATCAGTCAAGTCACTTACATAGGCTTGAAGCTCTCACACTTGAAGAGCCTAGGAATAATGTGAAGGCATACATTGGCTCTATGTCTACGATTTTGTTCACGAACCTGCAATTTTTATATTTTCCCTAGCCTTGAAAATGGTCTCCTAAGGATTCTATACACGTGAAATGCAATTTAGTCTTCAGATTTCCATGGGTTTATTTACCTTTATCAAAGCTGTACTAAATAACCACCAAATAAGTGGTTCTGGTTTTTTCCACTATCATTAGATATAACAAATTTAAATGACCTACTTCATCAAGTATATTCTCTACATTCTTTTTTTTTTCTTTTTCTAATATAGTAGGTCGAGTAGAACTTTTTGAAAAAGCAAGAGAACTCTTTTAGACCTTTAATTTTCATTAGGCCTATATTCTTTTTATTCATCAGGTTTCATATGAGTATAAATGATACATTCATTATTCAGGTAATCTTTTGGGGTCTAATTTGTTGTCATGGCATTGCCATGTAGTAGGATACAATAAAGAATTAAATTTCTACACAAAACCCCCAGTCATCAAATCAAAGAATAGGTTGTTAATATTTCTATTAATTTCATTAGATCTCTATCCAAAATCCCAATTCAAACATGGGTGTTTTACTTGTTTAATTAGAAATGTTTCATTTAGATGAATTAAGAGGAATCCTTTCATAAAAATAGTCTCTTGGCCCAAGAGGAAGAATAAGAACTGGGGAAAAGGTAGGATGCTTTAAAAAAGTCTTAAAAACTCCCACAGGGATGAGGAGCCTGAGAAAAGGAGAAGAAAGTCACTTGACTGGGCTGAGAAGGCGGTCCATGACCTTCAAGAGAGTGGCAAGAGAGGACATTAACAGATGTAGGTGGTGAGAAAGAGAAGGGAGGGAGTGCAGATGCTCTTAAGAATTCTGGTAGGGACAGAAAGTAGAGAGATTGACAGTCATTTCCTGGACGGTACTGTTAGGACAAACAATAAACAACATTGCTTCTATGAAGAAACATGGGAAATTTTTTGAGAACTGGGAAAGTTAATGATGAGTAATATACTTCAAGACTCGTTTTAGTACTGAGGTGGTAAGAATGAAAATTTCAATTGTATCTCCTAGATACTGTCCTGATTCTAAAGTGTTCTGATGGAATATTTAAGTCCATGAAACTTTTTGGTATTCTTTAATATTCAAAGCTAAAAACTTGCTTTACTGATAGACTGAGTATATTATTTAATGGGTAAGTCATCTTGGCTACTAGCTTTATAGTAACAGAGCTCTTGCCTTCTAGTGCTCCTAAAATGTGTTCATATTTTGTGAAATAAATTTATTTCCTTCCAAATTAGAAGAATACCTATTTCAGCCTTACCTGATGATCAAACATCCTATGTTCTCTCTGGGGTGACTCGAGATCCTCTTCTGAAAGTGACACCAAAGAGTCACCCCGTTCCTCCCCACTGAAAGTGTGTCTGAGCTCTCTGGAGTTTGCAGAGTTAACTTCTAGAGATGAGGATGGCTTATTTCCAATGCCAGCTGCTCCTGTTAAACCTTCCAGACTGAAACTGAACATAGAGCACAAATGTTAATTCATTGGATTTGTAAGTCTTGCAATGGAAGGAGGACCCTAAATCTCTTTAGTTGTATCTTCCTTGGTCATATGTTATTTCTATGTCATCTAACAAAACTAATAGGGCAGAGCACAAGTGAGTACCACCCCCTGCTCTGGTCTTGGAATGCTGAGAAAAAAATGCACACAGATTCTCTTACCTTGATATCTAAATGTTGAACCAGCTAAGATGATTTTCTCACATTATTTTTTAATATATCATATGGACAGACCATATTTATCTTATTTTCTTTCATATAAGCATGCTTTTCATTTATATGATATAATTAATCTTTGCCAGAATCCAATTCTGCTAATGCCATATTTTAAGAAAACATGAGCATAAGTAACTTTCAAAAGGCAAACTGGATGACTGCTGTTTAGTAAGTGGACTTTGTAGTTTTACACTGAACTATTCTCTAGTAGACCTTTATAACTCTATAGGTGTGGTTCCACCCAGAAAACCCTCATGCTACTTGTGGTCTTTGCCATTTAAGCATACCCGATAAGACAATTACTGACGGGCTTCCTGAGAACTGTTAGTTACAGACATGCACATGTAACACTTTAAAGAACAAATAAATTCTGAAAAGCTACTGAGTCTAAGAGTTTTTTTGTTTTTTGTTTCTTTTAGTATGGGTAAAAGAAAAAGATCTAACAGAGTATGCAATTTTAGGTGGGAATCCCTAGGATAAAGATTTTATGGCTTGCAGAGCAAAAAGCGGGAAGCTACAGAGTGAGATTTTTCTCTTTGGAGCTAACTAGGATAATTTGTATTTGTTATAACTACAGCAGGGACTTTAAAATATCTAAGACCTCAAAATATAGTTGTAGTTGAAGGCATCCGCAGTTAATGACCAGCTGGAATTGTATTTGGAGGTATAATGAAACTACTGTATGTAGTTACTTCTACCTTAGGAAAACTGTACAGGTAATTTTGACAATTATGTTCATATATGCCATACTAGAAGCACTTCTATTGGACTTTTTTTTTTTTTTTGCTTCATAAATTACTTATTACGAACTAAAACCGTACGTCTGTATTTTTTCTATTGGGTAAATTAAACAATAGGGTTGTTTCTCTTATTTCAGTATAACAATAGAAATCATGACTAAAAATAAATGTCCCTGTAAAACTCATATTCGATACCAGGGACAAGAAGAGGGGCTAAGTGAAGAAGTAGTTTAGTTCTGTATTGTGAATTACTTGAAAAGCTAAAGAGAATCAGATCTACACTTACCACAAAACTTAATCCTGAAATGTTTTGGTAATTAAATCTGGCAGGGTAGTTTAAAGAAGAATATGAAACAAAGAGGTCTCTGATTTGGGGATCTAAAGATATTAATGGATTTGCAAACAAAACAGAAATCAGTACATTTTATTAGCTGCCTTGCTTCTCACTTTGTTATCCTGAGGATCTGGGAATCCAGACAGCCCAGAACAAAGAGATGTGGTTTGCTATACCACAGAAACAAGTCTATGCAGAAAACACGAAATCTCTACCCGCCTGAGACCAACATAATGCATCAGGGTCCATCACTGTGTTACCAAGCCACAACCCTTCAGCTGGTTTAGTGATGCCAATAGCAGAGGCAACAGAACACTGTGCTCACAGACACAGCAGGCTGCCCATATACATTCTAGCCACACACAAGTCAGCTCCAAGCCAAGGCCAGATGGCATACTTTATGGATTCCCCATTTGGTGGCCGGACATGTCATGATACTATACCTTCTGTAATTAAAGTCAGCACTCAAGGCAGCAGAGTATTGGACACCAGAGGGACACCAACTCATACTGAGGATGACATAAAAGGCAGAAACAAATGGAGGAAGAAAAGTGAAAACAGGTACGGGGTTATTAAGTAGAAAAAGAAAGAGCACAGTTAGAGACAAAGGGATTTACTTGTCAAAAAATTTAGATATGTAACATTGAGAATTTAGAAAAAGGCTAGATTAAAACACATGTTAATGTACTGTTCCACTGATAGCAACCTGGACAATGTTTGAAAAAGAACATGAGCTCTTTACAGAAAAACCAGTCCAACCTAAAACCCAAGAATTTATTCTTGTGATCCTTGAGGAATGAGCCTACCCACTCCTGGCCTCCTCTCCAGATCTTCTCCAGCAGGCATTTCAACACCCATGACTGGGTCAATCTCACTACACCTGCCTTCTCCCACACTGACCTTACCATGGTATCTCTATTCTGGATTAAAAGAAGTGGTAATGACCCGTGCCAAGGTAGACTCACAGAGTCGTTAGTTTTCTTGTTTTTTCATTAAGGATCCAATTACATCAAACAATTCATGAAGCTTGCATAACAGTCAGATTCACATCCATCTACCATCCCACCACCCCTCGCCTTGGTAGTGCTACTGGAAATTGAACTCCCAGTGCCTCCAGCATTTAGGCAAGCAATGTACCACTGAGCTTTGTCTCCAGCCCTTTTTATTTTTTATATTTTGAGATACAGGTTCACTAAATTGCCCAAGCTGGCCTCAAATTCGTGTTTCTCCTGCCTCAGTCTCTCAAACAGCTGGGATTACAGGCCTTGCAGCTCCATCCTCACCTTTAAAAGCTAGTCACTAGGCTCTTCTGCTAAAAGTAAAGTGTATTACAATGGCCACATTCCCTTGTATTTTAATGATAATTAAAGGAGTGTGCCTCCTAGAATTCTACAGTGCTGAACTGGAAATGTGTCTTCTAATTATTAAGATCGTATCCATTTTTCGACAAGATTTAAAAAAAAAATCCATCTGGTCATCTACTTCCTTGATTACCTAACCGTAGTGGTGACACAGATTCTGCAGTTGGAGAGGTTAAATAAATACAACCAGCTTTTAAAAAATTAGCAATTCAAAATATAAGCAACTCACATGTACTTTGTGATGGGAACTATTATCAATAGATCAGTTTTTTTTTTTTTTTTTAAAGCCACAGTAGCCCGTTTGATTAACAAAAGACATCATTTCAAAGGCATACCACTGCTACTTGGGCCTTAAAGTTCTAAATGAAATGCTTGTATTTTCAATGTGGGAATAAGAACTGCTGGACAGCCATAAAACCACTCAGTTCCCTACTGAACTGTGCAGATGAGAAGGCCTGCAGACACCGAAACACTTATCTGGAATTCATCTAATAACTGCTTGCCAAGTGGGGGTCTGGGCAGAGGAAAGGAGACAGGAAAATGGTGGGGGGGATACAGTGGCTTCCTCTAGAGTTCTCCTAGAAGGCTATTTTTATCATTTAAAAATAACTTAAATAGTACAAAACATTTAAAATCAAGAGTAAACAGTTTGAAACTCAGAAGCACAAAAGCAGAAGGCTGAAATACATCTCTAGTCTGGCAAGGAGATCAGACTGACTTAAAATTTACTTGTTATGAGCAGAAGCAAGATACATTTCACAAACACTCATAGACTCCGACCAAAGTCCAGTCTCTGAAGTTACTAATGTTAAATCTCCAAACCATTAGTAAATAAGCTCATTATATCTAAATATCCAACGTGTTTTGAAAAGCAGAATGTGGCAAATCAGTAATAATATATGCCATTCTTAAAAATAATGTCTTACTACTGTTCACAACATTCTCTTTACTCTCAGAATACATAAAAAAAGATGTGGACCATTGGGAACACATTTAAGATGAAGAATGACAACGGAGACAAGAAGAGGATATAATAGCTTTCCTAGGGATCCAGGAAGATGCAGATGGTTTATGTCTGTCATTCCTTATAGTAGAAAACTCCTTTCATAATTACATGTTTTTCAGAGTATTCTCCTTTCCTTAATTACCAGGGTTAATACTGAATTATTCTTTGGCTTTGAGATTTAGAAAGTTTCACATTTTTAAACATCACTCCTCCTCAAATACTAGTTGGAATTTTTCAGTTTTACAAACCTTTAAATTATACACTTGGGGTTGGGGATTTAGCTCAAGTGGTAGAGCGCCTACCTAGCAAGTGCAAGGCCTGGAGTTCAATCCCCAGCACGCTCCCCCCACCAAATTATACATCATGTTCTTCCTACAAAGGGCAGAGGGGAGGGGAGGCTCGCTAAGGGCAAAACTATAACTGGAGTTGTTTATGACAGTTCTATCTATATGCAAACTTGCACTACACCCACCAATGTCATCCAAGCTCACATCAAGAAATTTTTAATGCAGCCAACAACTATAGTTCCAAAGGTTTTAGGTACCTTCTATTGGAGGCTTTTTAAAACAACTTGTTCCCTGAAAAGCAATGTAACTGAGAATGTTTAAATTTAACTTAACTTTTTTCTAAAATCTGGAGTTAAAGGAAGCATCCACTTGAAAAAGATAAAGTAGGAAGATCACTAGGTGCCTGCTTCCAACAAACAGATTTAACTAATAGATAAAAATACCTTTTTACAAATATCTCTTAATTCAAGCAGCTAACAATAACAGAACCAAACTTTTTGGAGTTTTTACACCTTTTCCAAACAACAGAAGAAAAGGTCACTAATCACTTCTGAACAATAAAAGTGAACAACAACAACTAAAACCTCCTTGTTATGGCTTATGTTTAGATGTCCCCCTCAGAGCCCCATGTGGCCACAGGTGGGGTTCTTACAGAGGTGGCTGGATCTACAGTATGTGACTGATTCAGGGCACAGCACTAGGCTTAAGGGTGGGTGATTACTAAATCAGTCCACTGATTGGTCTGGCACCACCCTAACCCCAAAAGTCTAGATAGAATATAAAGAAAGATGCTGCTAAGGCCCCTTGCTCACTAGCTTTGCTTTCTTCTGCCTACCGTGCCATGTTTCTCCTCTGTGATGCTGTCTGCCACACCACCCCTGCCTTGGAACCAGCCAACAATGGACTGAAACCTCTACAAATTGTGAGCTAAATACACCTTTCACCCTTTAAATTTGGGTGTTGGGTATTTTGTCTCAGCAACGAGAAAAGGAACTAAGACATTCCCAAACTTCGGCATTTGGAAACAATGAGAACCAAATCAACTTCTCAACTTACAAATCATTTCTTTGTAAGCTTCAAAATTTTACCTGACAAATAATAGTTAAGAAATTCAAAGACTGAGAGATTAGCTATGCCTCTTAAGTATTTTTTGAAAACTGCCAAGTTGCTAAGTAATAACGTCTCCCAACTTTTTTTTTTTTAAGAGAGAGGGTGTTGCTATGTAGTTCAGGCTGGGCTTGAACTTACTATGTATCTCAAGCAGGCCTCAAACTTGCAGTGATTCTCCTGCCTCAGCCTCCCATGCCTGGTTCTTATATTAAAGGTGTTAAAAATAGTTTAGCACTTCTGTGTGAGTACACACATATTTCTGGCTCTTTAATGGAGGGAGGAGGGGAAAAGTATTCTCTAGGGTCGATTTGATAGGCACAACATGGAAAATTCTTTGAATTCTCCTAGAGAAAGTTATCAAAGTCATCTGGACCGGAAAGTACAAAATAGGAAATGTAATTAAATTTTTTTAAGAAGTTAAAGGAATAGAAAAACAATTTATATGGAATGGATATAAGTAATTAACAAATACTATATTTTATTTGTCTGAATTAGAAAACATTGTCCAGGGCAGTGGGGGTGTAGCTCAGTAGAGTATTTGCCTAGCATGTACAAGGTCTTGGGTTCACTCTTCAGCACCACCACCACCCCCTCAAAAAAAAAAAAAAAAAAAAAGCCAAATGAACAAAAAATGCAGCCGTGAATTAAGCAGACTGAAAGCTTGTTAGTATATGCTCAGAGGCAGCATGGTTAGTCAATTAAGGTAGTGAACTTTGTACCTTCTCCTATGAATGGGAGGTCTCCTGACAACATCCCCAAGAACTCGCAATGAACTGAAAATGAATGGTGGAAGAGGTCAGTGATGTAGGTGAAACAAAATGGGATACAAAAACATGAAACATACAGGTATCACACTGGGAAGAGAGGTAATCCCCAAAGACAAATGGCGCAGGAGTAAGGGAATGAAAGAATGAAGGATGAGAAAAATATCAGAACCAGAATGCCTATTTCTGGGAAGGGCTACTTGGCTTCCTCTTTGCTCCAAGGAGTTAATGACATGACAAGTTATGAACTTAATTACATTATACAAGTAAAAGGATGAGGAAAATGTCACTCAAAACCTTAAAAGAGTTTTCTTTAGGACCTTAAAATTCAGGTTACTGGGGCTCTGGCTTTAGCTCACTAGTATAGCGCTTGCCTGGCAAGCACAAGGCCCTGAGTTCAATCCCCAGCACTCCTCAAAAAAACCCCCAAAATTCAGGTTACACTATACATAGGTAGTACCACAAGAATTAGTCAAACTATTAAAATGACAATTAAAACCTAAGTCTCATTCTATTATCTCCAGAAGTATTAAGACAGTGGTGCTAGGCAATCCTTAAAACTGAATTCAAATAGGCAACACTATGATATACAGGCTAAAAATATAAGTGACTTCAGTAACAGTGTTCTAGTGTCAGCTCAGTCACCACACAATCTTGGGCACGTCATTTAATCTGAGCTTCAATTTCCTCATGATGCAAACAATCACATATTGCTCTGAAAACAGTCATGACAAATGGACCCAGAGTGGGTTACAAAGAAAATGGATTATATAAGTCTTTATACCTCAACACTGTTATCAACTAAGAGAAGGATGTACTATTGAGAAGTTATCTTTATTCACAGAAAATTCTGTGTAGGATCATTTCCCATGTTATTATATTTTCTGTTGTTGTAAATGCTTTTAAAAAGTACATCAAGTATAAAACTGCAAAGGAAAACATTTAGAAATTCATTTTTGTACAATCTAGGATTTTAAAAGGATATGAAAATAAAGTAAGAACACTGCTTATTTTGTACACTTACATCCTCAACTTCACCAAAGAAAAATAAGAAATTGTAGAAAAAAGTATTTGTCTAAAAGACCAGAAACCTGCATTCCAATGACCTTGGGTAAATGATTTAAACTATCTGAAACAGCCTTCTCATCTGAAAACATGGGGATAGTACCACCTGATTCATGGAGCAGATTAAAAACTGTATGAGATAATGTGTTGTGAAAGGGGTCTGAAAAGAGCAGCAAACTAGGGGAGTGGAAGGTACTAGTGCAAGCTCCACAAAGGCAGAAACTTTATCCTGTTTACTTCTGTGTCTGCAGAACCTAAAACACTGCTCAATACACACTAGCTGAATAAATGAATGAATGTGATTACATGACATGCACTTATAGCCATGATCTTAGGAAAACAGGAATTTTTAAAAATAACCAAATAATTGATTCAGCTGAGTTGTTTTAAAAAACCTGTCAGACTCCTCTCTTACCTGGTTTACTTGAAAAGACAGTAGCTTTGGAGTAAGTGCAAGCTGGTAAATACATCGGGTACTGTAGTACTCATTCTTTAGAGTTAAAACCACCTGCTAAGAAATTCAAGGCAGCCAGGACCAGAAGCCAAATCTAACTCATCTTCTCTATAGACGGCTGCCAAACTGAAGGACTAAGGCAGAGTCACACTCATGAAAGTCCCCAAGACTGCATGACACACAGCCAAATATCAAAAAGTTCATGACACGACATCACTCTTTTGATCATTCGAAGATTAGACACAGATAATTGAGATGTTATTGGAACTTTCAGCATTAGACAGAGATAGATGGCTTTAATTCTCAGGAAGCATTCTGAATAACTTACATAATTCTAAGACTTCACGTTTCTTTCTTAAAAATTGACATGAAACTATTTCCTTCAGTATTTTCTAATTCGTGAATTTCATTAACAAATCTGGTAACAATAAACATCACCATTTATTAAAAACTCGCCATAGTAGAGTCACATTTCACTTTATAATATTATAAATATTCTGAAAAGTGAATATGTTACAGAAGAGAAAATTAAAAGTCCAGAGTGGTCAAGTGACTTGCCCAAGGTCATTTACTTGTAAGTTACATAACAGGCATCTGATACAAATCTTCAGATTCTAAAGCTTCTATTCTATCTTCTATACCATGGTGTTTCCTAAAATCAGTTACCAATATGGTAACAGATCAGAAACTTGTCAAAAGCAAGCAGACACTGAGAAGGTAAATGAACGTGCTACCGTCTCACCTCCGGTGGTTCATCTCTGTGTCACTGGCTGCATTCTTTCCAGGACCCCAGCTGTGCCTCCGGAAAGGGGAGAGAGAGCGCATGGAACTCCGCCGGACAGAGCAGTTTGTGGGCACTTCAGTGATGCTGTCCATCTCCTCCTCTTCAATCTCACCAGAGCCAGCAGGCTCACTCTCATTCTCTCTGCCCTCAGCTCCCACCCTATGGCTGTAGAAGCCGTCAGGGCTTCGGTGATCTCTAGACCTGTTTAACTTTGAAATCTGAGGGAGGGATACATCGCTGCCATGAGAAGAATGTCGATCCAGGGAAGCTGTATCATCCGTAGAAGAACTGGATCCCATGACGTCAGAGACCTCGGGCTGCAATGGAGAGAAAGAACACGCAGTTGAAATGGGCAAGACCAAGCAGATAGTGGCAGTTATTGATCTCAGAGGGGCAAGATCAATAAATGATTTTAAGCAGAGTTGTTTTCTTTTCTATTTTTTAATCCATTTTTCCAACAAGATAAGAAAAGCTCTACCACTTTCTATTGTCTTATTGGAGCTAATAGACTAGAAGTACATCACTCTTTTCTTTCTTATGGAAGAAAAGATTCTTAGTTCAATTCTTTCAGTCAATACAATCAATGGAAAAGAAAGGAACCATTTGTCTCTGGGCTTTCTGCTATATAAAAAATAATTTCATATCAGATTAGGTTTAATTTTTTCCAAGGGCTTTTAATGGAAAGAAAACAGCCTTCACGGCTAGAGCAATATGGTGAAGTTAATATTTCAAAAGCAAGTACATGAATGTTTTTAAGTGCCTCTTTGAAAAGCACAGAATAGCTTATGATCCCACCTGAAGTTAGCCACAAATAACCTAAACGGAAGAAAGCTATTGCTTCTTCTCATTTCACTGACAATTGGCTGAGCGCTATGAAGTCAAATCTACATGAAATAATCAATACTGGCAATGTGGTCTTTGAAAAGTAAAGACAGTCTTTCCCCTAGCCAATCTTTAGAGCCTAAGAGGAATGTTGGTCCTAGCAGTCTGCCACTCTCTACTTGTTGAAAGACACTAAAATGTAGAACATGGTGACAAAGGGAAAGATGAGCTTTTGTGCCCCGCCCCCCAAAGAAGTATCTAAGAGATGCACGGCCAGACTCTTAGCTAAAAATGTGGGCACTGCCTTAGTATCTTTATTGTGCTCTCTTCTAGGACAGGGAAAGGCATACGCTGACTTTTTCACAATATATTCATAACCAGTCAGTTGACTCTGTTTTAAGAGAAGAAATGTATAGTTCTTAGAGAACGATTTTAAAAATTATGAAGGCCAATGAGTCCTTTCAGTTATAAAATAGGAAATAATCTGTATACTCAAAGGAGAGTCTTTTAAAAGGTGTAATACTTTTGACCAAAAGCATATTACTTTCTGAAAGTACCTTTATTTGTTTGGGGCTGGATTTCATCAACTACTATAAGATTTTCCCTCATTCCACAGAATCTGCTTTCCTAGATTAACTGCTTTTTAAAATGTGTGGACTAAGACTGACATGGAAAATACAAGGGATCACACAACAAGCCAGAAAACAGAGGCCCAGGTTGTCTAATGAACTCTCCTGATAACATGGTCAAAGAGCAGCAGAATCAAGATTTGAATCCAGCTTGATTTAGAATCAAACTGCTCTATTCCATTACCTCAACCGTCTTTAAAAATCCTATAAGGACATGATCTCAAAGTCAGTATCAGAAAGTCCCTTCACTCAAAACAACCCACAACTCTTCCATCACATAAATTCTGAATTAGGGTAGGTATTATTTTAAAATAAAATTGCTGATTGTTCTTGTCATCTTAAAAGATGATATTTTCGTGTTTTTATAATAAAATGTTAGGAAATGATACCTACTTGGCTTTTTTTTTAAACCAGAGTTACATATATCTTTTATATATGAAGAGATATAGAACATTTATATAATCACTTTCAAAGCAAATGTAAATTTTATGCTGCTGATCTAAGGAAAAGAAACATCTTGGGAGCAGGCAAATAAGCATCCTAAGAAGAAACATGACATTCTTAATACTCACCATAGAGTCACATTAACCAGGGGCATACTGAATGGAGAGAAGGTTAAGGCAAACGTTCACGGCAAACACGAAAAGCTGATAAAGAGATCTCTGTGAGGCCACAGTCGCACAAGCAGCTACAGGAAGTGACCTAATGCACCACTCACCCTTCACAGAAAAGAATGTTGCAATGTGCTGTCTGCAGATTATTTTTTTAGACAATGAAGAAGAGAGGGGTTGGGCTCCAGGAAGAAATTCACAGAAGTGCACACCATCTGTGCAAATGACCACTGAGAAAGACTTTTAAGGGACATAGCTGAAGTACTGTGTTTCACTCTAAAGCATTGGCTTTTACAAGCAAGTCTGTAGAAAGTAAACCAAAGTAACAAAATATGAACACATTTTAGAGTCAGGCTTAGATGCCAAGTGGCAATTCTGATACTTGGTGGCTAAATGGTTTGGGATAAACTTCTTGACCAATCAGAGCCTCAAGATTATAAAGGGGGAAAAAACATCGCCTACCTGCCAGGATTTGGGGCATAAGAAATGAGATCAAAAACGAAGAAACTTTATTTTGGTACCTTGTGTACAGTAAGTACTCTGTCAATATTACTTTGCCTCCCTCCTTCTCCTTTCACAAGTTGTAAAAGTAGGAAGCCCTTGGTTTTCACTAACCCTAGGAACAGCCTTTATTATAAAGCTTCTCTGGGTCACAAATCACTCTGGTAGAGTGGAAATACTAAGAGAAAAACACTACCTGATTCCTTCTCAGGCCAGTCAGATATCCTTATGCTATTCCTATGAAGAGATGAAAGTGCATCTCTTCCATTTCTGGTTTTACCTAGGCACCTCGTATGAAAAGCAAGTGAAAGTTTATTTGGAGTGTATGCTTCAACTTTAAAAAATTATCATCTCCATATTGATTTCCACATCAATATGGAGATTCCTCAAAAAACTAGAACTAGAGGTTCCATTTGACCCAGCTATTCCCCTACTGGGGATCCTCCCAGAGTTAAAATCGTCATACCACAGGGATATAATATGCACAACCATGTTCATAGCAACACAATTTGTAATAGCTAAGTCTTGGAAACAGCCTAAATGCCCAACAACCAATGAATGGCTAAAGAAGATGTGGTTTTTCTACACAGTGGAGTATTACACAGCCATAAAAAAGGATAAACTAGAGTCATCTGTATGTAAATGGATGTTCCTTGAGAACACACTTTTAAGTGAAATAAATCAGACACTCATGAGTACACATCAAATTGTTTCTCTGATATGAGAAATCGTAAGTGTAAATAGGACAAAGAGGTGTAACAGATATAACAGGAAGATAATATACAAAGGAGAGGAAAACTAGAAAGAGAAAAGAGGGAAAACCAGCAAAGGAAAAAGGAAAGAAAGGGAAAGGGAATCCATGGAGAAGTGTGAATAAACCTACTGTAAATAGGGATGGAGGGAACGGGGGAGGGGTGGGGACCAAGATGTATCACGTACAGGTACAAAATAAATGAGATGAATGTGATCATTATATGTACATTGTACCAATACACGTTCTGGGTTAAAAAAAAAAAATTATCATCTCTCTAGTTGCCCCCGTCATCAAAAAAAGTCCTATCTAGCAAAGGCTATTTGTATGAACAATATCGTATATGGTTTTGGTAGCTTGAATAAGAAGGTAAAATACAGAAAATTCTAGTTTTCCATAGGAAAGTATTCAATTTAGTGGCAGAAATAATAATCACTCTGCAGAGACTGTTACAGCCAGGGGCAAGCTATCATGTTCCCAAGAGTTAGGGAGGCAACTATTTCTAAAGGAAAGCAATTCAGTTTAAAAAAAAATTTATTTTTACCATTAAGATTATCAAACATAAACAAATGTTTAACACATCTCTGTACCCATGACCCGGTTTCAGTCATTCTCATCAGGCCCACTTTAAGGCTGGAATTTAGAGATACTATCTAACCTGTTCATATGAGACACTGCGATGTTTTCAGAGACACGTGCGTTCACAATGGTATTCTCCCTTGAGGTCAGAAGAGAGCTGCACAATTAAAACTTCAAAGGCACAGTGGAAATTACCCAAATTCTCATATTTTAAGCACTAAATTGTTTTCCTTCTTCTTAAATAACTTCAGAGAAGGGCAAATCTTCAGTATGTATAGAGTTTTACCTCATAACTCCTTTGAGTCAACACAGTACAAGCAACAATGACAAAAGTCCTGAGGTATGCATGCCAAGAAGCTTGGGAAGACAAATGAGCACAAGAAAAAGGCACAGAGCGGAAAGGGTCAGGGAAGGACAAATGGGAATGAGATTTGCTGACAACAATGAAAGGAAGGTAGAGGGTATATTCACAGACCAGAACCTTATTATGCCATCATTCTCATACCATAACTTCTGAACACGGGGTCGTCACCCTGCCTTGGATAACTCAATCACCCACTAACACAACTGCTCTTGCCACTTCTCCAAAGTCATCATAATACCAGAAGGAAGAGCCTTCTTCACAGATGCCACAATGTTCTTGCCACTTCACCCCTTACTATTAAGAAAACCACTTGAGGCATATGACTGAGTGCTATCCTCCTCCTCTGCTGTGAGAAAGCTCTCTATTCTTACAGGACAAAACAGAACTTGCTGCAAGTAGGAACAGACACAAGCAAAAGGAAGCAAAATGCCCCCAATCTGTCACTCCCTTAGACAGCCTCTAATTATATGCAACCGTGAACTGACTCACGTGGATGGGCTTCGCACGCCAAGAAAGCTTGGGTTCCCTTGCAGAGATCTAGAGGGTTCCAATTAAGCAGGCTGGATGAAAAGGGGTGATATCATGAGGCTAAGCAGTAAGCTTCAGGCCACAACACATTAATCAGAAATGACTCTATGGTTCGTTGATACACATGACATCATAAAGTCTGAGCTGTGGTCCCTTCTTGAACCCGCTGAAGAGCGTTCACCATCATCTGACTTAATTAATCTGAAGGGAACTTTCATGACTTTAGACGTCAATGCAAGCTTCAAAACCTACAAGTAACCAGCCATGATTCTGAAGAATATAAATTAGGCCAATGCTTTTTCACTAAGCCCTGGCATTCTGGGGTTTTCTTTTTTCAAAAGGGATTATTTACTGCCCTCTGATTGTAAGTGATGTTTATAAGGCTAACCCGATCATAAGCTAGCATGATCAGGCATAAGACAAGAATGTGCACTATTACGATTCGATGTGCACAATACAACACTTGAAACTTTAGTCGGAGCAATCAGGCAAGAGAAACAAAAGGGATACGTATAGGAAAGGAAGAAGTCAAAATATACTTATTTGCAGATGACATGATCCTTCGGATCCAAAAGACCCAACCCCCCCCCCACAAAAAACAACCCCAGACTCCACCTAGGACTCCTAAAACTAATAAATTCAGCAAGAGAGAAAGATACAAAATCAACACACAAAAACCACTGTGTTGCTGCACACCAATAAGGAACATACTGAAAAGGAAATTAGTAAAGCAATATCATTCAAATAGCGTCAAGAAAAATTAAAAACAGGAATTAACAAAGGAAGTAAAAGACCTCTACAGTTAAAACTATATAGTATTCTGAAAAAGGAGACTGCAAAGGACTTCAGAAAATGGAAACATATCCCTTGTTTCTGGTTACACAGAACCAATATTGTCAAAATGGCCATACTTTCAAAATTGATAAACACATTTAATGCAATCCCAATCAAAATACCAACACTATTCCTCCCAGAACTAGAGAAAACAATCCTAAAATTCGTAGGAAACCAAAAGAGACCCTGAATAGTAAAAGCAATCCTGGGCAACAAGAGCAAAGCAGGAGGCATCGTAATCCCAGATTTCAAGACGTATCATAAAGGTATAGTGATAAAAACAGCATGGTACTAGCACAAAAAGAAGTACGCAGATCAGTGGAACATAATATAGGATGCAGAAAAACCTCAGGCACATTCAGCCACCATCTGATCTTTGAGAAAGAAGCCCAAAAAAATAGGCTGAAGGAAAGAGTGCCTCTTCAGCAAATGGTGCTGGGAAAACTGACTATACATATACCGAAGATTGAAGGTAGACCCAGATCTCTCACCATGTACTAAACTAAAAATGGATCAAAGATCTAAATATTAAAACAGAAACAATCTGCTGAAAGATAAAACACGTGAAACTCTTGAAGATATAGGCGACGACTCTGCACAGAACTCCATTTGCATAAGAAATAATATAAAAAAATCAACAAATGGGGTTATATCAAATTAACAGGCTTCTGAATAGCAAAGGAAACAACCAATAGAGTGAAGAGACAACCTACAGAATGGAAACAAAAAATTTGCCAGCTACTCCTCCGACTGAAGACTAGTATCTAGAATATATTAAAAAAAAAAAAACAAAACCTTGAAATAATTAGACCTCTTCCAAAAAATAAAAGAGCCAATCAAAACATGGGCAACTGATATGAACAGACACTTCTCAGAAAAAGTACAAATGGCCAATGAGTACATGAAAAAATGTTCAACATCTCTGCCCATTAGAGAAATGCAAATTAGAACAACAATGAGATTCCATCTTACTCCAGAAAAAATGGCTATCATCAAGAAATCAAATAATAACATGTTGATGCGGTTGTGGGGAAAAAGGAATTCCTGATGGGAATGTTAAATCAGTACAACCACTATGGAAATGACTGTGATATTCCTCAAAAAAAAACGCTAAAAACAGAAGTTCTAGTCAATTCAGATATTCCCCCTTCTAGTTATCTTACAAGTTTAAGACATCATATTACAATGATACATGTCCATCAACAGACAACTAGAAAAAGAAAATGTATGTATACACAATGGAGTACTACTCTGCCATAAAAGATTAAGTAATCTGTAGGAAAATGGATGCACCTCGAGACCATAATCTTAGGTGACACAAATCAGATGCACAAGCTATCTGATATCACATGGCTTCTCTTACATGAGAAACTCAAAGTACAAACACAAAAATAACAGATAGGTAATAAGAAATAAGGAGATTGATCTTTTGCAAATGGAAGAGGACCAAGGGAGCAGCAACAAAAGGAGAGATGGACAAAAAGAATTAAGATATATTACGTACACATACCAATTTCCCATGATCTATGTAATTATTACATATTACAAACATATACTAATAAATATAAAAAATTTTAAAAACCAAGTTACTAGCACGAGTCATATATTAAGGGAAGTGAGGTGCCTTGAAAAGATGAATACAAGAAGAAGTAATAAAGTGAAAAAGAGTTAGGAAAGGCCAAACGGCAACATCAGAGTTGCTGGACATAAAGATATACACAATACCTTTGAGAAGATGATGCTGTCCATGTCATCATTGGGTGAATGAAAGAGGTCAGAATCACTCCCAGATTCTCTCTGAAGTACACCTTGTTTTGAGGCACACTCTCTGTCCAGTCCAACATGCAACAAGTTCTCACATTCTGAAAAAGAAAATTTATTCAACTGATACTCCCCCAAAAGTATGTTTTCACTTCTGTTCATCCCCCAAACTATTTTTCATCCAGTATCTAGCCTTTTTCCTTTCTCCTCTGCTTTTGCCCCCTCACTGCTGCTTTCCCTGTTTTTCTTCTCCCTCCCTCCTTTCTCTTTCTTTCTTTCCTCCTTTCTCTCTCTCTCTCTTTCTTTCTGTGTGTATTAGGAAGACAGAAAGGACACAACCAAATGAGGTACTAGCTTTCAGCTCTGCTCCTCGACGTCTAGGCTGACACAGTTGCTATGGGATATCCATGAGTTTGCCATGTTTCTGTAAGGTACAGAAAGAAAAAAACAATGACTTAGAACCATATTCTCCTTAAACGGTAATATCTTCCTCTTGGTAGCTAAACAATTTTTTTTTTCCTTTTGTCTCCAAAATCTGAAGTTTTTTACTGTAAAATTTCAGTTTGTGGACGATTTCTTTTCTGGAAACTTGTGCTTTTCCAAAATAGTGGTATAAAGGAGCTCATTTCTAATAAACACACTAGTGTATTAAATATATGGGTTCTACTGAGTAGTAACAGAAATGTAATTTAAACGTTTTCTCCCTTAAATAGATCTTACACTGGGAAAATAACAAACTGGAGTAGAAAAAAATCATCTGGAATCTGTTTTCAGTTCAATAACTAGGATGGGGACTCCGACAAACCAGTGGGAAGTGCCCCTGACAAAATGATTATACTGGTATACTAAGAAATCCTCAAGACTTTGTATCTTGAAATTAGCAAAGTATTAAAAAAAAAAAAGAAAATTAGCAAGGTATTTAATCTATTTTCTATTAACTTTGTAAACAAACGAGATGTAAGATCTAGTAGTAACAAGATTATAAAAATATTTACAGATGGTGAAACCAGGAATTCAAAGAGTTAATTAGTGTACATTAAGATCCTTCAAGAAGTTTTGAAGAGTGATACTGCTCATACTAGTATTTTAATGTGTGATGTAGGCACATATATGTACTTTATGAAATCTGTAGATGACACTAAGAGATGAGAGGCAGAGTAGAAAACCTGGCTATCTTGCAGTTCTAGGCCTCTGGATAGAGGTTTTGGTAAAAAGCAAATTCAAGAGGAGCTGACAATACAAAAAGATGGCAAAATAAACCAGAAACATTAATAGTTTTAGGCTCTATTAAGAGAATATACAGTACTGGGATCCAAAATGAGGATGGTCCTGTCCTAAGCAGACCATACAACACAGAACTGTTTGTTCCTAGATAATACCTAAATCAGAACAATGACAGACAAAAATAAGTGCATAGTAATGAGGTCCCAACAGTGCAAACATAATGAGATACATTCAGCGCATCCCACAGCTTGAAGGATCTAAAAGTAGTGGCAGAGTCCCTCTGTGCAGTTCCAGGAGCAGAATAGAGACCACTGAATGTAAGACCACTGAGTGTAAGAATGTCACCATTATGAGGGCCTCAAGGAGCTGCATGAAGTAGTGAGTGTCACTTCATCAGAAGTGTTGGAGCAGAGGCTGAATGACTACATCAAGATGTTACTGAAAAGGTACCTATGCAGGAGGGGGATAGTTTGGACTTGTTAACTTCCAACATCTCCTTTGATTCACAGGCTGTATGCTTAGAAGAGAATTATGAGTGTGTGAGAGGTTGATTAATAAACCATGTACTCTGGACCAGCCAGTCAGCTTTGAGAAAGGAGGCAGTGAATTGGCATAGGTTACGAATTCCTGGTCAGTAAAACCACTTCTATTAGGCACTTGGCTAGGTACTAGGGAACGCAGAGATGCTTAAGTGTGTATACATGTGTGACAGAGGAGGGTGTCTATTTACAATCTTGTGGTGGAAATGAACATATTACACAATTACATAAAGCATGTCACAGCAAGCAAGGCAGGACCTACAGGTTAATATGAAACTTTTTTCAGTTAAAAAAATGACCTTAGTTAACAGACTACTTCACAACAAGTTTGTTCAATGCATTTAAAAGACTGGAAATTATGTGTATTCCACAGGGATCCCCTCAACACACACATTTCATAGGTAATGTAGTAACGTAAGAGGAATTGGTGGGTTTGTGATCTTTATTCCTCGCCACCTTCCCATTTGGAAAAAATAAAAAACTTCACTCTGTGGCTGAAGGGAAACAGGGGGCTAGCCAAGAACAGAAAGGGCTGTCACAGCAACCATGCCGAGTTGCTAGCTGTCCAGCTGGCAGTATAAAAGACCATGTCCAAACTCCAGACTGGAAAACAGACCAGTTCAAGATATCCTAATGGAAAATTCACAGCAAGGGCCAGACTCAGCTCTGGTAGGGACACCTCACCCAGACAACATATCCAAGCCAGCATAAGACCACTTACCAAATTTGGGATCTCACTGTCTGAGACAATGTTGACTGTTGGGGTGGGAAGAAGGGAAGACCATGAAAAAGGAGCAAGGGAGACGGAGGGACTGAAAGCCGTTATAGCCCCACCATCACTTTCACTGAGGGGTGGGGATCCAGAAAGGCAAAGCTAATCCACCCTGCACCATGTGTTGTAATTTTCAAAATTAATGAAATCTTTCCTTTCTTCTAACACATCTCTCTCCTCATGAATAAAGTGATGTAAACAAGAACGAAGAGCCCTGGTTTTAGAATTAGATGGATTTGGCTTAAATCTAGGCCTGATTACTTACAATAAGATCCCAGAAGTACTAATTTAAGTCCCCATTACTCCATTTTCATACCAGTGAAATGGGAAGATTAGTAACTCTCCAAAGATTTGCAGTTGACAGAAATAACTTACACACATAGTATAACTGTGATATACATGTGCCTAATGAGATACATTATGAGTGTGAGATACATGTGTCTTATAAAACTTCATTCGTCTTTACTGTGTGATTCTTTAAATAGCTGGATGGTGGTACACTGGAGGTAGGCACAGTGGGAGCAAGTCTTGTTTTATGGCCTATGCATAATAAATACATAAATCTGTCTATAATTTTTGTGCACTGAGCCATTAACTTTTTAAAAGCTAGAAGAACACACACCTTTCAAACTGCTATGTGGTCATTTAGACTTAAAATGACAGTCATACACGCCATGTCTAGGTGCGTAGCAGGTTGTACCATCTTGGTATGCAGAAGTACACCCCATGATGTTCACATAACAGTAAAATCACCTGACATACTGTATTTCTCAAATGTATCTCCATCTTTAAGTGACACATATTACATATGCCAACAAACTGTAGTTGGAAAAATGTAGGAAAACACCAACAACGTCCCCTGGGCTTTGTTAAACCATGCTATTTATAACTGTATCTTGTATCTATCTAATATTCAAGAGCACACGTAGTGATTTTAAGATATATTATCTCATCTGATCTAACTCTACTGGTTTCCCGAGACACTGCTTACAAAATAAAGGGGGTAAAAAAAGAAGAAGGAAAAGTGTGTACCCGAGATTCTGTACTTAAAATCACAATCTCACGTTTGAGATTCAGAAGAATAACCCAGATATTAGATTTTGTTATACTGAGATTTAAAAATTATCACTCTTAAAGGAACAAATTGCTTATGCTACAGTTAGGTATGGAGTAGGGGGTCTAAACAACTCAAGACTATGCCCTCAGGAAAATGATTAGGGGTTCAACATTATTTCTCTAAAGGAGTAAATTAAATATTCAAATTGTGAGACAATTTCATTTAGTCTTTATGTGGCAAACAGTTTCACTGCTTAAGTGTTTGTAAGTAATTACACTTTTTTAAAAAAGCTCCAAGCAGTTTAAGGAACCAAAACACAGTAATGTTACTCCTAATATTTTAGAATGTGGAGATCCTAAGCATAACTATGCATAATAACCTTTAACCTCTCTCTCAGAAGTTTAAGAGAGAATACTAAAGCCAGAGTTGGGAATCAGTAGGAAATCCCTTTGGACACAGAGGAGTCACATAGCTTGCTTTAAAATTTAATGTGACTTCAGGGTAGCTACAACTAAACTGTTCCTAAAAAGTCTAGCAAAAATAAGGACATGGCAATTTTTAAAGCAGACCAGTAAAAACTGGAAAACAGCTTTGTTGGGTTAAACAGACTGAAGAATTCAGAATGCAAATTACTAGTATTCCCTTAGCTATAGGATCAGGCACAGAGAAATACAATTACTCACCATGTCATCTGTGCAACACCCTTCAACGAGGCAAGCTAGTAACACTTCATAGATGGGAGACAATGGAGCACAGAGACATTGGGGAACATACTTTATGTCACAGAGAGGTGGTGGCTGAACTTGGGTTCAAAGTCAGGAATCCTAACTAAGCACAAATCATCTGTTGTGTCATTAACAAAGTCTTAATGGGAATTTTCCTCCATTTGTTGTTATTAATACCTCATAGTTGGTAAAGGAAGGACTCAATTCCTCACAAAACTCAGGCTTGGCTATTTGGTTGGTTAATCAAAGAAACTTAGATTCTGATGCCCAAGTCACATCCCACTCCAGTTAAATCAGCATGAGGGGTGCGGCGCGGCTAGGCATCTGTGTATTTTTAAAGCTTGCTTGTGTAGCTAAAACTGAGAACTACAGGTTCATATATATACCAAATAATATGTATATAATTTTATCAGATTAAAGATCTTATCTAAGTACACAGCATCAGATACCTTCACAAATGAATTAATAATCAATCATAAAGCTACAAGTAAAGTCTTATTACCAAAATAAAAATTAAGGAAATTACTTGTATTCATCTTCAATTGTGAGACAGAATGCCTACAACCCAAATCATACTTACCTCTTCCTCTGACTGACTGTAGAACAAACTAAAAAAGGGCAAGACTCCATACCAAATGATTTATTATTACGGTGGAACGGTGGCTCCAGAAAAATCGACATTTTGGGTGCAGTTGTTCAGTTAAATTAGCAGATGGAAAATCTCTGCTTACCTGGGCTCTGCTTCGAAGCCAAAAGAGATGATGCATCTGGGCATGGCTCTAAAGTACACCAGTTTTCACGGTTTATCTGAAAAAGAAAAGCAATTTGCTTCAGACCCTGAAGTAACGTGAGGTACCTTAACACCTGCTAAGAGGTTATGTACTGCACGAACCAAACCCTTCCACTTTTTAGTACTTCACTTCGAAGTGGTTAAAATTATGTCAAGGAAAAAACAAGCAAGCAAACTTCACAATATAATCAAATCAGTACAGACAATTAAAACTCTGAAGAGCATGTTAATAGGCATACCAAAGCAATAGGAAAAGACAAAAAGGCAGCCAGAGTGCAAGCAAAGAGTGGAATAAAAAAAGTTAACAGATGAAAATGACCAAATATTAAAATACCTATTTGATGTCCTAGTTGGCAAGCTAAAAGACACACACTAAATTTTTTTTTAAGTTTAAAAATACAAAATAATTCTCATTTAAGAATTAACACATGCCAGGTGCTATGCTACAAGTTCTACATTTATTGTCTCATCAAATCACCAAAATAGCTTTAAGAATTTTGTATTATCTCTATTCACCCAAAGAAGTTCAGAGGTGTTCAAGTAACAAATAGCACAAATGCCCCTGGAACGTGAGTCTGTGTGATTCTACATAACAAATATCTATCCTTCTCCCCAAAATAAGTATTTTTTAATAAGTATTTTTAAAAAATTTAAACCTACAACTCCAGACAATCTTATCACTATAATCCTTTAGTTCTATTAACTTTGAAATAATACAATTTTTAAAAATGATCCTTAAAGATTTCAACACTCCTCTCTGAGTTTTTGATAGCAGACACAAAATTGGTGAGAATACAGAAAATTTCAAAGGTATCAACCATTATGCCCTAACCAATAAATACAGAACCCTCCAACCAATTTTTAGCAGAATGCACATTCTTTACAAGTGCATCTAAAATGTTCGTATTTTTGAGGAATAAAACTAATCTCAAAAAAACCCCTACATAGCCTTGTAAGCACAAGGGCCTGAGTTCGATCCCCGGCACCACAAAAACAAAACAAAACAAAACAAAAACAAAACAAAAAAAAAAACCCTACATATTCTGTGGCACAAGTCTCAAATTTAAGAGGATTAAGTTCATTACAAGGCTATTTTCTGATCATGTATGAAATCAGAAACCAAAAAAAATTAAGAAATAAAAATCCAAAATTGATTATATAACTAAAAATTGATTATATATGAATATTAAAGGTAACACTATGAAACTCCTAAAGAAAACAGGAGAACATTTTCTTGTGCCTTGGGGTTAGGCGAATATCCATTAGGCAGTATGCAATGAACAGCATGAAAAAAACAAATTCAATTACACCAACATTAAAACTGGCTCCTCAAAAGCTACTGCTAGATAAATGAAAAAGAAAACTATGGATAGGGAGAAAATATTTTAAAAAGCACCAATTTGCTTAAGGACTCCACCTAAAACATATAAAAGCAAAACAAAAGCTGGGTGCAGTGGCATCTGCCTATAATCCCAGCACTTGGGAGGTTGAGGCAGGAGGATCACAAGTTTGAGTCCCACCTAGGGGACTGGGGTGTAGCTCAGTGGAAAGGCCATGGGTTCAATCCCCAGCACAGAGGAAGGCAGGTTTACACTACAATAGTAGAACAACACTGTTTAAATGGATAAAACACTTGGATAAACATTTCATCAAAAAAGATAATGAATGCCAAATACACAAGGAAAACAATATCCAAAATTGTTACTCAATAGGAAAACAGAAATTAAAACCACAAGGAGATACAACTACACTTCCATTAGGAGAGCTAAAATTAAAGACTGGTGATACTACTGTTAAGTGCTGACAAAGATATGGAACAAGTGGAATATAAAATGTAGCTGAGGGAACACAAAATACATAGTAAAGCCACTCGGAAAAATAGCCTAGCAGTTTCTTATGTCAAATGTACACTTACATACATACAATATAGCATCCCACTCATGAGTATTTACTCAAGAAAAACATTATTTTTTTAAGAAAAACATTTTCATATGAAGACTTACACTGGCATTTGTGCAGCAGTTTAATTCATGATAGACCCAAACTAGTATCAGACCAGAGAAGCACATTATAGTATCTCCATACACCTTAACAGACTCACAAAAAGAAGTGATGAACCACTAAATTAAACAACATGGACCAAACCCAAGCACACTGTATTACGAAAGGGGAGGGGGCAGATATTAGATTGCTTGCTGCACAGTTCTAAGTGATATTTTAGAAAAGCAAAACTGTACTGTCAGAAAACACGTTAGTAATTAATGAAGGCAGGGAGGGAAGACTGACCGAAAAGCAACAGAAGGGAACTTCTGAGCTGACACATGTGTTCCTGTATGATTGGGTAGTTTCCTAAAATGCACCGAACTGCAAACCCAAACTGGTGGGGAGGGTTATTTATTATGTTGTGTTTTGTTTTTGTGGTTCTGGAGATTGAAGCTAGGACCTTGTGCATGCTAGGCAAGCATTCTGCCACTGAACTATATCCCTAGCCCTAAACTGGTGAATTTTATTACATGCAAATAACATGAAGTATAAAATATAAAATAAATTTTAAAACATGAAGTTTAAAATATAAAATAGGGACTGGGAATTTAGCTCAGGGGTAGAGTGCTTGCCTCCCAAGTACAAGGCCTGAGTTTGATCCCCAGAATGACCCCCAAAAAACATGTGTGTGTATGTATACAATAAATTTAAACTTAGTAACTCCCAAGCACTTCATTATCCTCTAATCTCATTAAAACTAAAAATTCAGGGGCCAGGGATTTAGCTCAGTGGTTAGAGTGCTTGCCTTGCAAGCATGAGGCCCTGAGTTCGATCCCCGGTACCAAAAAGAAAAAAAAAGAGAAAGAAAAAAAAGAAAAAAAATCACCTGTAATATGAGGAGCTTCTAAATAAATTATCAAGTGCTTGAACATAACGCTCAAAGACAGAATTTATATTTTTTTCCTAAGACAGAATTTATGATTTTCATTTAATGACCTTTAAATATAGAATGTACCCAGCAGATTCCTGATCATTTTGCTGAAAAGATACTAATTTACTCTGCTGATAAAAATCAATAGTTTTACTGAATATAGTAAGGATAAGGCAGAAAGCTGGGAGATCTTTTTTCAAATTATAACTCACATTAGAAGAAATGAATGTCACTTTCAAATAGCTATTTCCGAATAACAGCATAACCAGGTAATCTAGAATGATATGAAACAAAACATCATCTGCTCATTTCAGCTATTTCACTACCACAAAGAAGAAAGGCAACAGGGCCAGGAGCCTTCATCAATGTTTTACTTCCTAGTGTGCTGCAAAATGCTAAATATTTGAAAGCGATTCTGAATATATGGCAATCTCCAGCAAGTTCCCTGGGAACATATAAGACCTCTCCAATATGTAATCTGGGGGCTGGGGATTTAGCTCAGTGGTTAGAGTGCTTGCCTAGCAAGCACAGGCCCTGAGTTCGATACCGAGCACCAAAAACAAACAAACAAAATGTAATCTGGGTATGCACAATAAAGAAGTGACTACAAATTTAGTTACTTTACTAAACCCTACCCACATTTTCCAATGAATAAAAACAAATTTTCTTAAAAAAATTTATTCAGAAGATTTTCTCATTTAAACCCATCTCCTTTGAAGCCAAATTTTACCTACTATAAAATAAACTTCTCTGCTAATAGTTAAAAGTGACCAGAACCTTCATACTTCAATATGAAATTATATTTTGAATTTTGAAGGGAAAAAACCCTGCCATCTCCCTGCCTTTTACTCTTGTAATTATGACATATTTAGATAGTTAATGGAAACTTTAAAAAGCTTAGAGAGTCCTTTAATAACAGTGAAGAATACAGAAATAAACCACTCTGGATTATCATAATATTGCTCCTTCCTTCTCTTTACACAGCCTTCAACAATTTTCAGCCAACATTTCAAGAAAACTATACTAAAATTCTGTATATTAGAATACTTTTCTTACCTTTTCAATATCACACTTATTATTCCATGGCTAATGAGTAAATGGAACATTCTTTGCCTTGAGTGTGGAAAGGACTTAGTATTTTCCTGGTCACTTTAGACAATTTTGTATTATATAATGTTCCACAGTTTACAAAATAATATGTAACAGGCCTGGGGATTTAGCCCAGTGGTTAGAGTGCTTGCCTAGCAAGCACAAGGCCCTGAGTTTGATCCCCAGCACCAAAAAAAAAAAAAAAAAAAAAAGTAACATAAAATTAAAAGAACAAAATTAAAATGAAATAAAACCTTTTTAAGTGAATACACTATGTGACGAGAGCATATCAGAGGGAAGTCATTTTCCATGGGTCTCTTGAATCTCTACAGATCTTGGGAGTAAAGGCACCAGCTGTCCTTCTATTCTAGATTATCTTTCCAAGAATGTCCACATGTCAAACAGCCTTGGAAGATAAAGAAACTTTCCTTCTAAGGCAAAGGGCAGGCTTGTTTACTGTCCAATATAACAAAGATAACGTCTCCATCTAGACCAAGGTCACACAGGTTTACTGCCCACTATAAAAGTACAGGTTTCTTAAGGATTGGGGTTTCTCAGCTCTCACACAGCAGCTACCTGGGCTAAGCTCCTCCTCCCTGTTACCTTCACAGACCTTGGGAAGCAAAAAGAACCAACAAGAAGCTGATGTGCTACGCAGTGAGTAACAAACACATCTACCTCTGACCCACGAGTCCATCAATGACCGCAGCCAGTAACCATGAAACTGTTCAGGCTCAAGGATCTTGCAGGCTTGCAAGTAGGGTAAAATCTCAGACCCATCACATTTCTTGCCAATTAGTATGTATTTTTAACACAGTGGCAAATCAGAATCTCATGGTATGATCATAATGGTGGTGAAAAACCCTAACACAATTCTAATTGAGTCGTTATACTTAAATGATCATAGACAACTAACATTCCTTTCAAATTCTCTGTAGTTTCTCAAGTTCTTTTTTGTTTGCTTGCTTTCTGTTTGTTTTGTTTTTATGACAGGGTCTCTCTATATATTCCTAGCTAGCTTTGAGTTCAGTATGTAGCCTAGGCTGGCTTCAAACTCACCACAATCCTTCTGCCTCTGTTTCCCCAGTGCTGGGATTACCCAGCATGCACCATCATGCCTGGCAGTTTGTTAAACTGTAATGGTTATAATATCACTTTTATTTTTTAAATGTATGCTGTAATAATTGTAGGTGGACCAAAATAGTATGGGTTACTGTAATAAGGTATGTTCCCTGCACACCTGTAATCCCAGCACTCAGGAGGCTGAGACTGCAAGACAGAGAATTTGAAGCCAGTCTGGACAGACGAGGTAGATGTGGTCTCTCATAAACCCGCTCTTTCCAGTTTCTTCAGTTTTGGAATCTTACAGAACTATGGCACATTTGTCAATACAAAGAAAACAACACTGCTACACTGCCATCAACTAAGTGCCAGAATTTATTTCAATTTAACTTGTTTTTCCGCTGATGATCTTTTCCTGTTCAAGCATCCAATCCAGGATGGTTCGTTGCATTTGGTGTGTATGTGATATGTGTATGTATGAAGGTTGCACTTGCACATCTTTTTTGGGATATAATATTATTTCATATACCAAAAAATTCACCCATTAAAAAACAATATAATATTATTTCATATACCAAATATAATACCAAATGTATTTCATACCAAATAATAATACCAATATATTTCATATATCAAATATCATTTCACATACCAAAAATTCACCCATTAAAAAGTATGCAAATGAATATTATATTCACAGAATTATGTAACTATCACTATCTCATTTCATTTCAATGTCAAGAACATTTTCATCTTGACAAAAAGAAACCTATACCCATTAGTAGTCCATGCCCCAACCTCAGCTTCTTTCTTCCAGTCCTAGAAAACCACTCATCTACCTTCCATCTCTATTAACTATTTTCATATACATGGAATCATGCATTATTTGGTCCTTTGTGTCTAGGTTCTTTCATTTATCAAAATGTTTTCAAGGTTCATCCATGCTGTGCTATGTATCAGTCCCTCACTCCTTTAACTGCCAAACGGTATTGCACTGTGTGGATATATCTGCATTTTATTTATTTATTCATCAGGTGATGGACATTCCTGGCTGCTATGAATAATGATGCTATGAACATTTGTGTACGAGTTTTTGTGGGAACACATGTCTTCATTTCTCTTGATTATATACCTAGGAGTGGAAGTGCTGCACTGGGTGTACAACTTTATATTTAACATGTTGAGGAACTCCTGGATTGTCTTCCACAGTGACAGCACTATTTGACAGTTTCTAAACATCTTTGCCAACCTTTACTCTTATTCTTGACTTTTTTTTATTGTAGCCATCATAGTAAGTATGACTTTGTATCTCTTCCTATGATTTTCTTTTGAAACGGAAAATATTTTTAACCCACTGGTTACTGTCTAGAAAAGTACTATTACGATGCTCATCATGCTCAGATTGGTTTCCTTTCTTCTTTCATTAAAAAGAAAGTCTTAAAAGAAGGAACAGATGGGCTGGGGATTTAGCTCAGTGGTTAGAGTGCTTGCCTCGCAAGCACAAGGCCCTGAGTTCAATTCCCAGCACAAAAAAAAAAAAAAAAAAAAAAGAAGGAGCAGTAGTAATCCCTCAGACTCTTGCTTTCTACTTTGGACCCAGCAGAATGGCTCTTGCCAAGAAAGGTGGCAAGAAGAAGGACTGTTGTGCTATGCGGGGGTGACCCAAGGGTATACCATCAACATTCACATGTTTGTCCACGGCACAGGCTCCAAAAAGTCTGCATTTAAGGAGATCTGGAAATTTGCCAAGAGGGAGACAGGGGACTCTGGATGCAAGCAATGATACCAGGCTCAGCAAAGCTGTCTGGGCCATAGGAATAAGGAATGTCCCACATTGCATCTACCATGTAGAGTAGTCCAGAAAACACATTGAAGATAAAAAGTCACCACACAAGTGGTACACACTGGTAAGCTATGTCCTTGTCAGTATGTTTGAAAATTCACAGACAGTGAATATGGATGAAAACTATTTGTCAAAGTTATGAAACTTCAAAAAAAAGTAGCAGCAGTAAAAGAACTTGTCCTCATGGAACCGAGAGTTTATGTGAGAGACTTAAAAACAGGAAGTCAGTGAGCTTGCCACAACATTATGAATGGTGAACATAGACAAGAGAGGGGCTGATGTGGACAATGTGTGTTGCAGTTAAAGATGAGAACGAGGCTGAATCAGACACTATTATTGTGCACAAAACTCTTAGTGCTACATGCATCTCTGGTCAGATAACAAACAGTACAGACAGAGACACCAGGCAAGAAAATTTATACATAAACACATATGCACATGCAAATTATGGAGTGTGGGTAGCTCAGAGATTGCGTGTACAAGTCGAGAAGCCAGAAAGCTACAGGAGATTAGAGCTCCAAAGGTAAGGAAGCAGAGGGCCAACAGCATAGTCCACTGTGCTGACTGTTGCAGAGAAGCCAAAATAGATAAGCACAAGCTATCACTGAATTTGGCATCTATGATTTTTCTGAAAGGCAAGTGAGAGCAGAATGAAGACTAAAAAACATCACTGTATTTCCCAATTCATGGTTCTCTAAAGTTTACAAGGTACTGTCACACAGATTTGACCTTCTGACAGACCTATGAGAAGGCATGTTGCCTTTTATTTTTTTAAATATCATTATTTTGTGGTGCTGTGGATGGAATTCATGATCTCATGGACGCTATTATGCAAAGGCTCTACAACTAAGCTACACCCCTAACCTCTCATGTTGTCCTTGTGGAAAAGAAAACAGACACAGTGAGGCTTGCTGAGTTGAGGATAGTACCCTTGTGTATGAATTATATTGTATTTATAGCTCTATCTTCTCAAAAGACTGTACACTTCTTGACAACATTTTTGATTCCATGGGTCTCCTAAATGAGTAGTAAGTGTATGGTTCACAGTTGAGGCTTAATGAATAATATTTGAATTTATTGTCCTCAGTGATTCAGAAGTAAATTAAAACTGAGAGTCTTTAGGATGATATGTGCCTCCCTTTACTAAGCCCTAAAAAATATGAGGCTAAAGGTGCTGAAGTAATTTGATCAAAGCAATAGTTCAATGGCATTTTGAAACAGAGTGAGGACCTGAGGTCTCCTCACACTTTCTGGCCACTTCTCATTACGTTTCCCTGAAAATGTCTCTTTTGTTCCTTACTTTGTCTCAGGGTTCAACAATAATTATTTAAACAATTCTTAATAGACTTCTTAAACAAGTCTGGCAAAGTGGATTGAATAACATCTCCAGCAACAATTTGTTGGATGACAGTACCATTGTTTAACTCAGATAAATAAGAAAATAAAGTATTAAAATTAAACCTAGTAAAATATGGAACCATGGGTATCAATTTCTTGAACATTAAAAAGCTGTAATTCAAAGAAATGGTTTTTGTTTCGGCTCTGTCTATGGCTAGCAGCCCATGTTTTCAGTCACTAACAGTTAACTGACAATGACACATGTTCAGAGGAGGTCTTGTACAAGAAACTTCAGTGAATCAGAGTCGATGCACACTTTCATTCAGTTTCCTCTACTGAATGAGGCTTCATTTACAAACATTCAAAGTAAAGCCTACACTGAAAAATTGTAAAATTTCAGGTACTTTGGGATTCTGCACCAAGAAAGGATTGGGAAATCTAGCACAAGAAGGCTTTCTAAAGCCAGCATGCTATCATCTACAAACTGGCCCATCCACATAGCTAGCCAGTCAACATTTATAAAGAATGCATTTTACACAAGTGATAGTGTACAGCAATAGACAGAAAGGTAAGAGCAGTAGACATGACGAATAAAATACAATCTTCATTACAATTTGCATGACAGGTCCCACAGTGTATAAATCTAAGGAATCTTTTTAAATTTAAAATGTCATGGGTTACATTGCCTCCATATCCCGGGATGACAGATATACATAGATAGAACCATATGAGGCTATGGATTACCAGATCCAGTGAGATAACTTTACAAACCATGGCCAGCAGGTTGAAACATATTAATTTGTAAAAGACAACAGGTACACAATTTGCTGATATCTATGGAGGTTAAGAAAGCACCTAGCATAAAAATAATAATTTAGGGGATTTGAGAAAAATTAAAGGGAAGTGGTAATAATATGAGGTAGGCCCTAAAAAGTAGGCAATATCCTTGAGGAAGAGATAGGCAGGAAGGCGAGAAATTCTACCTATGCGAAAAAAAGTGTGAACAAATCAGTTATGAAACTCCAGAGGTGGACTTCACAGCATTTTGTGTCACAGACTCTATCAAGAATATAAAGGGAGTCAGTTGCATGTGGTGGCACACTACTGTAATCCCAGCACTCGGGAGGGTGACGCAGGAGGATTGCTTCATTGTTTGAGGCCAGCTTGCCATACAAAATGAGTTCAAGGCCAGTCTGAGTTACATAACAAGACTTGTCGCAAAACAAAAACAAAACACACACACACACACACACACACACACACACAAGATTTGAGAAAAATAAAAGGTATGCCAATTAATTAAAAAAAAAAAAAGCCAGGTGCGGTGGTGCGTGCCTGTAATCCTGGCAACTTGGGGGCTGAGGCAGATGGATTCCCCTGAGTTCGAGGCAAGCTGGGACTACAAAGTGAGTTCAAAGTCAGCCTGAATTACATAGTGAGACCCTGTCTCAATGAGACCAAAAGAGTGTAAGGGAAGCTGGGCACTGTAGTATACACCTGTAATCTAGCACTTGGGAGAGGCTGAGGCAGGAAGGTTGAGAGTTTAAGGCCAGCCTAGACTACATGATGAGATTCTGTCTCAAAAATAAATACACAAATAAACAAAAATTTTGTAAAAATCGAAGGAAAATTATGGGACTGTCATAAGGAATACACATAAAGTGTCAAAATCAGGGGGTTCTGGTGTCTAGGCTCATGACAGAGGTCAGAGATGTTTGTCATAGTACAAAAAGCTCAATGGTGTCCTGAAGTATAAACAAAGTTACGAGGAAGAAGAGGACATCTGGCTACAATGTAAGTCAGCTCTATTCTCCAGCAGGGGTGATAACCATCAATCATACAAGTAAGAGAATGAAAGTATTATACCTGGAAAATAACTATAGAAGTACAGAGATGAAATGGGATACTGGGGAGGAGAAAGGAAACATGGAGAATACAGAACACAAAGATTAGTTGAGATGAGTATGGCCTGGTCTAGTCTAGAGGCAGTGTGCATCCTGACTGGGGAGGTGTCCTTTGGAGTACAGAAAAAGATGTACGTCAGAGAGCAGGCAGAAAGGCAGAATCTGCAGAAGAAAAAAAGGGGGATCAAAGATCCACAAAGAACAGACATAGGAAACCAAGAGGAAGGTTGACCCACTTTATTTGACTATGCTGAGTTTGAGGGTCAACCTGTCTTGCAAAAGGTTAAACAAGGTTATGAATGTCTAAGATAAGGGCTGGGTCTATTTTCATTTGTTTTTATGATAACAGGTAAAAGAGTGTGCTAGGAGAGAGCACAGAGGGAGCATACACTTATGGTGGTATTCAGGTTAGATGATACACATTTGCAGATGGGAGTACCTTAGAAGGCTCGTATTTGCTGGCTTCTTACAAACAGCACAAAAGTGTGTACTATGGAAATGTAAATCAAAACCACAATGAGATATTACTTCATATCCATTCGGCTATTATTTTAAAAATAGAAGAATGAAAATAATGTGTTGATGAGAATGTAGAGCAGCTGGAACTCCTATGCATTGCTAGCAGAAAAATGGTATGGCCACTGTGGAAGAGAGTGTGGCCATTCCTCAAACAAACGTCTTATGATTCAGCAATTCCACTTGTGGGAATATACCCAAAAGAACTGAAAGAAAGGATCCAAACACATATTTATATACCAATGTTCACAGCAGCATTATTCAGACTAGCCAAACAAAATAGCCCCAAGTCCACTGACAGAAGAATGAGTAAACAAAGTGTGGCTATCCTTAAAATAGAACATTATTTAGCCTTAAAAAAGGGAACTCTGACATATATTGGAACATGGATGAACCTGGAATACATTTTGCTAAATGAACTAAGACAATCATGAAAGGATAAATACTCTATGATTCCACTTATACAAAGAAAGTACCTAGAGTAGTTAAAGTTGGAGAGAAAATAGAATGGTGGTTGCCAGGAACTAGGGGGAAGGAGAAATGGGAAGTCACTATTTATAGGTATAGAATTTCAGTTTGAGAACGTAAAAAAGTTGTAGATGTGTCCGGTGGTGGTGCTAGAGGCACTCATGCCATGAACCGTATGCCTGAAAATGGTTAAAAAGGCAAATTTTATGTGCATTTCATCATAATTTTAAAAATACATGTACAACAGTTAGAGAAATTGAAGTTTGTTTGAAGAAAAGTAGTCAGACAGCCCACAAAGCCAGAATCAGAGCCAGTAATCTGAGCCAGATGCTACAAATCATGGCCAATGCCATTTACCAGAGGACAAACTCCATACTGCACCGAGTGTGGAAAGAATGTCAAAATACGTATCAGCATTTTCAACCACATCCTGTGTAACAGCAATACCGAGCATATCACGCTTGTGTGTGAAGAATATTGTACTAACAACTAAGCTGCTTAAGAGATACAAGCTGGATTCAAAACATCTCCCCCCTCTTCTGGCCTGTTTCAGAATTATTGATGTGGCAAATGAAACTTGCTCTAGTTTTGGTTCTATTCATCAACAACTCCACAGTGTCTTTCCTACTCAGACCAACAAGGCCACAATACACCACTCCGTTTGAAACGTTTTCAGAGTGCTTCCTATATGTCAGATACAATGCCAGGCCACATCCTGTAGGAAATCAAAAGTTATCATATATACTTTTTATTACAGGACTGTTTTTCATCTTAGTCTCTTTTCCAAAATGCAATCTCTAAGGTCAGGTTTTTCTACACTAACACATAAACTGGTTCCTTGAACTATCAGCACTCTTACTCAGTTCTGAGATTAGGCTTGGCAAGAGATTCTGATCATCAAGAGAATTAGCAGGCAGAAATGGAAGAAACTTCAGTGCTGGCACTGCTAATAATTTGAGTTTTAAGACAAAAATGAAGATGATAATGAGCCCCCTCTCTCCATTTTTACAGACCATGTCTGTGAAATCACTGAGCTATGAAGGAAACACGCAACTGGTAACTGAGTGAATGGGTAGAAGAGGGAACTAGTTCAAGATGATTCAGAAGTTTTATTTAGCAAGTCACTAGAAATGTGAAAAAACAGATTCTATGTATTAAATGTCTACACGATTTGGAAAGAGAAATCAACAAAACATACTTTTTGGTTCCGATTACAGCTCTGATTCTTAGTTTAAAAGCTTCAGTCATTGGTTTTCCTTTGCCCATACTATTGCCATAACGACCACTTCGTGGACACCAGGTACGCAACATCCAAAGATCTGGTGAGTTACGGTGTACCCAGAACACAGGCTCATGAAAGTAACCGCAGAAGAAATGTCAGACCTATCTGGGTAGCTTTTTCGTATCTGCCCCAAAGCCTAAGGACCTCTCGTGATGACCTAAACCACACCCACAACGTGTTCCTAACAGTCTGAAAATAGAGCGGTACGTATTTTCACTGGAGAGGAAAATGGCTTTGGTCTCTGGCAATGTGTCTGCTACAGTTTACACCCAAACACCCTAATAATACAGATCATGGTTACACCCAGCCTTCCCAGCCACTGCCTGCGCTTACTTCCCGTGCAACTGTCGCAGGGGATCCAGCCAAAGTAACAAGGCTGAATAAAAGGAAGCAAACACTCACCATCCGGCCGCGGAAGCCAATAATTAGTCACAGATTGTTCAAGGAATCAGGCTGTAACAGAGCAGATATGCATGGGTGTCTCGAATTCTTCACCCCCTTGTATCTTTTTGTTTTGCTGTAACATGGAGGCAAACTTTTAATGGGTGTGTGTTTCTCTGGGAAATGACACTAGAGTTGAAGATGAACCACTCCTTCTGAGCTTTGGCAAATCAGGTCGTGTGGCTTGCCCAAGGACCCATGCATTAGTGTCTTCCTATGTAAATATTGTCATTTAAAGTACGTAAAAGACTGTTGCAAACCTTTTAGCCATTCAGATAACATTCTAAACTACTAGCTACAACATATGTCCTCAGAAAACCATCAGTGAGATGAAGAATTGTGTTACTAATACAAAGTTTTCCCCCCAATATCCAAAGTTATAAAATTAGTAAAACAGAAGTGGCCCCCTCAATAAAATTAGTGTAAATCAACAGTTAATCTCAGATCAGCAAACAGTCAAACACTGTGGACCCCATTCTTTTCGGTATGCTAGTCTTTCTGACACCTGCTGTCCTCTAGGAAAGCTTGCTTGTTGTAAGCCGAAGTTTAGCTCCAGGAAGTTCTCATCTGCCACCAGCATGTGAAGTCAGTGTGGCTTTTTGAAGGACCATGGGAAAACTGGGCGTGTCAGTACCCAAAGGCCCTGCCAACAATTAAAATTCTTCCATACTCTATTTTTAGTGTATGATTCAGAGTTGCTGACCACATATAAGTTAGAAGCCATGTATGCACCAGGAAAGAGGAACCAAGGGAATATTATACACAGAGGAAGAGGAATGTTTATGTATATGTTGGGGGGTTACGTATATGAACCCACACTTACACAATCTCATTTACCCAATCAACAAATATTTATTGAGTTTTAAATATGAATTAGATATATTGTTCTGAATTCTTAGGTACACTAACAGATGGAAAATGATAAACTACTTTCTACAAAAAAGAAAACTTCTACATATAAGGGTGGAGTGAGGACACGCATGGGGTCACCTGCAAATTTAAAGAGCACACTGTACCTGATGTACCTATGTTTTAAGGCACTGACAGAGGTATTGAAATTAAAATAACTTTGTAAAAATAATTGGAGAACAGTAGTGAGTGATTAAAACAGAACAAGGACTCAAAAGAACTGTTGGGGAGAAATGTGACAAAATGAACTTACATGCTATCATGAACTTGTCCAAAGTTTATAAAAGAAATTCCCATTCTTGAGAGAAATGAAAATAAGATAACTTCCAAGAGCTCTTCCAATATAAAAGTCAGAATATATATGTATACGTAGAGAAAAGTGGGTATACAGCCTCCTGTAATAAAAGGGCCAGTCAACTCTAAGAGGTCTAGGACAGCAAGAAAAAACATGGACTTTGAAAACAACCCAACCTGGGATTGCATTCTACGGCTGACTACATACGAAGTCTGAAACACTGTGACAGTTTCTGGCTGCCCCAATCTGTTCTGTGTATGTAAAATGAGACAAAGATCAGGAATACACACACTCACTGCCTGTGTCTCCTACCCACTGCCTTCTTCCCACTCCTGCCACAGACCTGGCTGAGAGCACCCGGACGACGGTGGCCGCAGCCTAACGCTTCCCGCCCTGCCAGGATGACCCTCTGAACATACACTGGCAAAGTAAGGGGTCCCTCACGACTCTCAGACTCCTGCTTGTCAGGCCCAGTTATGGCTCTTCTCATACCACTCTCCATCTAGTACTCAGTATTTTCCTACCACTTCCTTCCTTCCCCCAGGGGCTGTATTTGCGTTCCGTTCTCCCCAGAATACATTCTCTTCATCTTCTCTAGATCAGCTTTTCAAATGGGCACCTCAGAAAGACAATCTATAGAAGGACTATTCTATCTCATTATTCTCATTATTCCCTATACAGTACCCTACTCATTTCTCTCAACTCATTTACAACAGTTTGTACTTGGTTTTCAATCTACTGTCTGTATTTAAGCATTAAGAGGTTAAAGACACTAACCCCTGGACTTAACACTGTTTCTGCCATTGTATTAATAGGTACTTAATATATATTTTTTAATGTATAGGTCTCAATGATCTTTTCTTATCTCCAAAGCAGACCAACTAACACCAAAAATCTCTGTATCATTTTAAACTAGAAACAGTTTGTTTTCAGGACTCCTAGTATTTATTTAAAATAAATTATTATTCACTGAGAAGTGCAGTTTGCCCTGAAAAATCTTTCACTGTGTAAGGGGCAGTATGGCACAAATAAAAAAAACCACAAACATATTTATTAACTGTAGCCTTGTGAAAAATCATCTTTGTCACTCAAATTCTTCATATTTCTCACCACAACAAGAGAATGCTCAAGTTCTTCGTCTGAAAATGGAGTAAAGCAGTCACTGTCTGACAAGTCTCAATGAAATTATGTGTATAAAGGGGCTTCATTAAAATATAAAACAGCATCTCTTGAAGTCAATGAGCCTGTGCTGATTTAGTTCCATTCATAAAGGCTTTCATGATCAGCTAGACTATAGAGTGGTACATATTTTAACATTATTTTAAAAGTACAGTGTTCCTCGTGACATGCAGAAAAAGATCCACCCACCTACGCATACCTTGAAATCATAAGGCATCAAATAAATAAAGGTTTTTGAAACTAGGCTCTCCTGAAAATGTCAGTACAGAAGTTTTAAATCATGTCATTGCCTTTTAGAGGAACTCACATTTCAGAAAGTTAAAATGAATACTATCTTAGAATAAGTTCAAAACACCAAGTTACCAACTGTTGTCAGCCTAGGCCAGGCAAATTACACAATCACCTGAGAGTGATTACAGAGGGGCAGGAGCAGCACTCCACCACAAATCACACCTCCTCTGCCTCGGCCTCACCCAACATGGTATTTCATCAGCTTTTTTGTCTGGCTTTGTAAGCCCATTCCTTGCCCTCGATAGTCCAAAGAAAACAATGAAGGAGTCTCACCTAATAAAATGAACTAATAAATCGATAAAATAATTCCAATATTTCCTCCATCAGGATAAAAGATTATCACTTCATCTAAAATCACTCTGTTTTCCCTCCACAGCCTCACGATTCAGTTAATGAGGTTCTTTTGGCACCTGTGAAGCACTTGGTTGGCTTCCAATTTTCCCTGCCTTTGCCAGAGAACTGCTAAACTTAAGAGTGCTCTTCAAGTTGTCCAACATTCCCAGACTTCCACCTTACCAGCTAGCGGAGTCCTTACTAAATTTAGATTCAAAGATATGAGCAAATAACTGTCCAGAATTTCTACTCCCATTTTTCTTAGACACCCAGCACCACTAATGCTGAAAAAACAGATGCAGTTATCAACACGGTCAGAAGGCAAATCTGAAAAGCAGTCAGACTAAACCAGAAATAAATGTGGTTGAAGACAAAGATAGCAAAATAACAAAAAAGATGTAGACAAATGACAGAAAGACCAAGAGATGGAGGCAGAGAGAGAGAAACTGACAGAAATCCAAAGTGGGAAAGGGGCAGGAATGACAGAGACAGAGTGAGGAGGCATCCCAAAAAAGAATGGCTCTGAAGGTGAATTTTTTCCTTGGTGTTCATTTCGGGGGTATGAGTTTCTCCTCATTATAAGATTCCATTTAACAGCAAGAAATTACATTTCTATAGTAAGTATTTCAATGCTGGTTCTCAAACACCAACTGTTTCTGTTCAGATACTACTTTAAGAACCTTAAACCACCTCCCCGCCCACTGCTGCCGGCACAGGCTGTCTCAGCGTTCCTGTAAGTAAGGTAGAGCACGGGACACTGCCACTGGATTCCAAGAGAAAACAGCTATGACAGCGTTTGCATGTGTGAGGCATTGCTCCCTCTTACCTTCAGCAACACCACATCCACAGTCCTGTTCACCTTGGAGATATCACACAGGCTGTAGCGCCTCTTGTGCCGTTCATACATCTTGCCCAGATGCAGGAAAGAGATAAAAGTGCTGGAAGTATACCCACAGTGTGCTCACGCAAGTCCAGAGTTCTGAATTTCTCACGGTGGGTGGGAGGAGATCTTTGCTTTCCAGACTCTTCTATTCAGAAAATTCTCAAAGGGTCAAAAATGAACTCAAAAGAAACTAAGAAGAATCCAATTCCTTGAAGTGAGAACTTTCTGGCAACTTCAGAGGACTGAGATAAGGAATTTATAATTCATAACATAAGCCACAAATGCCTTGAGATCTCTGTTGTACATATCTTGACAGAAAGAGAGGCACCCACCATTTCCATAACTGGCAGTTAGGACAGTAGGAAAATTCAGAATGAAGTGGCTAAGCATAGCGGCTGAAACACGTGGAGAAAAAAATCCAAAGCAGGTAATAAAAATCCAGCATGTACTTTACCAAGAAGAGGAGGGAGGGGAAGGAAGCTGACTCTTTTTCAAATGGATGTAAGAAAATTCATTAAACTGTTCTTCCTTAAAACAACAAAGACAGGAAAAATCAACGTTTCCTTATGAAAAAAATAGTAGAAGATACAGATGCTTTTCAAAGTAATGAGTCTTTAGTCTATCTCTTGCTCACCACACAGCACGGCTTGGTTTTAAATTGAAAATATCTAAGGACAGCAGAGTAAAAAGGAAAAAAGACCACTCCTCCTTCTGCACTTTCCTCCCTCCCTTCCTCCCTCAGGCGCTAGACCTTCCCTGCCCCAGCCTCCTCCCCTCTTTTTCTTCTCTCTCAAGAACGTCACTACTTGCCCTTTCAGCTCTGCACAGGCAGCCTTGGAGGTTTGAAAACCTAATTGCAGTGGTGGGAACATGATTCATCTACAGACGAAGAGGAGAAAAACAAAGCTTCCTTTTCCAACCGCTTCCTCTTGTTGCTCCTCCTCCTCCTCCTCCTCCTCCTCCTCCTCCTCACAGGTCTCCTATGAAAAAGGCTCTGTCAGGCATTACAAGATGCAACTTGAATCCTTTGATGCCAGGGTAGTATGCTAATAAAGCAAGGGGGGTGGTGACATCCTAAATGCCTCAAGTCCATACAACAGACTTATCTATTTCAGGAAGTACAGAGTATACACTGCATCTCCCTGCCAAAGGCAAGCCAATGATTTAATATGAGAAAAATGTTAGCCAAATATTTCAGCCATGTCTCCAGGATCCAGCAGTGGCTATAAAACTGTCTGGCAAGGTTTACAAATCATCAGAAGTGCTCTCTTTTTTGAGGGGGTGGGGGCAGGGGACAGAGGCGCTTTAAAGAAAAGGAGAAAATGAATGGAATGAATGGGTACATGTCTTAATATTTTTGTGAATAAGAGTCACCTGGCTGGGACTTCTTCCTCCTCAATGCTTTCATTCACATTAACTGGGTCTTGTATGTGGCTATTACTTCATCTGCCTGTTTTTCTATTTTTCCAGCTGCCACCCTACCCAATACCATAGGGTCAGACCTATTCTAGACGGCATTCACTCAGTTCAGATATTCTTACTTGGACTGTAAATGAGTTGGGAGGGAAAAAGAAGAGGAGAGGAGGAAATAGAGGGAAGCAAAAAACAAGGAGTAGAGAGAGGGGAAAAAAAAAAGGAAGGAAAACTCAGAAGGATTTTCTTTTTTTCAGGAAGAGCTGGCATATATTTAGTTTGAGTTGGCCAAGAGTAGTCTTTGGATAGACCTGGAAAGTATGAATGCAGGACTCAAAAACTAGGACAGAAAGGGAGACAGGAGATTTAATATTTAAATTAGTGTTGATATTGCAAACAAGAATGACTTTAAAGTTTTAAAGTAGGTATGAAAGGGTACAGAAGGTCTGATGAGTCACCATTTCCTCCAGGCAGGCATTTAAGTTACTAATCTCTTTAAGTGACAGAAAACAGCAAAACCAGCTAAGAATGCAAGCATTTTCTCATCTCTCTATCAATACACCACCGGCTCAGCTATATTCACTCCAAGCTTTTTACTGTCATCATGGCTCAGCAGTACATCAGAGGCACAAAGGTGGCTGATGCCCCCTTTCCCTGAGTGCCTCCCCACTTGTGAATCTTGGCTCTGTAAAACTATCAACATATACATTAGAACAGACACTGCTTTGCAGAAGAGACATTACAAACGGTAGAAACAAGACAGATTAAAAAGTCCTAAATAAAAATTTTACTCAGGCTTACTAAAAGCTTGGAAATACGGCCAGGAATTTCTAAGTATTTTTTAACTATGTAGTCTAGAACACAGATTGAGGATCCTGTAGGTTTCAGTACATGGAAAAACTGATCATTTATTATCTTTTCTGTATAAGCTTTCACCAAGCTGTAATTTAGACCTCTCCCTTCTCACCATGTGAACACACATCTGCCTCCCCTCTGCACTCAATATGGTTTGTTCCTCCCTGCCACTCCCTTCTGTTTTAATTAGAATCAAATGCTTCCTGCTTCCAAGATTCCCAAGCATCTCTCTAGGGATCAGAGAATCTTTAATCACCATAAAGTTTTTCCATCCCAACCCCATCTAACTAGTGATTTAAGTACAGATATTCTATCAATTTAACGGATCCCATGTGCCTTGCAGTAGAGACAAACACAAGAAATAACAAGGTCTCTGTCATCAGGAAGTCTATATAATTAGAGAGAAATTTGTTTCAGAATAACATTATTTTTATAAAATAGCCCAGATTGTTATTTGAGAGCCATGGATTAACTCTTTTTTAAAATTTCTATCTATTGGCTATGTGCTACAAGCTGGAAATTCAGAATTTCTAGCCTTTCAAACACATAAACATATTAAAAAGACAACATATGTTGTGCTTACATATTCTGTTCCCTCTTGGAAAACAAAAGCTCTGGGCGGGGGGAAAAATGAGTCTGTTTTGTTTTGCCCTCTGGATCTGCTCAGCACTTCCCAACAGAAGACAGAATCTGCAGCCCTGTGCTTTTGTTGCTGATGTAACAATTCCAAGTTTTTATCAAAAACATCTGGAACTGCTGAACAGTTTTTGTGTTCACATTTTGAAACACAGTAACCAATCATTTCATATCTAAACCTGAGCTGAGAGTTATGAATTTAAGGCAGTTTGAGTCACTATGACTTTGGGAATTGGTAATAAAATATGTTGTTATTTACAAGCATTACAATTGTAATTATTTACATTAGTCTTATCTCCCTTTGCTTTGTGCCCACTATCCCAGCCTCCATCTACAGCACAGTACTGAGTTCTTCTATTACAAGAGCTAATGCCTTATTCAAGTTGTTCACATGTTCCTATGGATCTGCACTGTGCAGTTACTTTAGTTTTAGTTTGGGCAGAAACTTTTAAATCCCACAGCACAGCTTCTGAATTAGGACACCACCTAGTGGCCATGCCAAGGGGGGCACGCAGAGACAGACAAACGGAGGGAGGGGAAGAAAACGAGGGAGGGAGGGAAGGAGGGGGAGAGGAGGAGAAAAGGAAAGGGAGAGGGAGGGAGGGGAGAGAGAGACAGAGACAGAGAAAATAAATGAATGTGTTAAGAGTTGGTGGTAGCATGTCTAATGTACAAAATATTTTTTCTGAAACCCCAAATTAATATGCTGTAGCAGCATGGAACTGGAGACTGGCTAAATAACCCAGTGATGATCAATTTAGTCTCTACAGGGAAGACAGGTACTTAAGTAAAAAAATCAAGAGTTCTTTCTTTTCTTAGGTGTGCATCTCTCTCTTTCCCTCTAACTCTCAGCAAAGACTCTTTGGGCAGAGGCTTCCAGAATGGAAAAATGAGAGTGAGAGGGGTTGGACGTTGGATCATAACTGAAGTTCCTTCTTGCTCTTTTTACTGTCAGTCAGACACTAAGAGATCTTTATCATTTGTTATATCGCTCATAAGGATGTGGATGAATTCAGAGAAAGAAAAAGGAACTGAGACATTCTCTCGAAACTTGGAAGACAAATTATAGAAATCATTCTTGTTACATATATTTTCCATATCCACTTTTCACAGGAAATGGGAAGGAACAGTTTTACCATGATTTTGATTAGTCTATGATCTCATTAACTTAAAAACAGCAAGTTGTAGCAAGCTTTATTAGAATACAGACCAGACAACTGGGTCTCCACTTGAGTGACTCCTGTCTGCCTGGAACAACAGACTGCTTCAAATAAGATGTATGAATAGAGAGGAGACAGAAGGCAATTATTCACAATGCCTGCAGAAGACATCCTAGATGAACTGTTTTCATCTAGGACACCCTTTTCAGTGTCCAAGTAAGTGTTAAGTACTACTGGTCCAGGAGAGGGAAGCCTATTCTTCCCTCTGGCAACTTTACTGGCTCACAGATTTGAAGGTTCAAAGATGGAAAGAAGAGTAAAGGAAAAAGGGAAATTAATGGCAAGTGGTAGGCAAACAACACTTTTGCTTTGACACTTTACTATCTTTAGAAGAAAAAAACCACAAACAATTTAGCTAACAGCAGCAAATGATTTGGCATCAAAGCAACAATTAAAAAAACAACAAAAGAAACTAAGATAGGAGAATATAAGAAAAAGTCTCATCACAACTTATGCTCTTTTCCAGAAATAAATCTCATGGAACAAACAAATGTTAAATTTCCTAAAGTTACCAAAAGCTCTGTGAAATAAAAGGAGAGAGGAGTGGAAAAATGTAGACGGCAGAATCATAATTTCAATTAGTAAAGCAGTGAAAAAATTTAGCTCAACCTCTAGAACAGGTATTCTGTACTGAAATTTATTAATAACAACCTTTATCAGGTATCTCTCCTTTGCCAGTGGCTTTCACATGTACAACTTCATTTATTCCTCATAAAGAGCTAAAAGGCGTCTGGGCATGGTGGCACACACCTGTAGTGAGCACTTGAATCCAGGAGCTTGAGGCCAGCCTGGGTAACACAGTGAGACTCTATGTGGTGGGACATTATTGTTGACAGATGAGGAGAAGCAGCATTTAAATCAGCTGTACAGAGTCACATAACTAATGAATCTGCATGAAACTCAATTGTGTACATCGTCTTGCTTTCTACTACATACAGTATCTTTTGCTACTTGAAAAATCCCTCCCTTAAAAGAAAGTAAAATAGAAAAAATGAGTTAAAAATCAGAGGAAGAAAATTTAAAGAGTTCACTACTCATCAATATTCTTATATTTGATTTTATATAATACCAAAAATTAGGAGAAATGTTATTTTTAAATGAAACAAATGATTCATTTTAGAAAGTACACACAAAAAGTATGCCATTGCATTAAATAGTGTAAGCTTCTCTATCAACGTTTTAATACATTTTAATTTGTAAGTTTCCCACTACAACAGTATCTTACAAAAATCAGAGTAAATACACCTACACACAGACCTTTGAATGCCGGTAACTGTTACCCAGGTGTTCCTTAGAATGAACAGGTACCTTCGTTCTAGTTCTTCTCTTCGTAACAAACATCACTTACTTCTTAAGGCAGCATCTCAGATATCGGAAGATACCCTTCACAACTCACCACTCTGCTCAAGGCTTCTCTGCTGGATTCTCCCACCGTACCTCAGGTGGCGGGACATCTGACTGAGCACTCTACTCAGTGTCCCTGTGATGTGGAAGCTCAAAACAGAATCTAAAATGAGGTACACTGAGATGATTAAAATCAAATTGGTTGTAACAAAACACCACATCACTAGAAGGGTAAGTTTATTATGAAATAAGCTCACTTCCTGTATCTCTATTTTTTCACTTTGACTTGCTTCATAGCAGGTTTCCCCCATGATATAATCATGCGATTTTTATTAAAAATCTACTCTACATCCTTTCACTTGTTTTAATTTACCATTTTAGCTTTAAAGGAGTATCTTTACTCTATATTCTGTCACTAAAATAACAGCTGTTTCTTCAAACCCCAATTCATCCATAACCCTGGAAAGCAATGCTAACAATAGAGCCCAGAGGTATGTCAGTAAGAGCTTCCCCTTGAAGGTCAGCAACCCACCCGTGGGTGCTCCTGATTAAGTGCTGTTCCAGCAGCTACAATGCCAATGGAACCCTGAAACACACCTCCTTACCTTCTCTACAATATGAAACAATTAGTAAAATTTCTTGCTGAATTAATAATACACACTAGGTCTATGGTGTTAAGTCTATTCAACGTGTCTAGTAACCCTATGAGAAAGGGAAATGAAACACTACCCATGCAGTGCACTGTTTGACAACCATTTCTCTACACGGTCAGGAAGACGATTTGAAACCAGACTCCAAAGGTTGTAATATGTGATCAACTATATACCATTTTTACTGTTATGTTTAATCTTCCACAGCATTTCTTTTTAGTATGATCACAGGCGTTATCACATAAGATAGTCCAGCACTGACGCATTCAACTACTCTGACTGTTTTTATTCATAATGGTACAATAACACAATAATTTCTTCTCACATGTAGAAATCTTTACAAACTTCATGAAGCTTAGTAGGTGCAAACTTTTGAGGAAAATAACCAGAAATAGTATCCTCTTCCCCCAAGGTATTAATGGTAAAAAGGACATGCTTTGTCCACATTTTAAAATTCTTTAACATGTTATACTATACCAAAAAGTCAACCCAAATGAATTCATATCATCCTGTTTTTCCCAAATAGTTTGTATAAGCATTTACAATTGAGAAATAAAGACACTAATTATAAAGTCGTTATAGAAGTTGGATAGGAGGCGATGGTAGCTTGAGTTTAGGCGATAAGAATGGAGAAGTAAAGAAACTGAGAGTCCACAGACATTTACCAGTAACAAGATATTGCGCCCTGGAGGTTAAGAGGATAAAGGAAAAGAAATGTTGTGGTTGAGTGGGTTTCCACCCGGGGCATCTAATTAAAAAGTGGAATGGAGCACAAGTATGCGGCAGCAACAGATTTGATGATTAGTTCAGTTTTAGACACAGAAAATCTGAGGTACTCTTCAGTAAATCTGAAGATGTCCAAGTGGAGCAACAGTAAGCAAATGAATGAATGTGCATGTCTGGAACTCAGGAGAATGACTGAGGATTAGGCATATGGATGTGGAAATTCACACATGGATGTGACATCAAGTATGTCAAAGAAATAATAGCAACAGTGCCACATGCAGTGAAAAGGTCAAGCAAACAGATACAAATTTTGCTATGCAACTATTTCACAGAACTTCTCTAGAGTAATTCTTGTGTAACTGTAGGACAGTAAATGCTAGGATTAAATGTTCCACCATTTCACAGGTAAAAATTTAAGTTTTGTCTCTCAGAAAGAATATACTCAACTCTTTCTGGTTTTCTTTTGGTTATTTCTCCCTTTAGAGAAAATGCATTCATTGATTCCTTATATAATGCATGCTGAAGGATTGCTAACATTATAATAAACGTGTTATACTTCAGAATCCAATAAAGCATTACAAGAGGAAAAGGCCCCCTTATTAAGAAATGATGTCTGTGCAACATGTATGCCTATCCTTTCACATATTCTCCATTCTTCCAATGAGATCCTGCCAGAGAGCAAAGATAACACAAGTGCACATACTCACACACATCAGCACATGTTTCACACTAGCCAGAGGAGGGAAGCAGGATGAACAAAGAGTATTTTGGCAACAAAACGGAAAATGAAGGAAAGCACCAATAAGAAAGAAACTCCCTTTCCATATGATCATCTATGAAAATAACAAATTTCATTTTATAAAACAATGGCAATGAGGTAAAGGGAAACAATGCTGACATTTACTGACCAGAATTTCCTAATGGAATTTTGACATCACCACAAAGCATGGTCACTGAGTAGCCAAGTAGTGAATATTAGCCAAATTTATTTATCCATTAATTTTTCACTGTAGATAAGCTGCTTCCTAAAGTGCCAAGAGAGATACGAAAATGCATGACACATTTCTGAGTCAAGAAAAACACAGTAATGACAACTGTGTAAAATACAAACACAAGACAGCAAAGGTAGGTAGTACAGATAAAATACAGAATTTCAACAAAATTAATGAGGATTTCTGGCTAAAATGAAGAAAAGTCTCATAAAGATACTGTATTAGGTACTTTTCTCTCATTGCTGGGACAAAACACCCAACATTTAAAGTTGAGGAAGGAAAGGTTTATTTGGCTTACAGTTCAAAGAGATTTCAGTTGGCTGGCTCCGAAGCAGGGTGGCACAGCAGACAGACAGAAGGCAGCAAGGCAAGCAAGGGACCTACTAAGCAGCTTCTTTCTCCTCCTTATATCTCATCCATCTGCTGGGATTAGGGCAGTACCAAACCAATCAGTGGACTGATTTAGTAATCACATACACTTAATCGCAGCATCACAGACTGTGGATCCAGCCACCTCTGAAAAAGCCCCACCTATCGTCACATGAGGCTTTGGGGGGACATTTAGGCACAAACCATAACAGATTAACATAAAGGAAGGGGAAGAGAGAAAACGGGAAGGAGGCAGGGACATTATCAAGAGTGAGAGCGCAGGCACAGATGTTAATGAATGCCAGGTACTAGCGAGATACCAAGTTACACACATCAGGCTCACACTAGGGAATGCTATGATATGAGGACGGGAACGTACTAGCAATTTAGATTATAGAAGCCTAGGGTATCACACTGAAAAGTACAGATCCCATTCACAGGCAACTGGGAGCCAGTGAAAAATCTGGGCACAGAGTTGACAGGATTTGTGCCGTAATTCACGAAGAAGATGCAAAAATCTTTACCTTCATCTCATCTAATCTCTGTTGTCTGGATTTCACATGGCTTCACGATCCTTATCTAATCACATTTCCTATTCCTCAAGATAAATATTCAGGTGAAATCTCCAAGGTTCCAAAACTAGGATGTGGTTCTACCTATTTCAATTCCCTTGGCTCTTAGAACAATTGTAGTTTGTGGAATTTCTTCCCTTGTCTCTCTACCTTTACCAAAATTCACCCTTCAAATCCCACTTTCCTTATTTATCTCTCTCAGCCTATGGTAGCCCTCCTTGCAACTCTCATTTAAACTATGGTAACTAGATTCTGGTGACTCTAAGTAGACAAGAATCTCCTTAAAAGTGACAGCCATTTCTTTTTTCCTCCACAATATCTACAACAGTGTTAGGACTCCAAATGTCAGATGACTGACAGATTATGTCTTGATTCACCACCACAACACAATCTTAAGACCTTCCCAATGGCTGACCATACGTGGCTATTAAACAATGAGGAAAAACAAACTGTCAGTGTTAATACACATGAATGGTGAATAGCCTAAAAAAAGTTTCTAAATGAAAAGGATAAAAGCCCTGGCCAGATATGAAAACAATTCAAAATAACCATAATTCTAGGAAAAATTTGAATCCCACAAATTTTAAAATGAAATGTATTACCTAGGAAATTATTCTTATTTTTCTCTACAGCTAAAAGAATAGCTCTAGCATAGTCATTCAGTCAGATGAGCCAAAGAATGATTCAGCTTCCCATGGAAGACTTTTCTCATCCCTCCAGGCAAACACACACCACTATATAGTCACGCTTTCCAAAAAAGTGTAGGTACAACTTGCTCTTTTCATCAACTGTCCAAAAGACAAAGAAAGAAAGAGAAAAATCCATCATGGAAAAGTCCATTTTTCAACACTACTGCCAGGTTAATTTTGACACTTGCTTATTCCCAAACCCACAAACCTAGTTTTGCTCATTTACAGCCTACGGCCTGAAGCTTGTATTTTGATAATTTCATTCAAACAGAACAGATATTTCAATGTCTTAGAAATTTTTCAAGAAGTATAACATGACAGTTTACTTCAGAATTAATTTTGAAAATTTGCTTAGGAAAGGTTGTTTCCATAAAAATTTGTTTACAGAGGGAAGAAAGCTCCTTTGTGTAAGTACATGCATACAGCAAACATCGAAGGAGTGAAGTGATGAGTGAGCAGCTTAATGAGTCTATTAATCTTGCACAGTGGTTAAGAGCATGAACTCTGGAGCCAGACTGCCATCATGAGCAAGTTACGTAACTTTTCTGTTCCTCAGTTTCTCACCTATTAAATGAGGATAAAAATAGTAAAAGCAAATAAAAAGGTTGTTATGAAGAATGGATAATTTAACATATGTATAGTACTTGTACAGTGCTTGTGGCTTTAGTATTATATTAGCTGCTAAATTATTTTTGTTTTATGAGCACCATTACATTTCTATCTCACTAAAAAAAAGTAAGTTTTTTTTTTTTTGTTTTTTGAGACAGGGTTTTGTCAAGTAGTTCAGGCTGGCCTTGAACTCTCAGTGATCCTCCTGCCTCAGCCTTCTGAGTTCTGGGATTACAGGTGTGCACCACCATGGCTGGCTAAGAAAAAAGTGTTTTAAAATTCCACCAAGGTGCATACCAGATAAAACCCGGTAATTATGGTAAATTCAAATCAGAACTAAAAGAACGAAACAACTTTGCTTTGGATCATGTTTCCTATGGATGTATTTTGTACTATGGGACAGAAAGCTAAGCTTTCTAGCTCTCTAGGAGGAAAGTTAAGTTTTCTGGTTCTCTGGTAATTGTAGAAGATACTTCCCCTAGCTGACCCCAACTAAGACTACAGCAGTTACTGAGTTGTTGATGCCAAGCTGTTTAAAAATCAGGATGGAGTTAGAAAAATAGATGGAAAAGCCTTGGAAACAAAGGGGAGGGGGCTCTTCATCTGAGTCAAAGGGAAAGAAGTAAGAAAAGACAGATATTTATAGATATGTTTCCTAGCCTATCCCCAAGTTCCTAATTCGGAATGAACTTAAAATGTTCCTCAAATAAGCCCTACCTAGAGTAATCCCTGAACTACCACTGCGACCCACCGGGTCATAGAGACGGCTGGAAGAGAAACCTAACACTGTGCTTACCTCGGTGGCCCTTTCTCTCTTTCTAAGACTCTTCTACTGCAGCCATACAAGTCAATTTCTGTTCTTAGCCTAGATTTTATACATGGCTGCCACCTCTGTGCCCTTGATCCTGCCATGATCTTCCCCATTAATCAGGCCTTTAAGACTCCTATACAGGCTGTCACATCTATTATGCCTCCAACACACATCTCAGTCAAAACACTGGCTTGTCCTTCCTTTGACTCTTTTAGAATTGTGTCAGCACTTATTCATTCAATACCATGGTAATATGAATACTGATTGGGCAATCCCATGAAACCAGATATCACCTATTTCTTTGGATTTCTTAGCATTCAACAAATGGTTCATGTACAACAGAGTCCCCCATTATCCATGGGTGGTATGTGCCATGATCCCCAAGGGTACCTGAATCTGCAGGTGGTACCACACCCTACATATATTTGTTTTTTTCCTACATTCCAGCATTGGCATATAGCACCTGGTTAATCTGTCTTTCCATGCTTTATTCTCAGATGTCTCCTTGGCAATCACTACTCTTGGACTCTGGGGCTGTTACTAAGTGAAACACGGGTTATTCAATGCAAGCACTGCAATATTATGACAGTTGATCTGACAGCCAAGATGGTTACTAAGTGAGTAGTGGGTGGGTAGCATATACAGCATGGATACACTAGACAAACATATAACACATGTCTTGGGTGGGATGAAGCAAAATGGCACAAGATTTCATCCAGCTACTCAGAAGAACATGAGAATTAAAACTTATGAATTGTTCTTTTCTGGAATTTCCCATTTAGTATTTTGAGACCACAGTTGACCACATGTCATTAAAACCAAGGACAGTGAAATTTTGATGGGGATAGGGAAGGCTACTGTACCCATCTCTCTGAAGACAATCTCTCACATACGAAACCCCTACTCAGGAGATCAAAATGGTACAGATGTGTAGATTCAGAAGCTCTTTTATTCAGCATTTATATAATCCATGTTTTTCAGATTTAGACATACACACTAGTGAGAACAAGGAACCATTAGACTTTATCAATAAATGATCTTATCAGAAATTAATCAGTAAATGGAAGAAATTCTGTCTACTATGAATAATTTAGGGGGGGAGCTGGGGATTGAACTTAGAGCCTTGCACTTGCTAGTCAAGCACTCTACCACTTGAGCTAAATCTCCAGCCCCATGAATAATTTTTAATAGATAAAAAACAGTATGATGAATGTAATTCATGACGCACTACAAACATGTACTAATTAAAAGAAATTTAAACTACTTTAACAAGGTATAATTTATACACAAAGAGTTGTAAGTATTTAATGCACACCAACTTCATAAATTTGGAGACTGAATACTCTTTGAAAATACAAAATGCAACCTGGGTGGGTTTGTAAGATTATCCATTCTGGAGACAGAGAAACAACGTATTGATTTTTAGGTAATTTTATTTGTTCAGAATTATTCATAGGCTGATATCCTCGTCTTTTCAAATATTCAAAAGTCTCTTCCTAGAATTAATGTGAATGGTTTTAATACAAACCTTGAAAAAACTTCTCAATGAAACTTTTTAATATACTCTGCATAAAATAGTCCAATTATTAAAGACTAAGTTTCAAAGAAGCACTTTGATAATTTTAATACGTACTGGCTCACAAGACTGCAGACTTGTGCCCTATGTCAAGGACAGTAAATCTAGCAAATAAGGCAGACATGAGGATTAAAAAGGATGACATATTACCACAGCCATCGCCTGAGCTCCGTGTGGCAGTGAGTAGGACAAGTAGAAGGCCTTTGCTCTGTTCCTCCAATATGCCCTCTATAAGGCTGTTATTAGTATTTCTTTTCTGCCTCACTTCTAAGAATATTGTAATAAACTGTGGTATTCAAAAGAACACAGCGTTATTCAACTGGCTTACTGTAATTATTTTTCTTTCATACAAGTAGAGTTTTCCTGGGTCTAAATTCCAATGGCTCTGTGCCTCCAACTCCCATGGTGATAAACCCAAAAAGGCACTCTGCTTTACTAGAAAGGCAGCCTACTGGCCAAATTCTACACAGAACAAAAGATGAACCATCCTTGGGCTGCAGATGTGGTTCAGCAGTACAGCATTTGCAAAGCCCTGGGTTTAATCCAAGGGGAAGAAGGGAGAAACGAGTGAGAGAAAAAAGAGAGAGAGAAGAACAAGAGACAGACCAACTGACTGAAAACCCCTCTTGGTTCAACCCTAAATATGCATATTAATAGGTTATCAACAAAGAGCTTTCTGTTCTTCACCTGATTTGTGGTTGCAACTCCTACCATAGTAATAAAATCAATTTTGCTTCCACTGACAAAACTTAAGGCTTCAAATGTATTTGCAATGGAAACAGGAGATAGGATTTTACAAGAAAGGGAAATACTCAAGATTATCAATGTCCTAAAGGAAAGAAACTACTAAAAGGATAAAGTAAATATACACCTATATGTAGAGTTCACTAAAGCAGTATTTACAGAAAACTATTAACTAACTAGAAATCAGCCTAGCTAAGTTTTTCCTCTTTCTGCTTTTTTCAAGACACTCACCATATAGCTAACTTTATAAATGCCTGCTACTGGTACATGTGAGACAATGTGACAGGTCTGTATGGATGAAAGTATGGCTAAAGCAGAGTCACTGGCAGGAGGCAAAAGAGTTCCCAGGGCAGTGTATAGTGGGACATAAGAGATAATCACAATTTTACTGCATCTATGCTTCTGTGTGGAGAAGAGCAAAAACAGGCCTCTGAGAGTCAAATGGCAGCCCAGGGCAATAGAGCTCATTCAAGAACAGAAGGAAAGCATACCCAGGTGGACTTACGGATATATTTCAGGCAGCGAACACAATGAGCGAGTACAGCCATGGATTTAATGGGGAACAGGAGATTGGTGTGGCTGCCAGCTGTACTGTAGGCTAGTACAGCATAGCTGAGGCACTGTACGAGTAATCTCAGAACTCAGACTGCAAAGTACATATACCAGCTCTTTAATTCACTCAAACCAAGAATCTGTAACATGGGCTAGATCAGTGGTTGGGCTCTCTCTCCACTCTCTCCCACCTTCTCCTATCCACCTTCCCTCCCCAGCACCAGAGACTGATTCCAGGGCTTCATACATGCTAGACACTATAAGTTGTCCAAAGTGGCCCTGAACTTTGATCCTCTTGCTGCAGCCTCCTGAGCAGCCGGGATTGTAGCCACATACTGACATGCCCAGTTTACACATGTGTTCTTGAAGCATGGTTTGCAAAACCTTGCAGGTACCAAATCTCTATTTCAGAACATATATGGAATCAAAACTATTTTCATACTAATGACAAAATGTTATTTGCCTTTTTGTATTGCGTTGACATTTGCACTGATGGTACTTTGGCACAAATAAAGGCAGTGGTACCAAACTGATCCAACAGTCATTACATTCTATATTGCTAAATATTTCTAGAAAAGACAAGAACAAGAACATTTTCATATACAAGAACAAGAATATTTTGATGTAAGAATGTCCTAGAGGAAGCTATAAACACTATTAATGTCAAGCTTTGGGTACACATCTTCTTAATATTCTGTGTTAGGTGCTCACTTCGGCAACACATATACTATATAACTCTATGTGACAAAATTTTAAAAAAAGCATGCATGAAATACTTCAGTACATGGAGGTATGATGGCATCCTGAGAAAAAGGACTTGTACAGTTGTTTCAAGTTGTAAACCAGCTGCTTTTCTTAGGGAACCTTTTTCCTTAAAAAAGGACTGACACACATGATGGTTATTATAGGAAAACAAATCATACTACCTATCACTGACAAAGTTCAAACTTTCAAGCAAGAGTGAGAATTCTGGGAAATGTGTTATCTGTCACTGTGAGTTTGCTAGCTTACCATCAGTTAAAGACAATTCTGATGAGACTGGTGGTAATGTTACTAGCAACTACGATTTTCCTAAAAGCACAAAACACTCAACATTACGAAGAGTTGTATGGCTTGGTAAATCAAAATTTTGCAAACACCTAATCATGATGTTATAAAACCACATGAGTAAAGATCCATTCGAAGTGGATTTTAATGTATTATGATTTAAGATTCCACACTGCCAAAAATTTAATAACCGACCAGCTATCAATTCTATTCTAATATTAAAGCACAATCCCACAATTATTTGATAAAATTGTCCCATCCTTTTCTACGTGCATACTGGACCTGCATGAGGGTGCCTTTTTAAAAAATGTACCTCCACAAAAACAACATATTTCAATAGGCTGGATGTATAAGCAACTTAATCTGTCTCCTATTAAGAAATAAAAATTTTTAAAAAACCAAACCAAACCAAACCAAAACAAAACAAAACAAAAACACACCTGAATTGAAACAATGTTACTCCACTAATTTTTTTGTTTTGGAAAAGTTACTTTTTTATAAAAACATGCTTTTTGTATTAACAGTGAGTTTGAGTTATTGTAAATGAAAATATTTTTAAATTTCAATTAATAATATGACTAGATATTAAAATATTTCTAGATGTTAAATATTTCTATTTAGGTATTATCTATTCAGATAGTAAATATTTCTAGATATTACTTATTGTTATGGTTTAGATTTAAAATGTCCCCGAAATGCTTATGTGTTTAGAGGTGGGGCTTTGGAAACAGGACTGGATCATGGCAGTGCTATACTCATCCACAGAGTAATCCATTTTCGATTTAATAGATGAATTGCTGTTAAGGGATGAAGCCTGGCTGGAAGTGGGTCACTGGGGGTATGATCAGGAAGGATGTATTTTTGTCCCCTGCCCCTTCCTCCTCTCCCTGACTCTCTTGCTTACTGCTTTCTGCTTCCTGGCTGTCATGGGTTGAGTGGCTTTCTTTCACTATGTCCTTCCTGCCATGATGTGTCTGCCTCGGAGCCAGCCAACTGTGGACTGAAACCTCTGAAACTACAAGCCAAGATAAACCTTTTCTCCTTTTAGTTGTGTGTATCAGGCAGGTACTTGGCCCCAGCAATGAAAAAGTGACTAATATACTCATGAAACAAAAGTCTCTGGAGTTCTTAGTAAATATAAAACTGTAAAGGGATCTTAAGATCAGAAAATTGAAAAACTGCTGGGTTATAAAGTATGAAGAGATTTACTAATAGTGAAACCAGAGAATTCAGGTATGAGAAGATAATGGTATGATTCTTCTAAATCAGAAGTTTGAAGTGCTAAGTTAGATTTGATGAGTATCTCAACAAAAACTATTTGGAGGAAGAGGAACGAATCTGAGATTAGAGCTTTTTAGCTTTAGAGACTGTATGAAAGCCAATGCTATTTTTAATTATGAAATAAGGTATGAATAATTTCATAATATTTTGAATGAAATTGCCAGTAACTATAGTAAGAATAAAAAGCTGAAATGGTTTCCAGAAGGTGAATGTTTTCTTGGGAAAAGACTGTTTGCATGACTTGTATACTAATGAATTTAGCTAAAAGACACTTATTAAGGGAGCAAATGGTTAAATTTGTCTCACCCCACTTCTACCGCCCCCAGTACTAGAGACTGAACTATGGGCATTGCACATGCTAGGTGCTTCTACTTTTGAATGACTCTGGCAATGATGGCAAACCTTTTAGAACTTTCAGTGGTAACAAACAGTGTGGCACACATGCCATAGGTTCGCCACCACTGGCCTACTGCATCTTTATTTATAAAAGTCACTGATACCCTTGATGATAGTTCTGAGACATCAAGAAGATACATTTTTTTCAGCATTTAAGAAGTATCCAAGTACATAGATGTTTTAGAAATATACTATAGCGAAGACTTCTAAGAAGAGGGTCTAGCCCCTAAGTCTTCTAACTATCTGAAAATGGTCATTCCAAAAAGATTCATTTCTTAAATTTTCCAGAGTGCAAATTTCCTAATTTAATAAGATGGTCTTTACTTCTGGGGAAGGTAACATGAGGAACCATAAGCCACAGTGCTAAAGAATTGAGCCTGGCACTACAAGGCACTGATGATCTGGCTATCCTCTTTCCTCCTCTAGCTCCAGGAACAGCTAAGAGTTCAGTAACTCTCAGAATGAGACCAAAACTGGGGCTGGGGATTTAGCTCAGTGGTTAGAGAGCTTGCCTTGCAAGCACAAGGCCCTGAGTTCGATCCCCAGCACCAAAACAAAAAAAAAAAAAAAAAAAAAAAAAAAAAAAAAAAAAAAAAAAAAAAAAAAAAAAAAAAAAAAAAAAAAAAAAAAAAAAAAAAAAAAAAAAAAAAAAAAAAAGAAAGAAAGAAAGAATGAGACCAAAACCAAAGTAAGCAGGCAGAAATACACTGCAACCCAGACGTGAAGCAGCAGATGCCAATCACCTGTACACATCATGGCCAGAATATCTTAAGAACCTTCACAGAAGCATGAGAAAGCTCTAGGGAGGCAGTTGCCAATGAGAAACTCTTTCTCAAAGCCTAGAGAACACAATCTTTAAACTAAGAAGCAAACCTAAGAGCAGTGCTCACATTATATTATATGCCAATTCTTAGAACAATTATTTCTTACCACAGTTTGCTGGTGTTCCTTTTAATGGATTCAGCTGCAGTAGTAATTGCATTAAAGTTACACGTCAAGAAAGCCACAATGTAAATCCTTTCTTCAACTCAATTCTCTGACAAGGAGAAAAACAATCCACTGAGCTTGATAAGAAGCAGACACAGCACCAGGTTTCAGCACAAATGGAGGGAGGAGAGCCAGACCTCTATTTCTCTCCGTCAGCCCATTAGGGAAACCTAATGACTCCTAGGAAGGAACACAGCCTATTGTGTTGTGTGCATGGGTAACAGGCACAGGAACTGTTCCACAGCAAAACAAGCATGACACACGCATCACTTTCTGGAACTGGAATAAAATGACCAACTCCCTATTTTAAGGAAAGCAATGCTGTCAAGGGGGAAATCCTTTGAGAGAAACATTTCAGCAGAATTCCACTTAATGCTTTATGGTATATAATGCCACCAGAAGTGAACAGTAGTGTGGATATGCCTAAACAAAAGAAAATAAATCCCTCTGCTGGGTTCTCAGGACCCAGGTATCAACTCTCGGTTCATTTTTTGGCTCTCCCAACAAAGCTTCTTGAGGATAGGCTACACCTTATTCACTCACTGTGGGTGAATACTCAGCACACAAAACAGGAGATGTTTATAGATTAAAGGTTCTATTTAGTTTTCCAAGTAGACAACAGTAATAAGGGATCATATTCCAATACCACGATTTACTGCTGAAATCTTTGTTCTAGGTGTCTAAAGTGAGGGGCTCACTTTAAGGACACATACGTGCTCTCTCTGTGCCTCCCTGGCTACCAGAATATATCCCTGGTGATACCGGTGGTTATCTTCCATCTCTCTAAGTCACCTCTTACTGTGATCTGCACACAGCCATGCCACAGGCCTCTAAGAATCTGCTTCAGATGGCATTTGCTGAAAGGAAGTGCTGCAGATGCCCACAATGAAGCGATTATGCGTGTAAGTTCAGCTGTAATCTTCCCGTAATTTCTCGGAGTACTGAGGAGGAGGGTGATTAAGGGATTGCAGCAGAGGAAGATCACTGAACAGTAAAGACAGACCTGTACAAGGATTTCCATGGTGGAACAACACAGAACCGGAATCAGTGGACATACTGGAGAGCACCTCTGGCTCGCTGTGAGACACTGCCTATTTCAGTGAGATGCAGTGATCGCTGAGGTAGCAGAGGTGGACAAGAAGAGAGTGGCTTGACCACTAACCACTGGGCAGACAGCAGCAGGCCCTTTGAGCCCTCTGGCTCTCTGGGGCTCAAGTTCCTTACATGCATACTCAAGGGTACAGACCTTACGATCACTAAAATTCTTCCCTATGCTAACATTCTATAATGAGAGCTATCTCTGGAAGATTCTGGATTCCTGTAGTTGCAGAATCTGGAACATAAGCAGAAACAAATCTTTAAATGGTCCTTTTACAATTTTCTGATCCTACCCTTTTTATAAATAAATCAAGGGAGGGCATCTCCAATTCTAGTATGAGTAACAATAGTACCTCTTTCTACTAGTCTGTCTTTCTCCAAGGAGATTCTATGCAATAAAACACCTCACAAGTTTTTACTTCTTATCTCCCAAGTGCACTTTTTGAACTGCCTCAGGGAAGGGGTTGAGCAAAACTTCCCCAGATACAATGCCACCACTCCCATATTCTACATAATAAAAGAAACACACGCATGTGTACGTGTGTATCCTGTAAATGAAAGCTCAAAGTCAAACTTACATATTCAAATAAGTATTTTCCAATATTTCAAATAAATATTTTCAAGTAAATATACATTCAAATAAATATTTTCTGTGAAACTATACACACAATTATTTCTACTACAATTAATCCTACTAATATACACAATTATTCCTACTACCATTACTTCAACCAGTTTCAAAAGTCTGGGGCAATTATCTTCAGTAGGAATACAGGAGCCAAAATCAGCTTGATGATTACACTTTTGTTGAAATCCCCCCCCCAACTCAACCCCCAAAATGACTAGGCCTCCAAAACTCTTCGATATGTATCAATCCTGATAACCAAGTCAGGACAAAATGCTCACTTTAGATAAGAAGGATCAACATGATGTATATTTTGTCTTAGTCTAATTTCTGAATTAGGTTTACACTCAGCTCAAAAGAGTGCATTCCCCACCTAGCCAGGCATGGCAGCCCATGCCTGAATAGCTGTAAACCCAGCTACTCAAGAAACTGAGGCAGAAAGATAGAAGTTCATGGTCAACCTGGACAACTTCCAGAACCCGTCTCAAATTTCAAAAATATTTCAGAAAGGCAGATGGAGAGTAGCTGGGGATGTAGCTCAGTGCAAAGGCCCTGGGTTCAAATCCTTAGTACAGGGGTGGGAGAGAGGGAGATTCTCTACCTTAAGTTTATGGCAGATATTTCACTGTCGACTAACTGTCTTTGGAACAATTTACATGTGCATTGGGGTAAATACTTAAAATGATTGTCAAACTGGGCATGGTGGCACATACTTGTAATACCAGCACAGGATCACCTCCAATCCAAGGCCAGCCGGGGCTACATGGCAAGACTCTGTCTTAAAAAACAAATAAGCAAATGACAACAACAAACAGTGAATACGGAACTTAGGATCAGAAACAATACACACTTTTTCTAAGACATCAGCTAGTGATAGCTCTTTCAGGTCCAATAAACTAGTGCATCCTCACAGTAAAACACAAAGTGCTAGGAAAATTTAAATAAAGACCACTATGGCCTGACAGAATTGGTAATTTCTCCCAAGAGCATTACAACCACCACCCACCTAAAATCATTTGTTCACACAATCCTAAGAGTGATCTGATATCTCTGAGTTAGTTTAAAATGGGATTAGAACTATACTTACTGTTTATAAATGCTCACTACACACTGGAACTATATTTACTCCAGTTAGTAGAAATAACTGTCACAATGAGGTATCTATACCCCACATTTACAGATGAGGAAAACAAGTCTCTAAATGAAGCAAAATTGTTCAAGCTAATGAGTGAAGAACTGAAACTAAAATCTTAAGTTTCTTGGGCTTCATAATCTTTCCTTAGCTACTATCCTTGGCTGTCAACATAAGGTAAGAATAAGCAAAGGGGAAATGAACAATGTAGGAACTGGACAGAAAGAATGATTGGATAGAAAGAGTAAGACTTAGATTCCATTCTTTATCCCAAAGAGGAAGAAGGATAGAGGGCAGAGGGTAAATACATTCTCTCCAAAATGCATACATGATCTGTAACAGAAAAAAGTGGCTTACAATGTAATTTAAGATCCCAGGGCAAAACACCCTGGAAAATGTTTAAGGAAAAAGTGTTTAGTTAAAAATTTGGTTGTTACAGAGTGATTTTTAAAAGCCCCTCATGCTTATCCTTTTTGGTCCAACAAATAAACACATACCTCAACATCTGTGACTTTATTCCAACCATTTTAGAATTATACACCTGTCAAAAATTAAGAGCTGGGATAAACTTTAGAGATTATAAAAAGGAGAAAATAGAGATGACAGAAATTAAATAATTTGCACAAATTCATTTTAAAAATGTATAGCCAAGGGCTGGGGATTTAGCTCAGTGGTTAAGAGTGCTCGCCTCACAAGCACAAAACCCCTGAGTTTGATCCCCAGTGCCAAAAAAAACAAAACAAAACAAAACAAACAAACAAAAAAAAAAACCCCAAAACTTAAAAGTGTATAGCCAGACCATAAATATACCCTTAACTAAGGTTATAGTTGTACCACTTGCAGCTTTACAATCTGGAGTTCTTTAAAATGTGTCTTTTCTACAACCACAATGAAAATATGAAGAAGCAGACATTTAAGAATTTCTGGAAACTCTCCATTTCAGAGGAGACTTAGAGAAACAGTATCTTTAAAAAGCCTACATTAAAAAAAAAAAGCCTACATGAAAAGCTGAGGGGAGTTTCCCCATCGTTGATGGCTCTGGCTTTGGACCCACAAGTAATAATGGGGGAGAGGGAGTTTCTCTTAAATGTCATATTGTGCAGAGGACACTTAGCAGCAACTTGGAAAGAGGCCAATTTGCCTTTTCCTAGTGACACACAGACCATAAAACTACATAAGTAAACATGACAGCAGAGACAATTTTAAAAGGACCTTTTTAAAATTGAAAGCTATTAATAGGGTGGGGTGTGTAAGCCATTTTAAATAACAGTGTTATGACTTTTCAGGTTAGTAACCATATAGCCTAGCAACTGCTGTATTTTCCTACTGTGGTTGAGCATGAAGGGTGTGAAGAGCCACACACAGCAAAAGCTTTTAGCCAACTTTTGGACTAAGGATAGCAATGCAATCTCGCCCCCTTGAGATAAGAGAAAGAAAACATAGTGTTCCCATTAAAAATTTTAAGAGGATAAAAAATTCAATAAAATATTAATAGGAAGTAGTCCAGATTACCACAGCCTGAAGACACAAACATTGACAATGCTGTAAAAGTAAGAATGAAAATTCAGCTGGTTTGGTGTGGGATTGTATAACTGTAAAAAAGGGATCACTGTTCTGATTGAAAATGTTTTCCTGACTGGGGAGGGTGTGTTAAAGTGTAGACTTTCGGAGTAACCTAGTACTCAGCATATGGGATTTTACAGTTGTCTCAAACATACTTGTTCTTGTCTATTTGGCTCTTTGGCCCATGGGCATACTGGCAAGATACAACAGCTTGTAGAATGAATTGTTCGGTGTGGCCAATAAGGTTATGCAACGAACATTTAAGAAAGCAATTATTTCAGAGGTACGTCAGTGAACAGATATCCCAGAGAGGCAAGCTCCTTCCTAATGAGCTTAGCCATATCTTGCAAAGAAAATGATCCCCATGACACATGGAAATGTTGGTTTATAGCATTAAGACAGGGAAGCAAGAATATTCAATCTTTTCTAGCCCATAGTGGAACACACTCTAAAGGTAAATGATCCCAGAGGTTTTCTTTACAGATTTAACAATTCTATGTCATCTTCGGCTACTCTTTCAGTGCCCGGCTCTATACTTTTTCCTATCATTCTTTACTAAACTAGCAGGTCTAGAAAATCTTGTAATTTCTGTACCAAAAATGAGCTCTGAAATATAATCTTGTTGGTATTTAGCTGCAGCTAAATAGATTAAACAATCAGAAGATGGGACTTATTTTTTAAATGAACTAGCGTGAATCCTAAAAGAGCCAAAGAAATGTCTCCAACTAAAAGCATGGAAGTATAATATAATGGATTTACATTTTAGGATGCTGCCTGGAACATCAGCACTCTAGAAGGCTGAGGCAGGAGGATCACAAGTTCAAGCTCAGCTGGGCAATTGCAATTTAACAACTTAAGTGACACCCTGTTTCTAAGTAAAAATTTAAAAAGAGATAGGGATATAGCTCAGTGCAAAGGCCCTTGGTACAAACCCTAGTACTACCAAGGTGGGGGGGGAAGATGGGGGTGGGGGAAGAAATCTTCAGTACACAGTACATTATTTCAAGGACACTTGTATAAAAAGCAAGGATCCAGCCTAAACCAAGTGAATCAGATTTTCCAAACGTACCACCTAGATGACTCCAAAGGAAACAACAGTATGAATGAAATATTACTACTAGTATAGAACTAGGTTCTAGTTCAGTTGACAGCTAACTTCCTGTGGAACAAGGCCAGGCATTCAACCATCCTGAATCCATTTCTTCTCGTGAAGCGAAAGTATTGGATTTAGATAATCCCAGGTTTCTTCATTTTTTAAAATTTTATTTTAGTAGTACATTTTAGATACACATAATGGTAACATTCAATATAGGGAATTTGTACCCATACATGATTTATCTCACTGCTTCTTTTTCTCCAATTGCCCTCCCCTCCCTTCAACCCCTCTGCCCCTTATTTACAAAAGCTTTGTTTCCATTTTTTCCTTCTATTCTTTTTTTTCTTGTCCCTCCCTTCCTTTCCCTCTCTCCCCTCCCTTGTTCCCCTTCCCATTCGAACTCTCAGAAACAAAAACAAGCTCCACGCCTCTCAAATTATTGAATGATGTTATTCCTGAAGCTTTTATCACACGTGTTCAAAAATCAGTCACTGAGTCTGAACCACTGGCTACTGGAATCAAAGTTACAAAACTAAATGAAAGTAACAATGCTAACTGCACTCAGACTGTCCTAAGCACCTGATATATACTAATTCACTGAGTAAAAGAAGAGAACGACAGGGGCAGGCGATTTAGCTCAGTGGTTGAGAGTACTTGCCTAAGAAGCACAAGGCCCTGAGTTCGATCCTCATCACCAAAAAAAAGAAGAGAATGACAGAATCTGAGTCAGACATGGTGGTACACTCCTACGATCCCTGCACTGAAAGGGAGGATCATGAGTTTGAGGTCAGCCCGGCCTACAAGGAGATGCTGTCACACCCCCTCACCCCGAACAATCTGAGAATGCTGAAACCAGTAAAAGTATGCAAGAGGGGATAATATTGCATATTAAACTGTAACTATTAGCCAGGTACAGTGGTACACACCTGTGATCCCAGCTGCTTGGGAGGATGAGACAGGAGAACCAAAAGTTCAAGACCAGCCTGCACAACTTAGCAAGACCCTGTTTCAAAAGAAAAAGAACTGGAAGTCTAGGGATGCAGCTCAGTGTGAAGGACAATGGTTTAATCTCCAGTGCCACAGACAGATAGATGGATAGATGGACAGATGGACAGATGGATGGAGGGATAGAATAATGTGTAAATCAATGACTATGCCTCCTAATTTGTGAATAACCTTCAACCCAGTGAAATATTGGTTAAGACTATCAAGAAATCTGAAGCATTTAAGACGTGCACTTTTTCTAAGAATATAAGCAAATGTTAATCTTGATAATAATTCACTTGTGAACCAAAATTTCAAATCATTTATCCTCTAAAGTAAGAGCCCAGCATATGTGAAGTTCTGTGGAGTGAGAAATTACTCAATTTGTATGACAGGCATTAGGTCATTGGACTAAACAAAACAGTAACCCAACTGTAGTTCTAGTCTCTAAATCTCTGATAGTGTCGCTCTCAACAGAGATCCCTATGGTCTGGCAACTAAGTTTAGAGAATGTTACAGACTAGAACACCACCAAAAAACTTTATAGGAATTCTTCATATTTACCAGAAAAATGCCACAAATTCACCATCATAATAGTTTTTCAAACTGGTAGCAAAGCGTAAGATTTATGCATGCTATTCTTGAAGCTTTTATCACATATGTTCTGGTTTATATTTGGAAGAGGATGAGTCAATGAAGCAATGACTGGCCTATTCCATAGCCAAACACATAGACTGGACATATGTCAGAAAGATTGGAACAATAATTTTAAACAAATGCCACTCAATCCAAAACTGTAACCACAAATTCAACTAACTCATTTCCAAATGCAAGCACATACTCTTGAAGGTTAAGGCTAAGAAGACGAACGGAGATAGGGAAATTCAGCTCTATAGATACTAAGTCAAGAAGCTAGTCCAAGAGAGACAGAAGTGGAACCCCTTACTTCCAATGCAGTTCAGAAGGGGAGAAGAGGGGAAGAGGACAGGAGGGGAAAGGAGAGGTAGAAGGGGAAGGGGAGAGGGGAATGGAAGAAGAAATCTGCCAGCAGCCCATGGCCTATTTTTGTACAGCCACTGAAAAATCTTAGATTTTACTTTTATAAATGACTGAAGGAAAAATACAAAAATTGAGTATTTTATAACATGTAAAAATTTTACAAAATGCAAATTTCAGTATGCATATAGGAGATTTTACTGAAACAGTCACTCCTGTTTGTTTGCATACTGTAAGTGGCTGTTTTCATACCGAATAAGCAAAAGCAATGATTTACATGGTATGACTGAAAAATACGATCAATGTTTAAATTTTTAAAAGTTACAGTGGTGCTCGGTTCACAAACTTAACTCTTTCCATGATTCTGGTTGCAAACCAAACTGGATGAGAACTGAATCAAATCCAAAGGTTCGGTTCAATGTTGACTCACAGGGAAAGCTGATGCCTCCAGGAAGGTGAAGCAGCAGTGCAAGTTCAAGCCTAGTCTGGCCAACTTGCCAAGACCTTGTTCCCCCCGCAAAAAAAAAAAAAGGTTTGAAGCTAAAAATGCAGCTCAGTGTGAAGGCCCTGGGTTCAATCCCCAGTACTGCCCCTCCTCAACAACCTACTGAATATTAAGTACAGAATTACTATATATAAACCAACAACTCCACTGGTATGCAATGAAAACGTATGTTCACGTAAACTTGCACACAAATGTTCACAGCAGTATTACTTACAACAGCCAAAAAGTGAAAACAGCAGGGCATGGTGGTATGCACCAATATCCCACCATTTAGGAAGCTGAGGCAGGAGCATTATTGCAAGTTCAAGGCTAGCCTGGGCTACATAGCAAATTCAAAGCCAGCCTGAACTACACAATGAAACACTGTCTCAAAAAAAGAAAGAAGAAGAAGGAAAAAAAGTTTTTAAAAAGTGAAAACAATCCAAATATATAACAAAATGTAGTACACACATACAATGGATTATTTGGCAAATGAAATAATGATCAATTCTACAACACAGATGAATCATGAGGCTACTATGGTAAGTGAACGAAATGAATCACAGAAGATCACATTCTGTTATTCCATTTATATGAAGTTCCAGAATGGGCAAATCTATAGAAAGAGAAGGTCCCTCAGTGGCTGCTAAGAGCTAGGAGGAGGAAACAGTGGGGACAGGTGGGCTGCTAGTGGGCACAGTGCTTCTATTCAGGGTGATGATAATGCTGTCATGTTAGAATAGTGATGGCAGTTGTACAAGTCTGTAAATAGATGGAAAAACCAGTGAAGTGTGTGCTTCATTTGAATGGGTGGATTTTATAGTATGTGAATTATATCCCAATAAAGGTGTTATAATTACAACTTAAACTATTTTCTTCTTTACCAAAAGTGACACACAATACTTCATATTTTAGATGGTTACTACTTTGCTATAAAGTAAAACTCATTTTTGCTGCTATCAGTTCCTATACAAAGAAAGAAGAGTACAATTTAAGAAGGGTTAACAGATCCCCTGTGTGATGATTCTCACTGTAATACACTGCAAGTATGGGGATGACAAATTTCAATGTCTTGTGTTCACAGGGAAAATACATTTCATTGCAATTTCCAAGAGATTCATGTAGGAGCCCATTCCAAATCTTTGCAGTGTGGTACACACCCTTTATCTATGAAAGTTTAATCACACACCCACAGTTCTATAATAGAGTAAGAGAGAAGGTAAAATACTACCGGGTCTCCGCATCACAACAAAAACCTAGGCCATAAATCACATACAGCAAAGCCAAACACATTCTGTGTCCACACAGACTTCTTGATGTCACTTACCGCCTGCGTCTCTGGGCTTTGTTTCATCTGAGGGGTAGCAGCTCCATTCCCTACAGCCACTTGGTCAAAATCTGAACTTGTTCTGGTCTTACTCAGAAAATCCACTTCATCTTCAGCTTTTGTGTCTGGCATTTCTGAAGAGAAGGGGGGAGGGTCACAGAGTGAGGCATTTGAAAAAAATTGATTCTTGAGCCTATTTACACAACAAGCTCCAGGTTTTATGTGTTTGTCTTTTCCTTAAATGGAACAGTACACTGCTACTGGACAATGGTGTAACTTCTGACCCCATATCAAGCTTCTCTATCACACGGTTGTTTGGTTTTCCCTAGCCTTTGCATGAGTTTGGAGCTTGGGAAAGACCTAATTCAATGTCTATTGAATGTACACTTTCACTGACTTTATAACACATCTATGAGAACAGGGCTGACATGCAGGTGGAAAAATTAATTCCTAAACTGTAGGGAACAGATTAACACCTGAAACTTGGCCATCATCAATAAGGTCAGAGAGATTTGTATAACAGGAAAAAGCTACTGAGAATGAGACAAAACCCCTGGAACAAGTTTGACTTTCTTTCAAAACATACCACACATCCTGATACACTCATTGTTGCAGCAAGTAAGGCTAAACTATCCTAAGTTTAAAAAAAAAAAAAAGTGTGCTTTTATTTCTTCCAAAACCGAAACAATCAAAAGCAATTCCTTAAGAAAAAAGGTTTTATACATGTTTTCACTAGAACCACAAAGTTGTCCTCTTGCTGGCAGTGCTGTATAGACCAAACAGAAGCAGTCTTTGTTACCTGGCAACCATATGGTTAAGCAAATACAGGAAAGCGGTCTCGATGAAAACTTTTTTTTTTTTTTTTTTTGGTGCTGGGGCGCGAACTCAGGACCTTGTGCTTGTGAGGCAAGCACTCGAACCACTGAGCTAAATCCCCAGCCCTTCGATGAAAACTTTTAAAGAAAAATTTAGGCTTCGGATACTTCTTTAAAAGAGGACAGACAACTGAACGATCAAAATTCATCTCAATATCTAAATACAAATGGAACTGTCATGTCATTTTCATGTGGAAAACTTTCTAAGGTGTTTATTAATCTAGTGATGCCACTATTCTGACAAATAAAACTGTTCCCTACAACAAAGAGCAGAGAGATTTCTTATGGAAAAAAATTACATTAAGATTTTACTCTAATGGCACATGTTCAAAAGGTCTCCTTTGATTTGGGAAAGTTACACTCCCATAAATGAAGATTTATAAATCTCCTTTCTTTGCCCTTATAATTATATATTCTTATTGGCAATTTTAAAAATGGGTAGACAAGTTTCTTTGCCAAGAGAATAAAATTCTGTTAAACTTCACAAAATATCACTGAAGTCTGAGTATCCCTTGATCAAAATATTTCTTAGAATAATGGAGAAGGGTGTTTTTATTTTATTCATTTTTGGCACTACCTTACTTTTCCATATGCATCAACAGAAAATATGTATCTTGGCAACACCAACCAGTCACAAAGGTAAACAGCGTTTCCTACGCCTTGAGGGGTGCTGACCACTCTGCAGGACTGGCACAGCTCTGTATGCACCGCCAGCCTCTAAGCACTGTGATCGGTGCTTCCGATGAGTGAAGGACCATGCTCTCTCCTAACTGGATCCTTCCAAATCATGCTCCATGCTCATAGAACAACATGGTTAAATCCATGAACAGAATATAAACTTCACAGAAAATACCCTTTGGCTCTGATATCACACTCGGGTATTTTTTCTCTAGGATGATGTGACCATGGACTTTCCCAACCCTATTTCTGAAGAAAGTGCCAATCTCTTCACCACTGGTTACTTTTCTCCATAGTTTGAGACCATAAGCACTGAGCCTATCCCGACTACTTGGTAGCAGGGTAACTAACTCACCTACACGAAGTATACCAATCCCAAACCCATATACACTATTGAAATCTGGCATCTTTCTTTCTTCTTTAAACTTTAAAACGTTAAACCTCATTTTTAGTATCTTTACTATTATGTACTACTAAAAATCAAAGTCTGGAATTCTCCCTGTTTTTACCTTTTCTCACAGAGAATTTCACTCATATACTTAACAGTACCTTGGGTTAAATTCTGACCACAGCAAAAGGAGAAATAATTCCAGCCCACATGGCAAGGACAGAGAACCCAAATGAAAAGAGCATAGCCAGGCATCAACTTACAGCCACTCCCATTCTTCTGAAATGCCAGCCTGCCAGGGGCCCCCAAAATAGACTTGGTGTTGTGCCTTATTTTAAAAAATTAGATGCTTTCTTGTTTAAATTTTGAGATAGCAGCTAACAAATTTCTATTGCCGCAAATCTAAAGCAACAAATTTAAAACCTGAAGTCACCAAAAATTCTACCTAGGTTTCTAAAATCCCTCACTGGGAGAGAGGAAGATAAAAATGGGTAAAAGCCCTTAATGGGGAAAAATAAACTGTTTAAACTGTTCTTCTGTTGTTGTTTGTTCTTTTCTCTCCACACCCCACCCCCACACTCTTAACATGTATGACATTTAAAGGGACTATCGACAACAATAAAAACAAACAGGCTACCTCTTACCTACAAAAGCACAGAGGCAGGCATACAGGCAGATCCTGTGTCTACAGCTGGTAGCAAGTAGTGGTATAAAAGTATGCATCCAACTGACCTTTAAAGACTTCAGAAGTCAAGACCAAGACCGACTCCAGTTTCAACTTCAGTCTCAACCCACGGTAAGAAGTTTTAATTCAGATAGTTTATTTCCCCTGAGCAAGAGTGGTTTCTCTTTGCTGTCTCTGGACATGTTGCTGTGTGGAACAGGCTGCTGTGTGAGCAATCTGCTCGGTGCAGCTGCTTCACCAAGATAAGCAGACACAAGGTCTGCTCGGTGACAGTAGCTCAGCAGGCTGGGCTTGGGCGGAAATCCTGCATCCTATCCTCTGCACTGTGCAGGGTCCTGAATTCCCAGACGCTGCCCAAAAGAAACAGGCAATGAAGATGGAGGCTGCTGCTCCGGCAGGAAAAGGAGGCAGCTCACCATCAAGCAAACTGATGACCTAATGCCATCATTTTGGAAGCTGGGCCATCAGCTTAAGATGATAATTACAGCTGTTCACCAAACCACTCTGACCCTAAATTTGCTCAGACTTCACTCTAGGGTGACAGGGAGGAAGGGAGTTTCAAGTTTGTAAATAAAACATATCCTTTGCAGCACTATTTTTTATGGTTCTAAAGAAAAGGACTAGGCCATGTGAATAAAAACATCTGCTAGGTTCCTTCATATTTTTAAGGCATGCATCTGTGATCTAGGCACTGTCTTCTAGGTTTGGAAAACTGCAATTGCTACCGTGAGATGACAGAGCATTTATAAGTTTAAGTAATCAAGCTTTGAGTCTACAGTACAGGAAGCAAAATCTTTCCAACCCTAAGATGACGTGCATCCCTCGGTGGTGGTGACTAGTAACTTGGCAACCTACCCAGTGAGCAAGCAAGACCTTAAAATAACAAAGATGCCTATATTTTTACTAGCACACAATGGAGACTGTGAAAGGAACCCGCCTCTGAAACTGCTAATTTTGTACTTTGCTTTGCTTACCTGTTGCTGGCTGCAGCTGCTGAACAGGCAGAATGAGCTTCTCTGGCTCCTCCCTTCCAACAAAGCCTCTTGTGAGGTTCCCTGTGGCTTCTTCACAAATACTACCCATTTGCAAAGTCTCCTCAGGCAAGTAAGCACACACTTTTTCTGCAGAGGCCTTCTCTGGTATTTTAGTCACAGGGCTGGACTCAGGACCGGACAGTGACATGTGACTGACTTCCCCGTGAGTAATCAGCGCTCCAGAGGCCTTGACTCCCTCGATGACAGCTTCCACTATGCGACTGGCAGCCTCCTCTAGGTCTGCTCCCTCAAGCGCAAGTGCAGCTTGGGCTGAGCCCGCACAAGGTAGTGGGGGAGCACTCCTTTGCTTGTCTGAGGCTGAGGCCTGTGTGACTTCCCTCTTGCCAGCTGGGGCCTTGTCATCACAAGTTGAGAGCCCTGTCTCTGTGGAGAGCTCCGCAGCAATAGGCTCCAGCACTTCATCAAGCGTCTGTACCTCCTTGGAGTCATCCATGGTACAGCTGTGGGCCGCTTCCTCCAGCTTCTCTTTCTTCCAGTCAAGAGGTACCACCGCTGGGGTTGCAGCTCCCTGCAGGCCAGTCATGCCTTCGTCTGGTGAAGCGCCTGGCAAACTCAGGGTCATACTCTTCTCCTGGTTCAGCAAAACTTCTGAAATTGGGAGGTCTTGGGTGTTGCGTGGTTTGTCCTTTCTTCTGAGCCCAGCAGGACCTTGGGGGATATTAACCTCTGGAACATCCGGGGTCACATTTCCACTCACTTCACGAGCACTGGTTTTCCCCTGGGATTCAGTGTCCTTCACTTCAACGCTCAAGGCAAAAGGCTGACTGCCATTAAGCGCCTCAGACACATCTGGCAGCCAATGTGGCGAGAGAGGAGAGCTGCTCTGTTCTGTACCCAAGGCATCCTGCCTCAAGTCTGTAGTCAGACTTGCTCCTGGTGGCACCAGGCTCTGTGTGGCCCCACCTTCAGTCAGCAGGGAGGCCTGTGGGGCCACTTCCTTGTTATGTTCAGTTTCTGGCTTAGAACAGGCGGAGGCTGTGACCAGTGAATTACTGTGCTGAAGTACTTTGTCCTCTGCACAGGCGGCTGAGATAGGCTTTTCACAGACTCCTGGTATCTCCTGTCTGGGAGGCGGTATTATCTGCGCTTCCAGCAACATTCCTGAAGAAAGTGTGTCGTTCTTGGTGGAGGAGCAAGTCACTGCTTTATCTTTGTTGTCATCTTGTCCCTGAGCTGCAGAACTTTTTGGAACTGCCAGATTTCTTCCTTCTTCAGTCACAACTGAGTCAGACGTCAAAGTGGCCTTATCCACACTTAGTAGCGAAGAGTCAGTCGGAACCTCAGCAGGCGCTGAGAGGCGGGGGCTCCCATGCTCCCCAGCAAGTCCTCCAGGACCGGCATTCCCCATGCTGGGCTGAAGATCTACAGCAGCAGAGGACGTGGACAGGCCCACAGCGCGGTCATCTAGCAGCTGTCTATCAGGACGATCCGAATCTCCTCCGGCTGGGCGATCTCTACACCCTGAAGGCCTATGTAGTTCCGGGGTTGCTGTTCCCTTTTCCTTCTGGGAGGGGACAAGAGAAAGTACGTCATCTTTGGTTACTGATTCACTGCCTGGACTGCTTGCCAGAGAGAAAGTGCTGCCTGATGGCACTGCCTGGTCGGGCCCCAGTTCTTTCTCTGTTTTAGGGACAAAAGGATGCAGATGTGAAGCTGCCTCAAGCACAGTTGTAAAAGGTGTATCTAGTTTCAAATCTTTTCCTTGGACCTTTTTACCCAAAGCTTCGAGAGGACGAAAATCCACACGTTCTTGGATATCTGTTAAAGGGTTGGAAGTGACTGTATTTGCTTGTGGAGCTTGCTGGCAGACAGCAGTGGGCGGGACTTGGGCGTTGGGCTGCGCTGCTGTGATGATTCCAGGAAGGTCAACTCTGTCACTGCAATGTTCGGCAACCAACTCACCACTAGAAGTCACTGTGTTCTGCTGACACGCAGAGTCAGGGCAAAGTCGATCATCTCCAGCTGTAGAACAAGCCAATGATTTGCTGTTTCGGCTTTTAACACGGAGCGAATTCACTTTTGATTTCTGGTTTGGCAACACATCTTTTTCTGGCCCAGTAAAGGTTAAATCCGAGGGTGGGACTGCCTCACAAATGCCTGCCACGGGAATGACCAGTTCTAATCCATCTGAAATCTGGTCTTTTTCAGCAGCTGGAACTACCACCAAGTTCTGATCTTCCAGAGTATCACCACTTTCTTCACGACTTCTCGAAGTTTCAGTTTCGGCTGTTTTTTCAACAGGGATTTCTCCAAGACTAAATGCAAGTGAAGAATCATCAGGTTTGTCGCCACCCAGAGCGCTGGTGGCAGACACACAACTTGGAACACTAGCTTTATCCACAGGCTCACTGATGACCTGTACATTGGCAGTTTTGGCAGGGCTGGTATTAGAGTTCTCAGATCTTTCCTTTGTACTTTCAAGCACACTGCTCTGGATGCTGGCAGCTGGGTGCATGAGGCTATGCTGCATTTCCCCTGCACTCTCGGGGGCAATGACATCTGCTGAACTGCAAGCCAGTTCACCCCCAGAGGTGTAATGAGCTGTGCCCAGCACTGTGACCACATCGCCCTGCAGCAGATGCTTTCCGTTGCACACAGCCTCCCCGGGTGTGGTCACTCCAGAAGACTCTGTTCCAGTTTCTTCATTTCTGTTTTCACAAGACAAGAGTCCCTGTGTGCCTTTTACTCCAGAGTCAGGCACGCTCTGAAGGCAGCTGTCTCGATCACAAACAGTTCCAGAGTCCACAATAGGTGCGGGCCCCACCTCTTCCCCTTTTCGCTGCACGCTTTTGTTTTTCTTCATATAAGAACAGTTTGTATTCTCTTCCTCAATCACATGTGACAAATCACAGGAACTTTCCATCTGTCCAGCAGGGCTCCCTCGGCAGCACAGGCTGCTCTCCTCCTCTTCAGCAGAAGAAAGCCGCTGGCTGTCTGAGGGCTCTGGTGCACAGGGAAGGATGTGGCCATCGGTCTCTGGGGCACTGGGTAGACTGGAAGGAGCCTGCGCCGTCCCCAAGGTGGGCATAAGACTGTCCATCTGTCTGAGATTTGTCTTCTAGAAGGAAATCAAAATACACTTATAAAAACTGCCCAGGAGATAAGATATCACTGATATCTATAAATAAAATTCTATTGGACAAAACTCACTCATTCTGGTCCTTCTAGGGTCACATAATAACCTAATCTAAGCAAATATAATTTTTTCTCATTTCTGATATTGCTTTCTTCTCTCCTATCTATGTAGCCACTAGGATGTTAAAAATGGTTTAGAATACACATAGTTGCCAGGTGTGGTGGCACACACCTGTAATCCCAGCACTTGGGAGGCTGAGGCAGGAGGATCGCCACTAGTTCAAGGCCAGCCTGGGCTACATAGCGAGTTCAAGGACAGTGTGAACTACACAGAGAGACCCTGTCTCAAAAAAAAAAGAATATACACAGTAACTATTTTCTACACGTTGAACTATTTTACAAAGGATTAAAATTGAATCTCAAATACTTTAATTTTAAAAAGACATTCTAAACATCTTCAAATGAGCAATTTAAAGATATTTTTTGATAGAGGCTTTAAAAGGGTACAGCCAACTTCCATTCTACCTCAAGTAAAAACAATTTGGTTCCTGAACAGAAGTATTTGGCAAAATTTTGCTTCCATTCGCAAACTCTGCATCCGTTGACGAACATGAACACAGCCATCACAGAATGGTGGAACAAGATACGTTTGTGAACCGAGGTACCACGGTACTGAGAAGTTACACCGTGTCCTTTAATCCCTAAAATATGATCATCTCAATCCAGTTTAACTATTTCAGTTACAGGTTAATAATTTCAAGAATGGTGGCATGGTAGCTACAACTGCTTTGGATAAAAGCAGTCCCTGTGTTGACCAATGCTGATTATTCAATAAATAAGAACAAACAGCATTAATATTATCTAACTCAGTCACTGACAGAGGTTACCATGACTTGTGGATATTATAAATCATCTCAAAAATACCCTTTGAACTTTAAAGTATTTTCTCATATAAACAAATACAACCAACAACAAGGGAATGGTTAAGATAATCACAGACTATCAACCTCATGGGAAGAAATCTATGCTGTTATATAAATGGCAATTATGAAGACAATGAAAAAAACACATATAATACAATGGTGAAAAAATAAATAAAAGACAAAAGTCCCCTGTGTGTGTGTTGACATGGCTTAGGACAAAATACAGAAAAACAAATACAGGTGCATCTTTATTGAGTTTACTTTTGTATCAAAAGTTCAGCAATTCTTATCATACTATTTGGTTAATACATAAAAATTATTTTAAAACATCTGGTTTGTTCTCTACTCATTGATCTATTGCAACAATTTCTACTTTTTACTATCATGAGTCTACTCATTTATTTGCTCAGTAAATAGATTATTCCTGTCTACTTACTGAGTGTATTGTAAAAGTTTACATATAAAACAGTATAATGTGTTACAGTCACTAAAGTCATTCTGTTAAAGAGTCCAAGAAAAATGGAGTTTCACTAGAGGCTAGTTTCTCTTGTGCTATGGTTGCTTAAATTATTCAAAATTAGCTTGTTTCCATCCAAGTATGGCAGTCTCTTAAAAATCATGAAAGCATGCCAGGTGTAGTGGCACGTGCCTGTAATCTCTGAGTGTAGCTTAGGCAACTTAGCAAGAGCCTGTCTCAAAAAAAGGGTGTGGGAGGGGGGTGGGTGGGCCTCAGTGAGAAGATACTTAGTTCAATCCCCAATTATCACCAGAAAAAAGAAAAAAGAAAAGCAGGCCATTACACTTAATGAAAGGTGAACATCATAGAAAAAGAGACCTAGAGAAATAAACTTCAAGAGTTTTAGAAGATCCTAACATATGCATCTTCCCATAGCTTAAATTTCTCATGTTTTCTTATCAACCATACCTTATGGGTAGCTTTCATATCTGCAAATTGGTATTTTCAAGTAGATTATCATTCACATAGTTAAAAAGAGTTCTAAGAGAAAAATCTAATCTCCTGAGCAGTCCATTCAAAGGAAAATGAAATTACTGCTTTGAAACAAACATGATTTTGAAAGGGAAAGGCAGGCACATCATAAAGCCCCACGATGGAGTCTCTTAGGCTGCAGGCCTCAGAAACAATGCCTGCTCCCAAAGAAGACCCTGGCATTTGAGCTGGCCCCAGGCAATCTTAAATGAAATCATTATCAAGCTGTTTCCAAATCCGATCAGCTCTGAAACAAACTAGGTGGAAAAATTACCTCAACTTAGTCCTTCAGATGTTATGGTCAAGACAGACATGCCCATGTGACGTCTACATTATCCATAATTAATGGTACCAAAGAGTCTGCAATGCTTTTATGTCTGACAACACCTTTATCTTGCAGGCTTGAGTAGATTATAAAACCTTTATTTTGGGTCTCTTTTAAACCATTTAACTATCAATTTAAATACAGTAGCATTATCATCACTCACTAAAATAGCTGTGAAAGGCTTTACTAATGAGTAAATTTGGTTCTTCTTGTTTAGGAACAATCTCATAAAGTGGTTTTCTTCATTTAGTTCTATAAAGTTAAACCAAACAAGACATATGTTATGCTAGGGAAATTTAGTTCTAGCTTATTTTTGTGCCTGGAACAGGTGTGTATGAGTACCTTTCATTACTTCAGAAACATGGCAAAAATCAATTTAAAAATTTCAGCTGCCTACTGCTCTGCTACAATCTTAATGCTAGCTTATATCTAAGTGCTGACATCTAATACTACTAATACTGCTTTACAGGTTTCATGATCTTCCATAGAAGCATTTTTATCTTCTAAGTATAGCAACATTCACTAGGTAAGGTAGACACATACACACTTACACACATGCACAACTGAAAAGAAAAAACCGCCTTCCTTACCATAAGTTGCTGTTGGATGTTCCTAAGTTTTAAAATATGTCCAGAGCAACTGTCTCCAGGAAATGGGGGTTCACAGTTGGATTCTGACTCAGAGGTCAAAGTATAGATGTCCAGCTCCCGATGATGCCTCACAGAACAGTCTCCATAAGGGATTTCATAAGATAAACTGCTCCAGGAGTCTGGTTCTCCGGCATTCTCCCTGCAAGCAAGCAATCTTGGTTAATATACAAATTCTACCTGCCAGGTATAGGTGTAAATCCCTTTAAGTATAATGTCACATTTCTAACCTGATTTTTCTTTGCAAAAATTGGCTTATATATAAATTCCCCATGATTCAGCATGCAACAAACCCCTCTATCTTCCTCATAAGAGGTCACAAAAAGGTTAAAGTAAAAGTACCGAATTCTCCCCTAAGTATGTTTTCTGGATCAAGATAAAGAAAGGTCAAATCTTAAAGTAGTTAATATTATGCTAACAACCAAATAATTAAGAAGTGTAAACCTAGTTTTCCATAGAAGCAAGACATATTAAGAATTCCTTTTAAATAGGCTATACCATGTGTTAATTATGAACAACTATATTGAGAAGGGAACAATCAGTCACTCCAACCCATGTAAGGGCACTCTGACTTTTTAGACAACAGAGGAAATGCTTCAAACTTCCTAAACTATACAGAAATATATATATATATACTACAATGCCAGATTATATTGTCCCTGTTAACATCATTTAAAAGTCCTATTTTAAATGAAGCTCTTAGTGTAGCTAAGTGGTAGTACACTCCTGAGTTCTAAGAATTTCAATTTTTTTAATTTAAAAAAAGGTTCTGCTCAATTTATATCATTGTAAACATATACACTAGTAAAGTTGACAAAAGACACAGACATATAACCAACCATTTCTAGCATGAGTCTCAAACAAGAAATCTCACTGGGCACTGTGGCACACACATGTAATTCCAACTGCTCAGGAGACAAAGGCAAAAGGATTCCAAATTTGAGGCCTGCTTGAGCAACGTGCTGAGACCTTGTGTCACAAAATTAAAAAGCTGGAGGTGTAGCTCAGTGGTAGTACACTCCTGAGTTCAATACCCAGGACCAAACCAAACCAAAAACTACACATGAACACGGAAAATCTCTTGTATGTAGTTCTAATGTTCTTTCTAATATTGTAAGCCAATTACTTGATCAAGGAAAATAGATTTCTTCTATAAAGATCACAGCACCTCAAATTCCAGCATTGTTTCTGGAACACACAACCATGCCTGCTTGGAATACCTACCCACTCTGTTGTGTTGCCATAGATGAAGGAATTTCGGGACATGAGATAAAAAGATGAAGTATACAATGGTACACCACACAACCTTATATTCTCGGTAACTATACTTTGGAAAATGTTTCAAATGTTAAAGAGTTTCTTCTACATGCAATAGAGATATAAATTTCTGAAGCCTTAATCCTTAGTGTCACTGTCCTTGATAGTTTGGTGGAGTATATCTGGATTCAAATTCAGCCCTTTTATTTCTTAGCCATATGATATTTTACAAATTTCTTAACTTCTCTGGTACTTAATCCTGTAAATGTGCACACAAGGATGTTACAATCCAAGCACTATTTTGAGGATTAGAGAAAATGAACATTAAGTATTTGTAGTATTTGGCATAGAGAAGTCACACAATGATGTTACTCCTCTTCCTGCTTGCATTCATTTAAAAAAATTCCTAGTAAGCCTTCCTCTTTACTCATCTTATTTCCTACATTTATCAGAAAACTCTGTTCCTGTGAAACCTTTAAACATACTGAAAACCACCGTTTATTCTGACTAGATGCCTAGTAGCTAAAAGATTAGGCAAAATTACAGATTATGCTTTCAGTCAACATTTTCCTTGTTTTGTGGAATATTTCTTATTTCCTCCTTCCTCACAACATTAACATCTTGAACCTCCCATATTACACGTATTACTACATCTCATGTAAGCATAGAAAATAGTACATTTGTAAAGTATCTTAGAGATTCTGCAAAGAAGGAGAAAGGTCAGATTTGAGATCACCAACCTGTTTTGAAATGGAAGAAACTAAAGAATTAAGAAACAGATATGCTATCTGCTAACAAATATAAGAGTACTTCAACTGCCTCTACAGAGTTTTTCCTACTAAATCACACTTATCTGTAATTAACAATTCACTTGAGAACAAATAGGAGTTTTAAAGTTAAAAATAGGGTACAGTGGAAAATCTGCAAGATAATGAAAAATTATCCACTGGCTCAGGGTCACAAGCATGCTCCAAAAGAACACTATTGTAATTTCCATACTCGATAGTAGCTGCCTAACAGTTGCTTAAAATAAGTTTAGCATATGCTATGTGCTAAACGTTTTATGTAATTGCAAAGCTGTTCTACTTTGAGTAAAATGACCTCAAATAGAAAAGCACCTACAGGGCAGTCACTTAGAAGTTCAACGGAACAACTCAGGAAATCAATAAAGAAACAGGAGATAACTGGAAATTCAGCTTTCGAGCTGGGGTTGACCTTGTCTCTGACTGCACTTAATTAACTGTGCAACAGACAATTCTGGTATACCTGCTTGCTCAGATTACCATACCCTGTATAGCCATGTTCCAATAAAGACCTTCGAAAACACAACCTGCTTTGTATACCACCACTCAATGTGAACCAAATATAACAAACTTAGAAGGGACTGTCTGCTAAGCGAGGGTCAATTAAAAAGTGATATGGCTTGTTCTCAGCAAAAGAGAGTATTCCATTACCTCTCCCACTGTTAACTCTCAAACTATTTCATTTTTATTACCTAAATCTTGGGAAATTCCCCTTCGATAACCACAACCCATTTAGCCTCTACTTCCATGTTCTCTCTCCAGATGAATGTGTTATTGTCACATTATGTCCAGGAGCTAACTATCCAATCTCCCAACTCACTGGCTCTTACGTACTTTTGGTGCTTCCTACTTCATTGAACGATCTATCATTTCAATTATTTTCCCTGCCCTCCCTAGGACCCTGCATCAGTATTATCTCCTGACTGCCCCTAATTTTCCACTGTGTCTGGACTTGCTCCTTCCCCACCAACAGCAATGGAACAAGCATCCCTGACAGTAAAGGGAATCACTGCAGAGGATGGAAGTAGCAGCAATCCTATCAGGACTGTATAGACCAGTTCTCACCTGAGGAATTTGGTCCCCAAAGAATATCTGACAACGTCTGAGGACACCTTTGGTCACTACCTACTTGGGGGAAAGGGGACCTTCCCACAACAAAGAATTATTAGGCATGAACTGTCGGTGGTGTTGGGGATGAGGGACCCTAATGTAATCCATGGACCCACTCTACCTTATCTGCCCCCGCCCCCTGTGCTGGGGATCGAACTCAGGGACTTGCACTTGCTAACCAGACTCTCTCTCCCCTTCGAGGGAACCAAATGTTCATTAACCACCTCCCACCTCCTAACACTCTCTAGTTCTGCAACTTGGCTCTTACTCAATCCCACTGCTATTGAAACTCCTTTGTCATGGGTCTCCACTGACAAATCCTAAAATTCAGTGGCCATTCTTCATCCCTGAATTTTACAGAATGTACAAGTGTTGACCTGATCCTTCTTTTGACACCTGACATCCACAAAAATATGCTATTCACCCACTGTTGTCCCTGGCTCTTCTTTTTACATCTTAGATGTGAACACAGACTCTCTTAACTCAGGCCTCTTCTTTCATTCATCCTTTCCCACAGTCCCAGCTTACCTCCCAAATCTCTCAAACCTCAAAGTTTCAGCTCCTTCCTCTCACTTACAAATGCTTTATGAACATCTTCACCAAGATGTCCAGAGGGCATCCTCAAATTTCAAACCTCAATATTACACTCCTCCCACTCTCAAAAGCAGCAGCAATTTCAAACTTACTTCCATTAATGAAGCCACTGTTATCCCTAGCAACACTGTTGCCTGTGTTCAGAACATTATGTAGATGTTATATGACCAAAGCTTCTTCCATTTAGCCCCTTCCAATCCCTTGACTACTGTACTAGCTTAGACCTTTGTTGAATTACCTGTATTCTTCCAGCTATTCTTGTTACCAGATATCTGCCCTAAAATCTCCACTGCCCTTTAACTCTACCAGAAATAATTGTTTTAAAGTAACAGTGATATCATTTATCTAGACCTTAAAATTTTTGCTCTATGAAAGAAAATAGCTCTTTTTATTGTTGGTTTTGTAAGCCCCCTCCCCACAGTACTGGGGGCTGAATCCAGAGCCTTTGCAGAGAGGTGCATCCCAGCTTTTTAGATGCTCAGGCTGCGTTCAAATCTGTAATCCTTCTGCCTCAGCCTCCTAGGATGCTGGAGTACATGTGTGAACCACCACACCTGGATTTATTTTATTCCTTTGCACTGGAAGCAAAACCCATACTCTGTGGGCCCTTATCACCTGGACCTTCTCTTTAATATTTATCGTTCTGTGTGAAGCATCCTATCTTTGTTGTATAGATACATAAAGCAGAGAATCACAGAACTGCATGACCAAGACCATTCAGCTAATAAGTGCCGTTAACTAAAACCATACCTTTCTATTCTACGATGGTGCCCTCATAGGCCAAGCTACACAAGCAGCTGTTCTACCTACAGACATTCAACACATCACGGCCTGAGGCTGCTTTCCAGCCATAATTCATCTCTTTACATCCCACTCTGAAGCCAAACTATAAATGTCCATTCCCATTTCATCAACTAGAGATGCCAACAAATTCAAAATTCATCCATCTTTTGGTCTAGTTTTCTGATCTCTTTTTCCATTCTTCTGTCTACTGACATAGAATCTTTTCTCCCCTCTCAAGACGCAAGGTCCTGATCTTACTCTATTGTAGCTTGTTATTAAACAACCTCTTTGGGCTATTTAATAGTTCTTTATTTACTTGTCTTACCACTCTCACTGGAATACCACGACCTTGGGCATAGGATGGTGTCTACCGGAGTTGCAATTTATGGAGAGCTTAAAATCTAGTCAGTATATAGCACAATAACCAAAGTATACAAAAATTTCTCTTTATCACCATTTTTTGGCTACAAATGAAATCTAGACCTAACATTTTCTGGACCATATTATATAAAAAAACTATACATCTTCATACAATAGAATCACAAAGCACAGTTAGGGACACACAGACACATGCAAGGAATGAGGAAAGTAAGACTAAGGAGGGATTACGGATTGACTCTCCAACATCGAAAATGAATATTTAGCTCACTACCTGCATTCTGTCCCAAAAGACACATGCATACAGCTTGCTCTTTCCTCTTCCTAACAGTTGTTTTGGTTAAATCAATATTCAGTATCAACATTATTATGCACCTAAAAATTCTGCACATAACTGATCCAAGTGTACCATGGTGTTATGGTTTGTATCTAGATGTCCTCCTAAAGCCTCATCAGTCACAGGTGGGGCTTCTTAGGAGTGGCTGGATCTAGAATATATGATGCTGGGATTAAGTGTGTAATGCTGGAATCGGGGGCATGTGATTACTAAAGTAGTCCACTGACTGGTTTGGCATAGTTCCTGGAGTGGATAATGGGAAGGCCCTCCTCTGGTGTGAGTGCTACCTACCTTAAGGGCAGGTAACTTGGACAGAATAGGGGCAGAATAAGGGCTGCCTGCAGTCACTTGTTGCTGCTTGGAACTTCACTGCTTTGCTGCCTTCTGCCCACCATGAACTGTCTCTCCTCTGCAATGCCCCTCAGCCATGACACCTGCCTTTGAGCCAGCTGATTAAGGACTGAAACCTCCACACACTATGGGCCAAACAAACCTTTCCTCCTTTAACTTTGGATGTTGGGTATTTTGTCTCAGCAACAAGTAATGAAGACACATGGTTATTTTCCTTTCTTATAAAATTAATGCTTTTGAATTGAATCACTTTCTGTTTTCTAATTATTCCTAACTAAAATATTGTTTTCATGGTGCAGCTTCACAATGTGACAATCAAATATCATTCAATGAAACATTTACCACACAATTAGAAAATGGCAGGCACTGTGACAGATACCAGGACTACAAGGATGAACCATACTTTTCTCAGAAGTAAAACTACACAGTCTAAGAGCAAACATTAATTATTGTTAAAATAGCCAGTCTGGCTTAGATGCAAAAAAAGAAAAAAGAAAAAAGAAAAAAGAAAAAAGAAAAAAAAGCAGCAGAAAAGAATCTATTAGGAATTTGCCCTTAAAAGTGGGACACTGTATATACTAAACATATTTCACCAAAATTAAGACGCTATTAACTGTAAAGCACTATCTTATCATTGAGCAATAAAAATCTGTTACAAATTATGACAATGTAACTCTAATTTGTAGCTAAAGTTGTAAAAAATACCATACAGCCTTAATGAAGCCTACAGGTGCCAACTGATTTAAGAAAGAAAAGAAATGCAGAGTTGAGGCTGGCAAGATGGCAATGAAAACTGGAGTTGCACAATACCGTATCCTCTGACCTACTTACGCAATTTCTTGGCATTTACCCTAAGGAAATAATTTAACAGAAACGAAAATCAGTAAGTAAAAGATGAGGCTCACTTCAGCATTCATTTTAGTATTTTTCAAAATCAGAATATTCAACATTAGTTGAATGTTTTAAATAAACACTCAAGATAAAATATTTTACAGGGCCTCCAAATAATCATAAAGACCACAGAATGAAACAGCACCAATTAACATTTAAGTTTTTCTAAGGGGTAAAAAAAAAATACTCCCAATACTGATTCACTATAAATTTATCTAATTATGTTGAATTGGAAACACCCCTAAAGTCTTAACCACAAGGTGGGTATGATAGGAAAAGCATGTTTAAAAAATGTTTCAGGGATTGGAGATTTAGTTCAAGTAGTAGAGTGCTTGCCTAGAAGTGCCAAGGCCCTGAGTTCGATCCCTAGGCACCTCTCCAGAAAAAAAAAAAAGATACACAATGTAGGACAACGAAACCTCTATTATGGTAGTGGTATAATGAATAACATTATATATAACTTAATTTTTAATACATGATTGTTTTGTCTTGGCTAGGTCAGAGGACAGAGACAACAAAGTACAGATCTCAGGGACAGTTACTTCATAGTAAAAATAAACCATGACAGGGAAGTATGTGCTTATACTCCAACACAGTTATATTTAGTTTATACCCAGACAAATACCAGGCATTTCAGATAGAACCTCAGCTAAGAAACAATTCACATTAACCAATCTCTACTTACTCAGTAATGCATTTTCTCTTTTTCTACCCTGTCACTCCTCAGATGATTTAGATCATCTAAAGGTGAGTATAAATAATAAAAATTAAATGTTATGTGGATTTACAGCTGACCTTTGAACAACATAAGGGTTAAGGACCCTCTCCTCCCAGGGAGCAAAGCTTGCTCCTGACTTGAAGCCTTGACAATAATATAAATACTTAACAAATATCTTACATGCTGTATTCACTGCAAATGGTGAAAATAAGAGAGTACCACAAAAGAGTGATTTTTATTGTGATATACGTAATTTACTGGTGAGAATCAGCAAAGAGAGGACCAGCATGACATGGCATTTTAAGTGGATATTCAGCACTGAGTTCACTGCAGCATCAACAGGAGGTGGCCACAAATTACTGTAGTACACTACACGTTATAGTTAAGTTTGTGTGTTTAGGATATGATCATGCATCTTTCCCTTTCTCTCAACTCTGAACAACACCATATACAGTCTTGTGTGCCTATGTTTGATAGTTTTTTTTATAAACTATCAATCATAATAAATGTGTATATTCTATGGTCGTGAATGACAAAAATAGTTATCTTTATATATTTTATGCATGACATATCTTTTTCTTATATTTTACAACATTTCCAGGTTATGAGGTCCACTGCAAAATTTTTCCAATTACTGCAAGTCTCCAAATAATAAAATCTGCCTGTGAATGGACCTGCACAATTCAAGCCCACGCTGCTCAGGAGTCAAGTGTATACTTACGGACCAAGACAGGTTCGTCTCTGTCAGGACGGTGTTTCTTTGCCTGTTCCACAACAGTAACTGGTGTACTAACTACTTACTGTCCTCTTGTCTAATGCTCGATGCTCCTTAATGACAGTGAGAAACATGGACACTGAGGATTATTCTGAAAGTGAGCACAACAGCTCTACTGAGTAAACTCAAATTTTAGGCTGGGAAAAGGGAAATGCTACACAGCATGGTGGCCTGGTCTGTAATCCCAGCCTGAGGCAGGAGGATCTCGAGTTAAAGCTCAGGGAGACACTGCGTATAGGCCCTGAGTTCAAACCCCAGTTCCTGGGGTGGGAAGAATCATATAAATGGGTAAAATAATTTTAAAATGATGACATAAAACAAATCAAGAAGAAAAGTCCAATATTTAACCACACAGAGAGGAGAAGAGAAGGAGGACAGAGGGAGGGCAGGGACGTCTTTGAAGTGAGTTTCTTCAGGTTTCTCACGGAGCAAAGCCACAAGACAAAATCAAACAGCAACCATACACGTTTACCAATGTAAATAACCAAATCATAGTAGAAATGTACATCTGTTTCTGTATCTAACTACTGAAAATCATTTGAAACTTAGGATGATAAAAGATTTAAGAGCTAAATACGAATCTAACTCAAGTGTAATAGTAATTACTAAAATAAACTGATTAATAAAACTTCCAATTGTGACGATCCCATAATTTTATGAATAAACAATTTGTCTTACTTGTAGAAATCACTAACTTTAATCACAATGAAGTCACCAGTCTGTAAACTAGGATTTTCTAGCTCAGGAATAAAGAAATTTTTGCTCTTTAATCTGAAGGACTCCCACCTTCAGGCATGAAGTTCACTGGACAAAATATCAGGTTCTGTCATTAAACTTCAAGAAAAGAAACCAACAGTGTTTTAAGCTCCTACTGAAGCTTATAGTTTCATAGCACCCACTGACCTAATTCAGTACCTTTCATAATTTATTACTGAAATAGATTAATGCTTTGTTTGTTTTTGGAAATGAGGTCTCACTATACAGTACAGGCTGGCCATGAACTCACTATGCAGCCCAGGCTTGTACTGAACTTGCAGCAATCCTCCTGCCTCAGCCTCCTGAGTACTAGGATTACAGGTGTGTGTAAATTAATTTTATCTAGAAGCAGTTAGACAAGATAGGTTCTATAAAAAGATACAATGTGTTTTTCACAAACTACATGTGACTTTTTTCTTGTTTGTCTTTTCTAATTTGCTACTTTTGCAGAAACACATCACACTGGTCTACTCTCCCTGATAACTGACTATACAGTAAGATTTCAGGAACAGAATATAACCTCTCAAACTATTTAAGAATGAGGATTTTTTTTTAAATTTCCAATTCATCACAGAGCAAAATGCTTAAAAATAAATTACTACAAAACTGAAATTTAATGTCAATAGAGCCTAGGAAACAAGCTACTGGCAAGGGAGAGAGAGAAAGCACGGCACCAGACAACAGCTATAGATCCACTGGACAAGGTTTCCTTTTCTCCTAATGGTATAGGTTAAGAATAGGCCTGAACAAAACTGAAAATTAACTGGGTAACATTCAAGAGTATTTTAAAAGTTCAGTTCCCAGTTGGTGGTCATTATTATTATGAAATCTAAAGCATCCAAATATCAATTTTATCACCCCTGTCACAAAGAGCTTCTATAGATTACTGACACGATATTCTTAAAGAAGAAATGAAATACTGGAAGCAAATAATAAACAATAAAAACCATACAACAGTATATCAGTAACCCATTTTTGACAGCACTTTGATAAAAACATCATATTTAATCTTCCAAGTGAAAAGGTTCCAAGCTTCTGCATATAGATGAAATATAGATGAACCAATCAATGTTTCATAGAGCTGTGGTCTGAATGAGGGTAAAATGTAATTTTTTATTCATTCCAAGCAATCTATTTATTCAATTTCATGTAGTAGGTTATGTGAATTAATGAGCTATCAGCAGAGCTGGAAACAATGTTTCTTTATTTCACATGTCAAAGTAAGAGGTATTCAAATGTTAAGAAATTCAAAAGCACATATTCTCTACAAAAAAGTACTGTACACATACAAAATACCAGAAGATATTTATAGCCTAAGTACATAAAGAATTTTGCTTAATTCTGTATAAACCCTTTATGCAAATCCAATTTTATGAAGCAGGAGACTGTGTCAACACATACTATTCCTCAGTATGTGAAAATGCATTAGGTTCCACATAAATAGCTGCCTCATAAGTTCATTCTGGTCTTTTTTCTATTATTAATAAAATGTCTCCAAAATCCTGTGGAGACATGACATTTTTTAATACATGCCGTTTTTACTTGTCACTGTATTAAAAATGTATTCGACTGGAAGCCTACTCCTCTCTATATTAAGTTTAAATGCCAGGATACCTCAAAATACATTTCCAGAAAGTTAAAGGTCTAGGTTATACTTTTATTCATTCAAACATTCCACAATGTATCTACTATGTTCCTAGACAGTGGTGATGTACTGATGACTAAGGGAACCAAGGTTCCTTCTAACATAGAGCTTATGTTATAGAGGGGTACTGCCTGTGGTCAGGAAAAGCTGAGAAGGTGACACAACAATTGACCTGAATGATATGAAAAGGCCAGCAAGTAGAGTCAGTGAAACAAAAACTATTAGGCAAAGAGTTCAACAAACACAAACACTGTCCGGAGGCAGTGAACTGGCCGGTGTGGCTGTGGTCAGTGAAACTGTGCAGGCAAAGCCGGGGGAATGAGGAAACTGCTATAAAATGAGGTCAGACTTATAAGTGGCTCATATTTCACAGATTGTGAGTCTGGCTAGGAGCAAGGATTTTATTCTCAGTGGTGATGAGAAAGTTTCAAAAGAAGGAAGGTAAAAAACAAAACTCAAAGAAGGAAGCTAATAATACTAAATATTTAGCTTGCTACCCAACAACATTATCTACCTTTAATCCTCACAATTTTGAGGCAGGTATCAGTGGACTGCATTTATATTTTGTATGTAAGGAAAATGAGACTTAAGAGATAATTTGCCCAAGAATACACAGTTAGTAAATGAAAAGACCAGGACATGTACGCAAACTCTTTTCATGATCCAGAATGATACTGAACCTCTACAACAGTTTCAAATTACAACCACATTCAAATTATACAAACTACAAGGCTGATATAGTATGTATAAGAAGACAATCAGGTATATTACATGCTCCTCTGCTTTCATAAATTTCACAGGATCTGTGGCAAGTCTTTCAATGGCGGAATAACACAAATTAGAGGTCATTCCTCAAAAGGATAGTTAAGCATCCATGGCTAACCCCTGTCCCCACAGTTTGTGTGTATGTTACAACAAAATTCAGTAAACCCAGGGTCAATTTGAATGACCTTCCCAGCATCCTAGCTGCTATGCAACAATCAACAAGCAATCAAACAACCCCCCAACTCATGTTTCCTGTCTATCTTGCTACCCTAGCATGCAGCAACTCAAGAAAAACCTGGGGCTTAATGTTAACATACAAGTAAAACTCAGTCAAATTACTTACAAAGAAAAATACTTTTCCAGCCCTAATAACACCAGTCACTCAGGGGGAAGTTCAATGCTGTTACTTGTTGAATTACAGCAAAAGCCCAGATGAAATGTCAGTGAGTACAGTAAAGGACAAAGATTAACAGTGCATCATTTTGGTAGCTAATACTCACACATGTCTGCCCAAGCACCATGAACATCGCAAGCCCATCCTACTTCAATTGTAGCTTCATACTACAGCTTTAAAACTAGAGAAAAGGAGTCAAGTCAGCTCTCCCAAAAGGCATGTTTTGCTTAGAGTCTACTTCTGACAAGGAACTATACCATCTAGTTCCTTATTCAGGGCCTACTGCAATATCTTCTATGAAACCGCATTACCGTAACATTGCCAAACCTCAATGAGTTCTAAAAATCTACTACAACTCACTGAAACACAGCTGGAGAAGCTAAATTCCAGAAGGGGGGCATGTGGGGCTAAGAGGGAAAGAGCTGCTCCATCTCAAAATGAAGAGGAAGCTGCTGTCTTAGCTATCTGCTGGGGACTCATAGCTAGGCTGTGTATAGTTGGATACACGAAGATTCACTAGGAACTGATACTCTTAGTTTTCTTCTCCTTTCACTCACAGGGGAAGGGAATTTTAAGGAGAATATTAGCCTATCTCTTATTACCACAGTATAATGAAGTTCCTGAAGCTGAGTATTTATAAAGAAGAGAGGTTTATTTAGCTCCGTTTTAGAGGCTGAAATTTCAAGCAGCATGGTACTGCCTCTGGCAAGGGTTCCTTGGCTGTATCACCTCGTGGTGAATGGCACTGAAATAGTGGTAAAATGTGCAGTAGCCAGAGATCATACTGCTAGACAGGAAGCCAAAGAGCGACTTGAGGGTCATCTTTAGGGTTTTGTAACAACTCACTCTGTGAGAACTAAAGATTCCATGCAAACTACTTTAATCCCACCCCAGGGCATGCCCAAGGACCTCCCCTTGGATCTGGACTCCTACTAACACAGTGAGGACCCAGATTCCAATACTGAACCCTTGAGGGATGAATTTAAATCATATGCAAACCACACTGTCACTTTGTCCCCTAACAACTAGCATAGGAGGGTGCAATGGAAAAGAAAGGCAAGGAGGCACAGCCTGTGAACAACTACTGTGGATCACTAGTACTTTGTTCTGGACTTAGTCCCTTAAATACTTAAAAACAGGAATCTCTCATTAGACAATGGTTAGAGAACATAAACTGGAAAATCAGACAGACATAGAGTCCTTACTCTGGTATTACTGAGGTAGGAATAGGGTGTAGCTTAACCTGGCTGGGAAGATGGACATGACCTTGGGGGAGTGGCCATGACCTGACATCAGCCTGGGGCACGAAATTCCAATCACCCCTCTTCTCACAGGATCAGGGAAACTCTCAGGAGAACAGAATCCAGATAAATGTGAATGGCACCGCGAGCTCACTCTCTTGCCTCCCTTTGCCCTCTGACCCTTAACCCATGTTCTACCTTTAGTTCTCTTGCCTCCCACTCCTTTTTAGATTCTCTAATTGTGGCAGTGGCTGGTTATTTCATTCACCTGGCAAAACCAGTCTCCCTTTCGTTAAATAAACCTCCTTAATGCCCTAAAATTCACTCCTGCAATTCATTGCCTGTAGGAATAAAGAACCTGGAAATATCCTCTCCGAACGCCCCCTACCCCATGCATCATTACCACCTGTGTGACCTCGGACTTTATGTTCTCTGTACTTCAATTTCTTCATCTGTAAAGTAGAAATTCTAAGTTTACTGTGGGAATGAAATGAACACGAATGCAAAGTGTCAGCCCAGTATTTGGACCTCCTCCTGAATGCACAACAAACCATTGCTATGTGTGTAGTATTCAGCTGGTGTGATTCCAATCAAGAAGAACAGGAGCCAGTTTCTGAGTACCAGATTTAAAAACAAAAAGGGATTTTGCTTGGGAATTATCTTGTTTGGGAGTACCTGTGTCCAGCAACTAGATCTACATCATCTAGCACTGTATACCCTCAGAAAAAAATCTGAGTTAAAAATGGGGCTTAATTTCCCTGCTGTTTCAAGGGATGGTGTTACAACTGTGGGGTGAGGCTGACTGGGAAACACAAAGCCAGAAACCAGATAGCAGTGAAAAAAGACATCATATTCATACAAACCTGGAATATTTCCATTGAGATGCTCCAAATAAAAGGAAATGCTGAATTTGTAAAGACTTTATAAGCATGTTCTTATTTAATCCTGACACAAAAAAGTACATGGTATTTTCTCACTTTATAGACAAGGAAACTGAGGCCCATAGATACTAAACAATAGGGATGCACCCATGTTCAGCTGTGCCACTTTTCGGGCAGAACAGCTGGGTGTCTACTGAGTATGTGTTTTAATGATCAAGGGAATGCAGAAGTTAATATCCTACCAATGAAGCCTAAACACCAATACAGGAAATATTATTAAAGTAAGTACTCGGTGGTATCCTGTAAGCATTCTCTATATAATTTAAAGGTGGCTGAGGATTTAGCTCAGTAGTTAGAGTGTTTGCCTTGCAAGCACAAGGCCCTGAGTTAGATCCCCAGCACCAAAACAAAGCAAAAAAAAAGAAAAAAAAAAAAAGGAAAAATCTCTTTTAAGTGCCTGCCTTTTTGCCTCCCTCCCCTTCCTTCCTTTGTACTGGTGATTGATTGCACCCAGGGCCTTAGCACTGAGTCACATGCATACCCCTTGCTATGAATTCACTATGTAGTTCAGGCTGACCTTGAACTCCTGACAATCCTCCTCCACAGTGCTAGAATTACAGGTGTGGGCCACCACGCCTGGTCTTCCTTTCTTTTAATTTTTTTACTTTTGAGACAAGGTCTCACTAATTTCACTAAATTGCCCAGACTGGGCTCAAACATGCTATCTTTCTGCAAGTACAACAGGGTTCTGGGATTACAGGTGAGCACTACTACGCTTGGGGTTTTTTTTTTGTTTGTTTGGTTTTTTTTGTCTTGTTTGGTTTCTTAATGCAGAATTCAACAAGCCAGTTAGCTGGGGCACAACATTGGGTTAAATATACACATACCATACTTTTCTAATGTAAATTTGTACTTTAGCATCACAGTAGCTGGCTGTACATCTCAGTAGTTGCTCCTGGGGGGATACAAGAAGCAATCTTTGTGTTTACCTACTTGGTACAAGGAATGGCAAGGTGTGTGCGCTTGCACAAAAGTGTCAAACTGGGATGGATTTTTACCCATATGATGTTCAGTGCAACATTTTTTGCATGTTTCCCTGAGCACGGTGGTGGTGGTTGTCCACACCTACACCATTCTTCCATTATATAAACATGTATGTTACCATAATGGAATGTGGGGCGTGGCTCACAGTAGCTGGGCCACGGGAAACCTGTCATCCACTTGACAGACAAATGGCAAGGAGTGTAAAGGAGCTCCAAAGCAGCAACAGGTGAGTTTTACCCACGAAATGCTCATTGTTAAATTTCTGTGCACTTAGGATTTGTTTTTTAAAGAAGTTTTCTCTTGATTTTTCTAGTAGAAGTAGACCAATTCAGTACAGCAGCACATGAAAAACCAGATCTGCACATTTTGGAGGAGGTCGAAAGTAAATCATTGGGTAACGCATGCACAGATGATAATGGTGATGATGATGACAACGATGACTTTGATGCTGGCCATTTGAGCCAAAGTTTTCTTTGACAGTGAAATGGAGTAAGAATCGACCAATACAGACAGAGGGAAGGCAGACCTCCTTGATTCAAATGAAGAAAACAGCAATGTGAGTACACATCTGACTAGTTGAAATGGTACAAAATGGTCACACAAACAAATGGAACAATGCAATATCAGAACTAGTTCCCAAGATATATATAATGAGGATCTTGGGAGGGGTGAAACCTACTTGATAGGATGCCAGCCCTGCCATTCAATATTGGAAATTGTTAGTTACGGATGAAATACTACAAGATGTTGTAAAATATACAAATGCTGAAACACAAGTAAAACGTTCTGTATGCACCAATGGCCACACTCAAAAGTGTGTTTACTATGACACCTCGCTAGCTGAACTGAAAGCTTTCACAGGTCTGCTGTACTTAACAGGGCTAAGTGGTTGCTGCAGCTTTAGGCAGTATATGCCCCAAAAGCCTTCAAAATCCAGTATAAAAATATATGCTCTGGTAGATGCAAAAACATATTATACTTTCAATTTAGAAATTTATTCTTCAACTCAGCCACCAGGCCCTTATTTGTATAGTAATAAACCAAATGATGTTGTAGAAAGACTTGTTATACCCATCTCCCAAACTAATTGGAATGCCACATTCTACAACTGCTTTACCAGTTTCCAACTGATGTTACATTTTGCTAACAGAATACAAGTTGACCAGCTAAGGAACTGTATGCAAGAACAAAGCAGAAATTCCAAATGAAATGTTGCAACTTCAAAACAGAATTATACAGTACAATCTTCAGATTTCAGAAAGATGTAACATTGGTCTCATGTATGGCAAAGAAAAACAAACTGGTACTGCTGATGTCAGCATTGCACCACGATGGAAATACTGACCGGGAAACCTCCACAAAACTGAAGCTTTGGATGGTAACTTTTTACAACAAAATCAAAGGCAGAGTAGATGTTGATGAGTTACGCAGCAACTAAGATGTCACTTGAAACACAAAGTGTTGGCCAATGGCTGTGTTTTACTCAATCCTAAATGTGTGGCATAAATGAGTTTCATAGTTTAAAAAGAAAATAACAAGTGCAAAATATCATGGAGAAATTTTCTTAGACGATTGGGACTAGAACTCCTAAGAGGTCATTTATATCAGAGGAAGAACAAAATGTATCTGCCCAGGGAACTACACAAAAAAATTGTGGGGCAGGGCTAGAGATTTAGCTCAGTGGTAGAGTGACTGCCTAGCAAGTGCAAGGCCACAGATTCAATCCCCAGCACACACACACAAAAAGCAAACAAATAAAAAACATTGTGGACCAAACTGGTGAGCTGAAAGATAAAAGAGGCAGACACAACATCAATAGAGACCTACTACAACAGGAAAATCAAAAAGATGTCAGCTGTGTGCTACAAAAAAGAACAGGAAAACAAAGCAGACATGGTATCAGTGAGATGTGCACATGGAACATGCACTTGTCATGTGTGAAGACCACCTGGGAGGTGACAGTGGAAGCAAAGATTATTTCTGTGGTAGACTTTTGTTGGTATTTTCATTGGGTTCACGTAGGAATTCATTTCTGATGTTATCTTTCAGGTTTTGTAAGCAAGTACACAGCTGATGTGAAAATACTGATGTCTATTCTAAGTACTTATTACCTATCTGGTATTTTCTTGATATCTTATTTTCCTGTTAGGTGCACATTGTACAATACAGCAAGCTCCTGACAGAAGAGGAAGACAAGAGAGGTAACAAGAATGGCCTAGAATACAGGAAAGGAAAGCAAGCACCATGCACTGTCAGTGTAAGCGAGATGTGTGTGTGGAATGTGCAGCTGTCAAGTGTGAAGATGGCCTTGGGGGTGACAAATGAAGCAAAGACTTTCTGCAATACACTTTTTGTTTGTATTTTCATTGTAGTTCACATAGGAATTTATTTCTGATGTTATCTTTTAGGTTTTGTAAGCAAGTACACAGCTGATGTGAAAATGTTAATATTTATTCTAAACGAGCAATACATAGTAAGAATTTAATACTTTATTTTATTGATTTTATATTCCTGTTAACTACACCTTGTAATAAGAACCTCCTGACAAAACAAGACCAGTGAGATGTCATGTATGTCCTACAAAAAAGACAGGAAAGCAAAATATGTGCGCTATCCGTGTAAGTGACACATGTGCTGCTATCATGTGTGAAGAAGGTCTTAGGTGTGTGATCATTGAAGTAAAGATTATTTTTGATGTAGAGTTCTACTGGTATATTTTCATTGGAGTGCATACAAGGATTTATTTCTGTTGTTATTTTTTAGACTTGGTACAGCAAAAAGCAGTTGATGTTGAAAAATGTGATTTTTTTTTATAAACACTCAGTAAATATTAAACAGCCAATATTTTGTTTTTTTATATTATTCCTGTTAAGTACTCATTGTTTAATAAAACTCATAACATTAAAATTAATAATTCATCAATAGAAATATTCTAAAGAATAAATATGGATACTCTACGTCCACCACAAAAATACTCCTTTAACACAAAATTGGTGCAATGCCCCAGAGTATTAAAGTATAAAATATTTAAGAAAAACAGTTACAGTAATTAGTGACTATGAAAACTGTTACTATTACATGGAAAAACAAAGTTTTCAAATAATTAAACAAAGGATTGGTTTGAACAATATCAATACTAACAGACCGCACTAACTAGACAACTTCAGGAAGAACATTCTTTTTTTTTTTTTTTTTTTAAATTTCTCTTGTCCCTCTGTTCCTTTCCCCCTCCCTTGCTCCCTTTCCCATTTGGACATTTTCTTTTCTCCCAGGAAGAACATTTTATCTTTTACAATTCAACAATGTTTATAAAAATTAAAATAATAGGGCTGGGGATTTAGCTCAGTGGTTAGAGTGCTTGCCTAGCAAATGCAAGGCCCTGAGTTGGATCCCCAGTTAAAAAAAAATAAAAAAATAAATTAAAATAATAGGTGGAAGAATTATAGATATTACATTGTATAAAATCTCCAGGTTTATCAGCTTTGTTAACTAGCATTCATACCATTAAACACTAAGCTGAACTATATACATACTTTATTCTACAAGAAGAAAAGGTGGTCAAAATCATGCATGATAATTATAATAGTCATTCTTAATCCAGATACAAGTAAAAAAAGTGTTAAAAAAAATTAGATGCCCAAATACATTTTGTTTTCATCAATCAACATCAAAATAGGAAACTAACAGAATACTTCAAGCTGGTCGTGGTGGTCCACATTAGGAGGATCTCAAGCCAAACCCAGCCTGGGCAACTGAGAACGTGTCTCAAAAGAAAAAAAGAAAAAAGAAAAAATATAAAAGGCCTGGAGAGGTAGCTCAGTGACCCCTGGTTCAAGCCCTAGTACCTCAGAGACAAAATCAAAAACCAACTTTATGAATACAAATCCTTATACGTACTTTGCATACTAAATATTTTATACAATGCTAAACAATTTCAGCAGCTGATGGACTTCTTTGATTTGCTAAACTGAGAATTCTAACATAAATTCCTTCTAGAAAGTGTAATAGTGAAAACTAACCTAAATTATAATTGTCTATATAGTAAGAACTGGTAAGAGATATTATCAACAGGGTATGAGAAAGAATGTACTATGAGACAGAGGGAGTATATCTAGTTTAACTATTCAAAAACAATCTAAAAGTAATGCTCAGAAATTACTGTCAGGCGTGGAAGCGCACACCTGAAAACCCAGCACTTGGAAAGCTAGACAGCAGGATTGTCTCAAGGTGGAGGCCACACTGGGCTACACAGTGAGTTCAAGGCCATCCTAAACTACTTAGCAAGACCCTGTATCAAAAACCAAACCCCCCCAAAAGTCTGCATTGTAAGTTCAAACTTGTAAAACAGAACTATTTAACCTTAATAATGTACAAGATTTGGTTTCGCATTATTTCTTCTTTTACCACATGACTTCATCCTATGGTGGTGCTCTTCAACATACGCCAAATACTGATTTTAGCCAAAATGTTCATTTACCACATCTATTTTGCTCTCCTTTCATAAGGATCACTTGTTGGAGGGAAAACTTTCAAGTCATTCTACTACTATGACTTCATGGGACGTTCAAAACTGACCAAACAGAAACAATGTGTGAATAGTTTCTAATGGTTTATGTTTTTTACAGGAAAGAATGTCTCAGCAGCTCTCTCGTTTTCTCACATGCACTTATCATGCCCTACAATCCAGGTCAGTATTTTCTCTCACTTAAGCTTATGGTAGAATCAAGAAACAAGAGTTTTCAAAAGCACATGCTGTTGCCACAGAGAATCTGTTTCCACAGATTAAGGTGTATAATTTCACAACTCTGAAGAAACATTCTGAGGCCTAACTGTTATATAGCAAAAGAGAATGAACACATGCTTGGGTCCTTTGCACTCACACAGCAGAGAGAGGGGAAAAAAGGGGACAGAAAGAAATATAAGATGCTTGAAAAGGCTTGGTGATTCCAACCAACTTCTAATATCTACCTATCTTCTTAGAGATAGCCCAAGGCAACGTGAATGTTCATTGGCTTTGAAACTGTTCAAATTACTGTTTCATCACTTATCAGCTACAGCTATTTCCTTGTGAAATGAGGGTAATATCTTCATTCTCAAAGGGTTGGGGAGAGGATAAATATGAGAATTTATGCAAAATGTCTAGCACACATATTATCAATGGTAACTGGTGTTACTGTTGTATAAAAACAATACTATCTTCAGAAAGTGGCTTTTGCAATTTTATAGCATGTTGCCAGATACAGCAATACTGAGAGCACCAGTGAAGTGGCTTTAAAAATATGAAATGTCAAAATTCTTAAAGCTCCTCAATTAAAAATTTACAAAGAAGGGGAAAAAAAGATGCTGAAAACCGTATCTATAAATCATCATTATCAAATTAATTTAGTTACAAGACTGGCAATGCTACCAAATATGCCTCCGCACACAAGTCTGCAAACCACCTATAGACAGACTTGTGCATAATGGTGACTCGCCATTGGGGGGCTACTTAGCTTCTTCAGGTCTATTTTCTCTATACAGTAGAATACCACTAAGTATACCAACTATATCACAGAAGTCTGTGGGAGCTTTTAAATGAAAACACATGTAAATCACCAAAGCAGCACAGTGCATAAATACAGAGGAGATATTCATACTTAATAAATGTTAGTACCCTCCTACTATCTAGTTTCTATCCGGTTCTACTACTTCCTCTTTACCAAAACCCAGGTTGCAGTGACCAAAGACGTAAGACAGATGGACAGACAACAGAATGAACTTAGGTCAGACAAACATCGAGCCATTCCAATTCCTGCTCTTTTTGCTACTATTTTGAAGGTAAGTTTGTTCATTTGTTTCATTCTTTCCCCTTGTAAGCAAGAGCAAAGGCTCCAAACTTGTGCACCAGACCAGAGGACCTACTATCAAGTACCTGAAGAGGAGTCTAAAAAGGCAATCATCCTGTTGAGAGAACAGCTTGCACAACAGTGCTTGGTTCTCCTGTGAAATATTGAGGATTCTACTACCTGACCCTGAACCCAAAGGACTTGAGAACTTACAGGCACAAACCCTGACAGGGGCCAACACTGCCTACTACAAAAAATCATGACTGTGCACCTGTTGATGAATAATATAAATGTAAAATTATTATAACTAGGACTTTCTTTTTCTCAGGAAAGATAGAAGCTAGGGCTAAATGGAAAGTGTATAACCCTTTCATCATTAATTGTAATTTCACCTTGTATCCCAGTACTTCTTCCTGAGTCTCTGCCTCCCGTCTAACAAATTTTTGTAGAGGGAAGACTATGGGCCTTGGAATTTCACACTAACTGTGGAATAGTTGCTTTACTACTTTCTATATAAGCCTGAGGCTAGATACTTTAGTTCCCTGAATCTCCATATTATATCCATAAAACATAAATATCAACTTCAGGAAGGTCATTATAAGGCTGAAATAAAATAATATCTGTAATGTCCCAACTATGGTTTCTAGAACACTGTAGGCATTCAATAAAAAAAGGTGTTGAACTGATACTGAAAATCAGATAACGTTCATGGGGACAAATACTTTTAAAGTGGCCATAGCAGCAACTGAAGTGTTTTGGCATTTTTATGTGAACACTAGAGTTGAACTTCATAAAAGAAATCTTCTTCTAAGCAGCAACATTAAAAATGATTCTTCATCAATCTTTTCTTCAAAGGTTGGCAACAATGAAAATGATTCTTTCTTCATCTAGAATTCCTTGTTCAATCACCTCCAGGCATGTATCAGAAAGCCAAACTAATTTTATTTAGTACAGCTCCACAGAAGTAGCCCCTGCATTCAAAACTACCTGCTCTAACCATGATGCTCCCAACTACTCTATGAACTTATTAACACAGAACGACAATAATATTAAAAACGTACTCTAAGTAGACCAATCAATAAGAATGAGTTTAACTGATCAGTTAAACTTACTTTTCTTGATGTTATTACTATTAGAAGAAACTTCCAAATAGATGACCTTGGAGTTTAAGTATCTGTACAAACTTCATTTGTTTCTAACAATCTTGTGATATAGACAGAATAGTATTACCCATAAGAGATGAGAAACATGAGACTCACAGTGAACAGCTGATTTTTCCAAGTCACATGGGCTACTAAGTGAGGAAACTTAGATTTTAATTAAGCTCTTCACTTCTGTGCAATTTCACCATGTCAGAATGATAGACATTACTCAAGTATTTATATCCCTTTTATTTGCTCACAGAAGAACCATAATCAGTATGAAAAGCTCTGATTTTTCACATTACATATATCAAGAACCTGGTTATCATTTTATGAAATGGGTATCAAATGAAGAAATGAAGAATTAAGAGACAGAAGTTACTTAATATATCTGAATGGCAACTAAAAATGGCAAAACCAAAATGCAGACTGGTGTTTCACTTCCATGTTTCCACAATTACCTACTTCCTGGAGATGCCTCTCAGTCCCGTCCCCTCCCACATGAGCATCCATGTCCTGAAATTCCTTTTTTTATGTGTGATACATTAGCTGGGCCTGATACCATCTGGCTCTAGCATTCTCAGATGAAATTGATGCCGCACTCTTCTGAAGTTGACACTGACTCGCCTACATTAAGCAAAAGCCTGAAGACTAGCATTCTGTCCCTAATCTATCCATCATCACTAATTAGCTAGGTGACCTTGAGAGAGGGGTCTTCAAATTAGGAGATGACTGTGCATCCAACTAAAGTATGAGCAGGTGTACTTTTCTGGATGAATATTTATCTCAAGACTATATTCTATTTAAAGTGAATTTTAAAAACATGAATACATTCATATTCATGATGTAAAATCAAATTAGGCTAAAATAAGAGCAACAAGTCAATAAAATCTCTTCCTCCTGTCACTGTACTAAATGAAATTCAGTAGTCACAAGTTATATAAAGGGAAACTGCCCAAAATGTCCTGAATAGTTCTTACTCAGATTCAACACTCATTTCAACAGCTGTCTAAAGACATAGTCCTCATTTAGAGAATCCTTCTATCTCTAAAAATGGCTAATCACTATTTTCACAAAGAAGTAAGATTCAGTTTGTCAAAATGGACTGTCAATTAAAATAAGCCTAGACACAGAAACATAAAATAATCTGGGCTCTAGGCAACCCAATAATACATACATACATACATACATACATACATACATAAAGCAAGCAAAGAATTAAAAGTATTTTGAGAGAACTACAAAAGCAGATAAATAAACTCAATGTTTTCAGTAAAATGTAGAATCTAACCAGTTATTGAGTAAATTAGAAATGTATACAATCACATCTCAATTTCAAACCAACTGACAAGGTGTGATAAAGAAGGCAGACCTATCTGGGGAAGAATTAGTTAAGAGGCTTACTAATGCCAAATCATTGTAGTAAGTATCAGAATGAAAGCATTTTACAATGTGGCAACTGTCAACTTTATACAAACCCCTTTATGAATTTCACAAAATAAACGAAAAAATGCCCATAAATTCTTGCCTATAATTCAAAAGGATAAAGACCCCAAAGAGGTCTATTCATAAGCACCCTGGTAACAATTCTAGAAGTGGAAGGAGCTCTGGACAGCCTGTTAGGAGCTTTAGCTTCTATTTTTGCACTGCCACCCCATTACCCTAATTTAATTACTTCATTTCTCTGGATCTGTTTCCTCATTTAATAAAAATAAACTTTCTTCTTTTTAAAGCTGAATAATTTCCAGTCTGTGCATATATATCTTGTTTATCTATTTATCCGCTGACTGACATTTAAGTAATCCATTTTCTGGCTATATGTGAGCTTCTTTTTTTTAAGTGCAATAGTTGTATATCATGTATAGGGCTACATGATATTTCGTTATATGTATATATTGTAGAAAGACTAAATTAAGCTAATTCATCCCATTTACTTTTTTTTGTGATGAGAACATTTAGAGTTTACTCTTTTAACAATTTTGAAATATACATTATTATTCTAACACATGCTACAATATAGATGAACCTTGATAATATTAAGCTATATGAAAAAAGCTAGGCACAGATGAACAAATATTACATGATTTTTACCTGAGGTACCCAGAACTGACAAATTCTTAAGAGACAGGAAGTAGAATAGAAGTTACTAGGGAGTAGGGAAAGAGACTAATTAGGAAATCAGAACCTCTATAGGTACAAAGTTTCTGCTTTAGGTTATAAAGCAATTCTGGAAATGGACAGTGAATTGTGAATTATATACCTGAACATGGTTAAAACAGTAAATTTTACATATGTATATGATATATGGAGGTAGGAAAGGAAAAAAAAAAAAAAAGAAACCTTTCCTGGTTGATTGTAGTTGAAATTCTAGCTGTCTACTAGTATCGCAGTAAAGGCTGAGAGAATGAATAGAATCTCTTCCTTATCACTTAATTGCTAGCTATGACTCAGCAGGGTTTTTTTTTTTTTGACACTTCCAAATAGTTAACAGTCCAGAATTTAAATTAAGGGTTGGACACGCAGCAAGGTGCTCATATTCTCCCATCAAAGTCCTCCAGTTGGAGATTTCTCCTTAACTCTCTTCCTTCAAACAGAAGTGGGTTGGACTGGGAATTTAGCTAAGTGGTTAAAGTGCTTGCCTTGTAAGCACAAGGCCTTGAGTTTGATCCCCAGCACACACACACAAAAAAGAAGTGGGCTTTCCACATATAACAGAGGTATTTTTTAAAGTCAGCAAAAAAACTCCAAGAAAATATTCATTTTCTTAAAAGCGTACTGCAGTAAGAGTCTTGTGACATCCCCTTTCAAGCATATAATGAAGCTGTTGTAATCACTTTATTTCCCCATTTGGATGGCAGTCCTTAACCAACTCTACTTCCCAACAGACATCTGTACTTTAATCAAATTTAGAGGGAACTCTATTTAAACTTCACAATACTTAAACTGAGTTAACTGTTTCAACTTCTGGAATAAGACCTCCTTTTCTGAGACCTGCTTTCCAGCAGAATGAATCCAAGCATCAGCCAGATGGCAAGTACGGAAGGAATGGAATACATCACTCTCTGGAATACTTTCATAGGAGAGCTCAGGTGTCCATGGCTCATTTGAGATGAAGAATGCCCCTCCTACTACCACTGTATCTCCAGCACCCATCGGAGAGCTGTCTGCAAAGAACCTTCTGTCTGGCTGAACTGAGAAAGTTATAGACTTGGCACATCAAGTAAGAAAAAACTGCTTACATAACCATAAATAGCATTACATTCTGAGATCTCTTTGGGGTACTTCCCGACTATCTTGCGTAACACACTTAAAAATGATAAAGCATAAAATACAACTCAATTAAATCTGGCATGAGCAAAGTATCTGAGACTCTTCGAATATTGCTGCAGTTTATAAAGGTTCCTAAATCAGTAAAGAACACAGATCCAGTGGGGTTTATTCTTCTCAGATATTGTGGTGAAAAGATGATAAGGATGAAACTAATAAAAATATACTAAACAAGAGAAGCTATTCTTGAAACTTCTGTCTTTTATAAATATTCCAAAAAAAAGCATGTTGTACTGTATTTCTCCATTTATACAAGAAAAAAGAACTCTTCCAATGTTGTGACTAACAAGCTGCCTCCAAAGTCCTCAAAGAGCCAGAATGTATAACAACTGAACTCAAAGACAAACAGGATTTCCTACTGCCCATTTCTAAAGCCACCCAGTCGCTTTTTACTGACTACTGCCCTTAATTTTATTCACACAAATTATATTTCAATGAAAACTCAATCATCTGCCATGCTTTCTGTATGCAATTACAATATGAAAGTAATTGTTTCCAGTTAAGACCTTTGAGTCTTGAAGACATCAGAAAAAATAAATGGCATAGGAAATCTGTTTCCTCTTGTGCTAAACCAGGATAAACTGCACACATTAGTGATGTTACACTACCCCACAGACAAGATTCACTCCGAGTTTTCCACAGAGTGTAAGAAAGAAGCAGTGAACAGGGAGGCAGGGGAGAGAAAAGAGTTAACATGATCTACCTTTCTGTTTCTCAGATAATGAAGTGGTTAGCAGGAACAAGCTTATGTACAAACCTCCAGCAGAATGCAAGGTAGAGAGCTGAGGTTTCAATTTGTGGCAAACTCACAGGGCGATGCCAAGTGGGCGGGACCACTCTGAGTAAGAGGGAGGGGCTGGCAATGAGAGGAGGGAAATAGGGAGAGCAGGCACTTACTCAGTTAGAAGCTGGTGCAGCTTGTGATATCCTCGCTCCAAAGCCAGGCTCACCGGTGTTGCCCCCTCCTGGTTGTGGATGCTCAGAGCTCCGCGGCCACCAGGCTTCTGCAACAGGAACCAGGTCAACCGCAGCAGTCCCAGCCGCACAGCAAAATGCATTAATGTCTCCCGGGGGCCACCGTCTGTAAATGAAAGAGACAGTGGAAATAGGCGTGCAGCAACAATGACAACAAAAGCCAAGTTAGGTAAGCACCACTGCCTCCAAGTACCTCTGATCTTGAAGGGAAGCTACAGCAAAGCATCAACAACTCTCAAAAACAAAACAAAGCTAGAAAAATGGAAAGGAGCAAAATCTTCCCTAGGAGACAGTCCCGCAAGAAGGAAGCATTTCTGTACTCTGATTTAACACTGGTCTGATATCACAAGGAAGTTTATAAAGGCAACTCCACATATGTTCTTTTCCTTTAAAAAAAAAAAAAAAAGGTAAATGCGGCCCTGCACACAGGGACCCAAGGGCAACAGTTGTTAGGACTTAGATGAGTGTATCACACAGGGTACAATTACTTTTAAAAAGAACACTTAGAAAGAACACCCAAACAGGAGTTGGCTGGTTAAACACTAAAAACAGGTTCTACTTGTTAAGAACACACAGGTCTTTTTACTCCCCCACATGAAGGGCATAGCTAACTGCTAGCACTTCCAGCATTCTGTTTGTTGATGGTCTGATGAGAAAAAGAAATGCACCTTCAGGCATAATAAGAAAGAATGATTCTTATGACAATACACTAATAACTTCAAAGGAAAACACATGCTTGAGCTTATCTCACTTGAAATGAAGGCTCCTTCTTGGTATGAGTCACTCTAAACGTGGCAGAATGAGGAAGGGCTCTGGAGTCCAGCAAATCTGGGTTCAACTTGTCATCTACCATTTGTGTGAGCAGGCACAATTCATCTGCCTGGGCTTCACTTTCTCTGTACCCAGAGTGGCATACCATCACCTCACTCGGAGCTGTAACAAATTAGAGGTGGTAGTGAAATGCAAGCCTAATGACTGGCTGTGGCAGGTGCTCGTTAAGGCCAGTCCTTTTCCTTTTCTCTGTCCCCTGGACTTCAGATTACATTCTAGGTTCGTCAGGAACACGCTCTCTCTTCCTCAGTCATCCATAGAGCCCAACCTGAGAGGACGAGACCCAGGGTCTCTGAAGGGCCCCGTACCCCAATTCCAAGAGGTGTGCCTCCCTTCTCCACCGAGCTTTCATCCCTCATTCTTCATGGTTTCCCTCAGGGCTCAACTTCTTCACTGAGCAGACTTCTTGGAACCCAGTGTTTTCCCCTAACTTTGAGATCCCCAGATGCTCCTCTACGTGAATGTCCAACAGAAATGAACACAGCTTTGAAGCTGTGATTTTACACTGAACCGCACTGTTTTCCCATCACCTGTGCATTGGTGCAGTTTCCTTATTGTTAAGGTCAATTTCCTTGGAAACTAAATTTACCTTTCATAGTTTATGTTCCCCCTATAGAACCATTCAGGACTTATAAAGTGTTCAAGCAGAAGCACACAGCTGGAATGAAATCATGCCCCAGGGGCCAGGGATGTAGCTCAGTGAGAGAATACAGGCCTAGCATGCACAAGGCCCTGGGCTTGAACCCCAGTACCGCAAAAACAAAACAGAAATCAATGTCTCAGGAGCAATAACAATACATGTACAAGTTACAAATGTTAATAATCAACACCTGTGAGGCGGTAGCAACGAGGAAAAAAAGGACAGAAAGAACTCTCACAAGAGATCAAATATCATCTGACTTGTGCTTTACAGTTGCTTATAAGTATTCTGGTGTCCTTATCAAACCCTAAAGTGCTAATAAGGGACTGAATGACCAGGAAATACAGGCATGTGATTTTTTCAGAGCTAGTTAATTCCAGTCTTACTGGGTGATGCTTCCTTAAAGTAGTTTTCTCTCTGCTCCTCCACCCTTTTGGTCCCTATTTGCTCTGAGTCAGCTTCATGTTTATGAGAAGAGTTCCAGCAACAGGACCACACACCTGCTCAGAACCTGGCACCTTGATTCCTGTACTATACCGCTCTCCGTACTCCAACCCCCACCTCCCATCTAATGCTCAAGTCATTAGTAGTAGGTGCCACACCTGATTATAGGTAGCCTGGTTCTGCAGACAACAGAAGAAAAGTAATACAAAGGGAGAGCCTGCTACAACCTTTTCCTTTCGGTCTTTACAATAACCCTATGAGATTTCATTATCTTCATTTTGCAAATGAACACAGGCTCATAGAATAATTTGCCCACAGTCAGAATGGGGTTTTGAAATTTCTTCTCTCATCTCTAAACACCACACTCTTTACATAACTCCATGCTATCTTTACATATATACGTACGTAAAAGTTAATGCTGTGGTTTTTAAAAGCAGCCTCCTAAAGTTACCCTCATTTTATTATTTCAAATGTACATATAAATAGGAAGAACTATACAACAAATAACCAAATAGAGACCCAGTTCTACAATTAATGTTTTCTTGTGTTTATTTTTGGGCGAGAGGGGCTTCTGAGACACAGTCTTGCTATCCACGTCAGTTCAAGCTGGCCTCGAGCTTGCAGCGATCCTCCTCCCTCAGCATCCCGAATACCAAGATTACAGGTTTGTGCCACCAGGCCTGCTCCAACTATTATTTCTTCTGTATATTCATCATTCCACCTTATCTATATGCATTTCAAAGTAAGAGGACATGAGTGTACTTGGCTTCAGTATTATAATGATTAATGAGAATTTAACATGGTTATAGTTTTAGGTGATTTATATGCAGTGATAGAGAAATGGTATACTATACTATTTGATACATTCTGACCAATGCATATATACCTGTTAAACACTGATCAAAATACAGGCCAGATATGGTGGCACATGCCTGGCATCCTAGCACTTGGGAGGCTGAGGCAGGAGGATTACTGCGAGTTCGAGGCCAGCCTGGACTACATAGTGAGTTCAAGGCCAGCCTGAACTACATAGAGACACCCAGTCTCCAAAAGAAAAAAACAAAACAAAACAAAAAAAACACACCAAAAAGAGAACATTATCACCATCCAAGGAAGTTCCTTTATGCCCAGTTAAACAAAACCCTCATTCCTAGAGTCAACCGCTGTTCTGGATTTTTCATCAAAGAAAAGCCTATTCTAAAAGTTCATACAAATGGAATTATACAACAGATCCTCTTGTGTAAGGCTGCCTTCATTCGGCTTATGTGAAATTTACTCATAATGCCATGTATAAGTAGTGTATTCCTTTTTATTGTAGAGTAGTAGCCCACCCTGTGTATACATCCTAGGTTGTTTAAATGTCCTCCTGTTCGTTTTTCACATACTTTAATTTGAACTTCACATAAATCATGTGACTTATGTCTTAAGAAGAGGCCAAGAGGCTGGGGATTTAACTCAGAGTTTAGAGTGCTTGCCTAGCAAGTGCAAGGCCCTGAGTTCAATCCCCAGCACCGAAAAGAAAAGAAGAAGAAGAAGAGGTGGTGGCCAAGGTACAAAAGGATAAACAAATGAACATATAAATGGAATTTCTTCTGATTTTCCTTTAAGAGCATAAAAACATTTACTCTAACCTACATCTCCCAAATTACTCTTTTTTTTTTCTGTCTCAGTTTAAACTGCAGAATACCAATAACACACCATCTCTATTCTTTGTTGAGATGAGGTCTCGACACGTAGTTCAGACTGGCCTTGAACTCATGGTGATCTTCCTGCCTCAGCACCCCAAATTCTGGGATTACAGGCGTGCACCACGATGCCCAGCACTATCATATCACTATTCTTATCTATATTTTCTCTCATAATTCTTGATCTTTTTCCTGAGTCAATCAACTTTGCTTTTAGATCACATAAACTGGGTCCTTCATCCTACTGTAAACTTAACTTCCATCATGGAATTTTGTATGTCCCCAGAGCATTTCCACCAATGTTTCCATGTTTGCCTTCCTGGTGGCTTCTTTTGTAGACCTAATTAAAGCTCCTAATCAGCTGATTTTATAAAGGAGATACGCCCTGAATGATATGGGTAGGCTTCAATGAATCAGAGCTATAGAAGAATGAACGAATGAATGAATGGAGAGAGGTAGAGAAAAAGGACATAAAGCAGAAGGTAGACTATTAGATAAGAGGAAGGGAACGGGGGTGGGTATGGGGGGGTGCAGGAGGGTAATGGGAGGGCAGAGTATATTATATGGGTGTATGAAAAGTCCATAATGAAACCCGGTAGGTTATAAAATTAATGTGCCCTAATAAAAATGTATATGTTGGAAAAAAAATGAAAGTATAAAACAAAGAGACTTCTAACTCTGTGACAAAACTAAGTTTTAAGAGGTAACCTTTATTAGCTCTTTAGCCCTGTGGCTGCTAGACCACTGTCCATCCTAGAGTCAATGGCTATTAATCCTTTGCCAAGGAAAAAAAATCCATGAGCAGTCTTTTCATATTTTATTATTTTCTTCTTTCTTTAACAGCGATGATAACCGAAAAAACATACAAAGATTAGTGCAGTTAAGGAAAAATTTCCACGTAAAACTATCAAATACTGTGAGAACTAAACCACCAAATGATTAAATCTGGGACCCACAACCAACATCAGATATATAAGACTGGGAATGCACAAGCTGTTTTTAGTGCAATCTTCCTTCAAATTGTTCTCTTTCTCTCACCACTCAAATCTAAATCTCTCTTAGAGGGGAGGATCCCCTCCCTCAAAGAGGATTATATCTTCTTTTTACATACTTATATAACACCATGACCTGGTACGACCAGGTCCTACCAGAGACAAAAGTTCTACCCAGAATGTTTCCCCTTGCTTTCTCTAGAGCAAGCCTTCAATTTGCCCACTCTAAGCAACCTGAGTTTCCTTGATCGCTATACATCAGTCGGTCATGGAAAAACCAAACAATTCACCATTCTCACTAACCGCTGAGGCACTAAAGAGCTAAGACAAGGAAGTGAGACTTGGAAACTCAGAAAAGGAGAACGTCTCTGTCTCACCATTCACCCTCCACCCAGATAAATCCTCATCACCTCCATTTAAGGCAGATCTGTGTCAAAAAGCACAGTTCAGTGGCTTCCTTACGTAATTAGGGATAAGGGAATACTTGGAGAAACTAAAACGGATAAACACCCTCTTACTCAGGTTGAAAGTGAGGATTCTTTGAGCAAAAAGTAAAACCTAAGAAAAGCCACCTCATTCTGCTTTGAAGAGCCTTCCTTTTAGGCCTAACCTGTCTTTTCTCCATGGGATATATCGCTATTGCTTGTCTTCACCGATATTTGTGCCTGGAAAAGGTTACTGGATATTGCTCATGTTAGTTTTGAAATGACCAGCTCACAAACTAGGACTATACTTTCTGCCTTTTCACAGATGAGCAAACTTAGTAACACAGAGACGTAACGTTTTCCACAAACTGCTGCAGTGAATTCAGATGAAAACAACTGAGACTCCAAAGCCCAAGCTTTTGCTATTTTAAAGTACCGAATCTAAGCCAAGGCTTCTCAGCTGCACATTCACTCCTGAAGTTCAGCGACGGGAAATTTACTACACGTAAATATTTTCCTAAGAAATCTAAGCTATTTTCAAAGGCGTCACTAACCTGAGAGAAAACTAAAACGAATTGCATCTCGGTTTAGGAAGATTAGCTATAATTCCTGAATGATGCTTTACATAAGTATTAGGCTAAAAGCCTATAAACATTCTAGCTTTCAAAAGCAAGTAGTCCTCTTATGTAATGAGGGATCCTAGTTACCTGTATTGTTATTCTAGGCACCAAACTTACTTCCTAGTTTTTCCTCTAAACACCTTTTAAAAAGTATCTGATGTGTAACTGACTGATGTGAACAGAATATTCCATTACATTTGGACCTTCAAATGAAAGCATGATTGACCACCACCAGTCTTGCTAAATTCTAATCCACAACCAAGAGAACAATCTAAACTGTACAATGTGAATCTAGCACTTGAAATCAGATCTCAGCCTATCACTTTCAACTTGCAAAATACAGGCCAAACTTGTTCCATTACTTGTTATTCACTTATTATTTCAAATCTATATACAATCAAGTTTACTTTGGGCAGTTATACAGTCCTATGTGTCTTAACAGATGCATAACTGTTTATAGCTACTACCACTAACAAGACACACAGTTAATTCCAACACCCTAAAGAACGCACTCATGATTCTCCTTTGCAGTCAGACCTTTCCCTCACTCCCACTCTCTGGCAGCTACTGATCTGTTTCTGCCTTTTCCAGAATATCGAATAAATGGAACTATATACTATATAACCTTTAGAAATTCTGACTTAGCACAGTCCATTTAAAATGCATCCAAGTTGTTGAGTCTAGTATTCCACGACATGGTTCATAATACTCCTTCCAAGGGGCTCTCGGTTGTTTCCATTTTGGTGCTTACATACATATTGTACACAGACTCTTTTGATGAATAAGAATTTTCATTTCTCTAGGATAAATATTCTAACTGTAACTCTTCCTGAGTGGCTATCCCACTGTGAATTCCCATCAGGAACATATAAGATGCTGTTCTGCATTCTTGCCAGCACTTGATGGTTCTTAGACTTAGCCAAGCTGACAAGGGTATAAAGACAACATATTATGATTTTAATTTGTATATTTCACAAAAGCAGTCACATTTGGTTTAACCTTTTCTAGCACTGCTTGAGCAATTTCATGCAACAGAAACCAGAAGTGTACTGAAAACACACAAAAAATTAAAACTTTCCAGGTTCCTTCTATTAAAGAAAAGGAGGCTAGGACCCAGAGAGAGCAAGTGATATGCCGAGAGTTTCTCAGACCTCTGCTTTTTACACTAGTGAAGTCCCGGGCCCTCTTTTTTTTTTTTTGTGGTGCCGGGGATCGAACTCAGGGCCTTGTGCTTGCAAGGCAAGCACTCTAATCACTGAGCTAAATCCCCAGCCCTCCCTCTTGTTAAACAAGACAAAACAAAAGCATAAGATGCTATAATCTCCTCAAATAACTAATGCATTTCCACCTTGATATGATTTGTAAATGCAACCAGATGACCATTTGCATATATCAATACAGAAATGACTACAGGTAATAAGACTCATTATTTGGTTTCTAAATAGGTACCGAATGTCAAATATTCAGATCTTGCGATCACAGCAATACAAAAGTCTTTGGGACACTACATAACAAGGCGGAAAAAAAAAAAAAGGTGGCAAATGCTTTCTTCCTCGATTTGATTTTATGGTCCCCATGTTCTTTCACGTTTACCTGGGCAAGACTGTCTTGGTATCTGATTCTATGCCTCACTTATAGTATGGGACACCATTACACTGCATGGTCTTCAATTCACTGAATTTGGGGATGACTCAACTCTGCTGGGTCTGAGAGAGGAGGAACTGAGTGTGAACTGGTTCAGTTACCTCTGGGTCTTTCTCCTCAAGTACCGCTCAGCTGTAGAGGGGGGACTTCTAGTCAGCTTGCTCATATAACATGATAATCATAGCAGCATGGACTCTGTAACTCAGTGATGTGACTGTCTACTCTTGCAGAGATGAAGTAGAAAGAATAGGCAAATCCTTCTGGCAGGAGCTATAACGTCGGTCTTCCACTATAACTTTCATCAGTATTAAAGCCAGTATTTTGATCTATATCTGTGAGACTCCTAAAGTTTTCAACTGGATTTGCATTTAGAAAGGAAACAGTACTGTTTATGCATGTTGGGTATACCTTATATTTAAAAATATATACTGTGGGGGCTGGGGATTTAGCTCAGTGGTTAAAGTGCCTGCCTTGCAAGCACAAGGACCCGAGTTCGATTCCCCAGCACCAAAAAAAAAAAAAAAAATATATATATATATACTGTGTGTAATCCTGACATCTAGTAGATGTCATTTACAACAAAAATAATGATGTGGGAAAGCCCTTGTCTGATTAAGAGTACATATGTAGGTACTTATTACATCAGCGTTTCTTAATAAGTGAGTCTTTTATTTAAACAACTCTTCTATGGAGGGCTAGTAGATAAAAATCAGTAAAAGTAAAAACACCTGGTTAAAGAATTATGGGGTTTCTCAAAGCTTATCCTGCTCTCATGCTTCCCTGATGCAGTCCCCAACTGTTACTTTCCTCCAAGCCACAGAAGTTCTAGACACTTTCAGTTCATAATAACAAAAACCCTGTCTTTGATACCTAAACACCGAAAGGTTATTCTCCTCATAGAGGGCAGACGACTATCTCCTTGTGAGACCAAGCCTGAAATTCAGAGTCATAGGAAGAAATGCCACTCTCTACTTGGATACTCTCTTCTTGGTCATTTCACTGGAAAAAGAAGATTAATAGCTCAGTGGAACAACTTCAAGGCCACTATCTTACTACAGTATTCCTAAGATTTACTCAACCACTGCGAAACACATAAACATAGCATCATCATATAAAAGTAATTCCACATAGAAATAAACATTCCATATCAAAGTTTTTTGTGAGTCCTATAAATTCTCACCATGCAAAGTCTCATCTGTCCCCAACACATTCCACTCTGCTGGCAGCTTCAGGTGTCTGAAAGCCAGTGAAACCTTCTCATCAAGGGAATTCACATCCCCAGATGGGGGTCCTGAACGGTCAAGGAAACGAGTGAAGTTCAGAGCTTGCTGGTTTCCAGCACTGGTTGCCAGGAATTGAGCTGCATCATATGCCTCATCCTGGATGAAATGGAAGTCTTCTTCAGCCACCACAAACACAGGAAGGCCCTCTTTGGAAGCACAAAGCTGCACCTTCACTGTCTCACAGCAGTCATGACCTAAGGGAAGAACAGGCAGCAAAGAAAATGACATTAAAGCTCCCTGATGAAAAAAGACACTGGTGTGTCCCCTTAGCTCTTTTTTCATGACATATAAAATTTCTCAATTCTTCCTTTCTCTGAGCTCTTAAAATAATTTTGTAAATTTAAAACCGTTGTCAGTTTTTAAAACTATCTGCAAAGGTATATTAGTTCCCATACAAACATCAAGTAACTGTGTTTCTCACCTTTCACCAGGTCTGTGACACAGCATTTGAAAGACCACAGGCTACCAACATCAATTACCGCTGTACAGTTGTTCAATTTTTTACAAATTAAAGAATGAAGCCCCAGGATCCTGTAAGGCCTAGCATGCAATGGGAAGTCTAATACTTACTGAGCTGAATTAGACCTGAAAAGGCAATAGGAAAAAATATCTCTCACACAGAATCTACAGACTCCCCAGCACTTGTCTTATTATCAGTACGATGATAAATTAAGTGATGAAGCACTTTAAGAAGTGCAAACCTATGTGAGTTTAACTTTGCTAATTATGAAGCAACCCAAGGCCTAAAAAATAGTAATTGTTACTTGGTACACTTTTTTCCCTTGTTTCAACCAGTAAAAAAGTGAGAATGAAATCATGACACTATCTGCTTCACATAAGAAGGATGCGATACAGTAGCTAGAAGTCCAGTTCAAGAAAAGCAAGACCAGGGTACCCAATGTACAGACCGGAAGGTACCTCACGAGTAGCAACCTACATACCTCCCCAAAGACCTCAGCTTGAGCCAAATAAGCAAGATTTGACTACATCATATTTCTGTGGGTAAGGTAATCTTGGAGAATAACATTTTCTTATGAATAAGATTTTCCTGTAGCCTTTCAGAACTAAATATTTGCAATATGAAGAATGTAGTCAACAAAACGTATACTTTTCTCTCAACTTGTAAATACTGATCTCAACTAGCCAGAACTATGTTGCTCCCACTATCACTACTCTTCTTCCACAAAATATCTTTTTAGCAAGAAAACAGAAAATTGAGTATTTGTTTTTTGAGTTATGCTACCTCAATGCTTTGCTTGACTATCCATGGGCACATGTGCATCCACTGATTTCCTCAATCTATAACACATGTACAGACTGCTTTTTGGTGGTACAGCAACAGAGAGGAAAACACTCTATGTGTCTACATGGTCCATAAGTTTGTGTTTCCATACGATGGACACAGGCTAGTAATGGCATCAGACGCGGGCAGAACAAAGTTCTGTTATCTTTGAAAAAGAAAATTTTTTTTCCTGTGTCCAACCAGAATATTAAGCTGACTTTTCTACATACCTTCTGTCCCAGGGTCCTCTTTCAGCCTTTCACCCTTGTGACAAAAGAAATCTCTCCCTGCTGTGTAATTCTAGGGGGGTAATAAGTATCTACTAACCAAGTACATAGTCCATGCAAGGCATGTGACAAATCATTTTCTCTACATAACAATTTTTAACTTTACAGATGAGAAAACTGATTCTTTCCGAAGTAGAATTACTTAAATTACATAGTTACTAGGCAGTAAAATCCATTATTTAAAGCCAAAGCTGATGCCAAAGGACATGGACTATTACATTACGATGTAGGGATTCTGTACCACACTGCCTATAAATAGAGGAGGGAAGGTAACAGCTCAGCCTTGCCTAACAACTGAAATGACAAGCCCGTGTGACTTCTTGGCATGAAAAACAGGTTTATGAATCACCAAGATCAGTCTTCACACAAACATATAACTCTATGGTATACTATCTTCCAAGGTGAATTCTTTCTATGAAGAATTTTGAAAGCTGAAGCTTCTTTTGCTTGATCTGTCATGGTGGACTTAATGTGGGCAACTTGAGCCAGAACACCCAGCTGGACTGAGTTGGTGTGATGCTGGGCATAGAAGATCCACCTGAGGGTTGCTGCTGATGCAACATAAGGCAGAGTGGGAGCTGAAGCTAGTTGGCTGGCTGTTTCCCAGGAGCAGCTCTGCTGTGGCTGGTTCTCCCAAAAAGAATGCGGCTGTCCTCGTTGAGGAGGGAGCTCGGGGCCTTGCTGTCGTCGAGGATGCTGCTGTATCTTCAGGGGAGCTTGGGTTGTCATCTCTGCTGCGAGCATCGTATCGTGGGTCCAGGGAAGATCTCTTCAGCCATCATTTGCAGACACGTATGTAGTACATGGGACCGTGCTGTGGGCTCCCAGCCCTTGATTGGATCTTTTGGGTCTCCAGGGCCTAGATGGACATTCGGCGCTTCCTGCATTTGCCTTGTGGGTGACTACTGTAACTTATAAATGTCCTCTATTAAATCTGCTCTCTTACAACCACTGGCTCTGAAAACCGAACTAAGACATCTGCGTTTGCACACACACACACGCATGTAAGTGTATTTCAATTCAACACACATGTTTGGAATTTTCACATTTAACATGATTAAGCATCTTTCTGTAAAGGCAGCCAGTCTAGTTATTACACAGACATCATTATGAACAGAAACTGGCCAAGTGATTCAGACAGTAGGTTTGAGTACTTTTCGGGCAGAAAGCCTTTCTTTTAAGATGTTCTGTAACATCTGACTCAATTCTGCTCAGTAACAAGCAGCTGGACTTCCATCAAACTCAGGTATCATGATTAGAAGGTAAAGATGATAAGAATCTCAACCTTCCAGTGCTTTACATTCCATAGAGAAGACTACACAAGCTGCAAGTAACTGCAATGCAAGTCTAAGTGGGGTGGGCTCTGTAACAAACAGATACTGTTGGGACATGGAGGATACTGCAGTTCATAGGTGAGCAGAATCACGAAGCTTTCACAAACGAGGTAACAGCTAAAAACAGCCTCTGACCGGCACACTATCCCCAACCTCTCTGAACTCCATAGATTCTTCTCTGCAGCCTTCAGAACACAAATGAATTAACCTTTTTTCTTTTCTTTTTCCTTATTTATTTAGTAGGCTCTTCTCTAATACTTGTTATGTGCCACATACTATTCTCAGTGCTTTACCAAGCAACCATTCATATACTTCTCATAATAACCAGCAAACACTGTTATCCTCATTTGGATGAGGAAATTGAGGCACAAAAAACATTAAGTAACATGCCCAAGGTGATAAAGCTCTGACATGGCAGAAATTAAAATTTGAATCCAAGTTTCACTGTTCTAATGTTCACTCCACACCCAATACTTAAGGATATTTAGGATGACTTAAACTAGGACAAAGAAGAGTACCATGAAAGAATCAGTAAGAAAGGAGTAACATGCATGCAAACTCTGGCCATGGCCAGCAGATCATCTCCGCTGCTTCAGCAGACCTCAGTGCCATTCACTGCAGCACGAGGGAGAAGTCTTCATGAGTGCCAAGGCTTCTCTGGCTGGAAAAGCCAGTGGGTCTTGTCAGACAAAAGATGGAGAGGGAGAAAAGCTCAGGAAATGGTTTCAGGAATAGTTAACAGCCTTAAAAACATAAAAATGGGAAGCAGAGAGTAAGTTCAAGGGATGGAACAATTACTACAAAAAATATTTTCAGAAAGACATTAACAAGGCTATATCTAGTGGCTCAGTAGAAAAGATCTGGCTTCAAATCTATTTTCTTCCTTATTAGCTGTGTGGCCTGAGGTAAAAGACAACCTGTAACACTGTCAAATCTAAACCGTCCCCTACCCTTGTAAGAGCTGTAATTTGAAAGCCCCACTTCATTTCCAAAGTGGGGAAGGAGCCAATGTATTTCAGCCCGAAAAATTAAAGAAAAAGGGTGGCCCATGAATGGAACCAACAATTACAGTGTTGTCCTATTTACTCAAATTAAACAAATTAATAAATTCCTCACAGTCGTCTGAGGTAGATATGACTAAGTATCAACAAAGATGAAAATCATAAATTTCGCAAGCCAATGATGATGGCGTAAATAATTTGTGATCTAAGTTTGTCTTTCAAATCTACACTTGCAGTCCTTAGAGGAAGTATCATACTTGCCTAAAATACTACGACTCACTCTCCTTAGCCACCAAAATAGTACGTATTCCTTCTTACCAATCTCCCTCCCCAAGCCTATGTAAAGAGGAAAATTCAGAAGACTTGAATCAGAAAAGGAGTCACAGTGCACAAAAGTGAACATCATTTATTGGCCTATAAAATCACCTCTCTATGAAGCACATGAAATGAAAGCCACAGTGAAGAAACAGCACCTGATTCAAAGATATGAAACGCAGAAGCATCGGCATGGAACTGCTAAAATGACTTCACTTGGACAGGATGGGGTAGAGGCAAACAACAGGCTGAGAAACTCAAGGCGGTTCAGGGGTGTGTGTGTGCTGCTGCATAGCACAAGTATATTTATCTTACTGTGCTGCACTGGCACAAGAATTTGGTATCAGGTGAAAAAGTATATCAGTGGGACTGGACAAGGTGGTGCACACCTGTAATCTCAGCTACTCCACAAGCTGAGGCAGGAGGATTGTGAGTTGGAGGCCAGCTTGGGAAGCTTAGCGAGACTCCATTTCAAAATTTAAAAAAAAAGAAAATGATTAAAAAGGGCTAGGGTTAGGGATGTAGGTCAGCACTCTCTGAGTTCAATCTCCACTGCCACCAAGAGAAGGAGGGAAAAAAGTATGCAGTGACTTGTGTACAAATAAAAATGAAACTACACACGAACGAAGCAGAACATCAGACCATTAAAGACCATGAAACAGATATCTAGGAAAGTCACCCAATTGTTAGCCCATATTTTCCCTTCAGACATGCACCCAACAAATTAAAGAGAAACTGAATCACTGTAAGTAAAATGCACCAGAAATCTGGAATTTATTTGGTAAAATTACAGGCTTATTTTTCAAAAGGAAAAAAAATGGTTCAAAGAGAAGTGAGGAATGTAGAACTGAGGGTTTCTTGGACAAATCTTTATTGAAGAGTAAACTGGAAGAGTTACTACTGATCAAGACCAAAGTACCTCACTCCAGACCAAACTGGAAAGGCTATTATCTTATACCAATGTTTTCCATCAGACTCAAATGGCTCTCAAGATTAGTTTTTAATCTCTATAGCCTTTCAGATAAAGCATTTAGGAAAAAAAGACATCAGCAGTTTTTTTAAAATTAACAGCTGCATAACCTATAGTAATAAAACTAAAATCACTGCATAGGGGCTAGGGATTTAGCTCAGTGGTTACAGTGCTTGCTTAGCAAGTGCAAGGCCCTGAGTTCGATCCCCAGCACCAAAATAAAAAAATGAAAAAATAAAAATAAAATAAAATAAAATCACTGCATATGCACACATAAAACTTCTTACTATTGTAAATTAGCCCTGGAGACAGGACTAATTTGCAAGGGGCCATGAGTCTTGACTTTGTACATAATGGATGCAGAGTATTAATGTCTATACCTATACACTACAAAGACATGGGATGGAAAATCATATTCAAGTTAATACATAACTACAATGTAACTTTTTGCATTAAAAAATGGCTATCGTAAAAGTGGCAAGTTTTTCAGCTAGCTTCATGGTGTTTTTCCTTCCACTCGATTTTCTGGTAATAAGAGAAGAAAATTAAAAATCACAATCTTTTTCTTCATTCAGGAAGTTTGGAAAATTTTACTGATCTTCTGAAGGAAGATATCCTAGAGAATTCAGAAAGGGGAAGAAGAGAGAAATTTTTGAAGAAACATGGCCCAAACTTTAACTACAATTTAAAACTGCCTCTGAATTTATCCACCAGATCCAGTTCATTTACAACCAAAATATAAATTATGAAGTGGGAGAGATGTGTCCCCAGCTGAGTGACCTGTAAGGGGTCCCTTAGCTGTATAGTCAGAAAATATGAGATCTGGACCCCAGACTCCACTGCAGATAGGTTTGGCTATCCTGAGAAAAATCACTCATCCCTGAAGTCCATTTCTTTGCACATAAAATATGAACATCACTAACCTATGGATTGTTTAAAAAATAATATCAGATATGGTCATACACAAAGAACCAGCACAAAATAGGCACCTGAAACTGGTGGTTATTATTAGCTACTAAAATGCTGCTGGTTCGGGTAACCCAAGGAAAACAGAGCTCTAAAACTTTACAAAGAGCTTCTCCAGTCAGCTCAGCCAGCAAAGCTTCTGGGGCAATTGTTGCCTTTGGCACTGAACAGCTAAAAAAAGAAAAGGGGAAGGTAAAAATAAGCAAAATTACAAGAACCAGCTAGGTGAGAAACAACTACTTAACTGTTAATGGTCCTCTTAAAATCATCTAATCCCCACCTTTCCTAAACTCACAGGTCAGAGTATATGTGTCCATGAGGTTGGACAAGCTTTCCTGCAGGCTCCTTATCACTCTATGAAGCATCTGCACCCATGGAAACAAAATACTGCTGCAGATAAACAAAACTGCTTTAGCGTGACCCAAGAATTACTTCATTTCCTGTTAGCCTAAAAATGGAACACATCCCATCCAGGCTTTCTCTTGTAAGGATGAAACAATTGGAACTTTGTTTTTTATCAGCTATCCGAAAAGGAACCCTAAAAGCGCTTGCTGGGCCAGCCAGGCCCAGTCTGACATCTTCTAAGAGAAGAGATGGATTTGCCACGACAGTATTTAAAAATTTGTGCCTTTCTGTCTTTTAGAGAAAATACAGCACGGCTAAAGGAAATATTCTACCTCAGACTCACAATCTCCTAAGAAACAGGATTATGTGTGAGATACATATAGCTTTTGGTGATACCACTAGCTTTTGGTACTCTACTGGTAGATGTGTGAATCTGGTGCATTCATAAAATATATTTATGCCTCCAATGGCGAGCAGGCAAGAAAAAGTTACTTTATGACACTTTTGCAAGTTCATTATACTCCTCCTCTCCATATAAGGTTCTTTTTAGAAAACATGCAAAGAAGAGAAAATACAAAAATGGGAGGCGACTGTAGTTTCAGTACCTGAGGTCAAAGTTTTAAGAGACAATTTAGAAATCTCATCTTCCAAACATACTTGCAGAAAACATTTATCTGTTAAAAGGTTATACACTGATGTCAAGAAGTAGTTGTCTTTTGAAGGTTAGTCAATTAATTATCTGGTTATGGTAAAAAATAAACTGCTGTTGAGTGTGGTAGTGCACACCTGTTATCTCAGCACTCAGAAGGCTGAGGCAGGAAGACTGCCACAAGTCTGAGGCCAGCCTGAACTGCAGAGTGAAATCCTGTCAAAACAAAACAAAACAAAACAAAAAAAACCACCACATACCTAAATGAACTGTTACAGCACTGACAGTGAAGAGAGAACTCAAAGAAAATTCAGAGCCAGCAATCTAGATGAAGTACATTATAAGCAAGAACAAAGCACGAAGTCCTTTTTCTTCTCATAGTCAGTCCAAATGATGGACTCACAGGACTGTCCCCCTATAGGCAGAAAGGATACAGAGACATTCCTAGTAGAAGTGGCAGCTGCTGCTGCAAAAACAAAAACAAAAACTGCGCACATCTAAACACTCCCTGCGATGCACAGAACACTGCACAGACCTTCCACGAAGAATCCTGATTAATGAGGCACTGCCCTCAGCAGACAGGAAACCAGAGGCTATCCACACTGCCAACTGCTGAAAGAAATCACCAAATGTTCCACTGGTAGGAGGACAGAGACTCCTGCTCCGAGCTATGAACTCAAGGAGCCACAGACTTCTTCTGCGTATCTCAAATAAAGAAGTGAAGGAGGGCATATACATGCACAGGCAACTTCCTATAAAATCAGTTTATGAGAACAGTGATAAATCTCAAAACAATGGAAACACTGTTCCATTATACAGTACAAACTCCTAAAAGAAGTCTTCTTAGCATGCACCAGTAAATAAACAAAAATTCTTGCCCTCATGAAGCTAATGATGTAGTAGGAGCAGGCAGAAAATAAGACAAATAAGCAAAATACATGTGTTAAAGATGCAATGGAGTACGACACAGAAAAATAAAGCAAGGAAGGGATGCTGAGAGGAAGCAGTGGAGTAGTTCTGTAAGGTAGACAGGAAAGGCCTCGTAGAAAGTGACATTCAAATAAGGACTTACAGAAATAGGAAGACACAAGTATAAGAAGTCCACAAATGCAGATTTAAAGCAGTCTGAGTACTGAGTATAGCTTAAAAAAAAAAAGGGTCCATGATATAAACAAGAAATTTTAAACAGTGGTTGGGGATTTAACTCAGCAGTAGAGTGTTTGCCTAGTAAGCACAAGGCCCTGAGTCTGATCCTCAGCACCAAAAAAGAAGGGGAAAAAAAAAAAAGACATTTAAAATTAAACCCCCAAAATGCACCCATCTCACATGCTTAAGTGCTGCCTTGACCTTCACTGGCCTTCCATAGGTACAGGAGTCTTTCGGGAACTCTTTTATGTTTTCATTAGCTCTGCTAGCATTAGGCACCTCGTAGCAAAACATTCAGGCCAATGGATGAAGGTGAGGGGATTGCGGGGCTCATTAGCATGAACCAAGAATATGTGATGTGGGTAAGAAGAAACCAGTTAGAGAAAATGAAAAGACCCCAAGCAAAGGAAATAACTTCTGAGGATTAAGTCAAAAACACAGGAAAAGAGCAGAATACAGTACCCATTCTGTTTGGGTTGAGTTGATGGGGCAGCAGTACTTGAAGTCAATAAGCACAAATAGCATGGCTGGCGAAGTGGGTACTGAACATACAAAGAGGTATTAGACCCAAAGCCAAGGAAAGAAATGCAAACTAGTGTTTATAAAGGTAGGCTGGAAGCCATGAACAGGGTATGATACCAACTGAGAGCTCCAGGCCATCATGGAAGTACAGTGGGCTCATGACTCTACAGAGAGTAATTGCCTGCCACCCTTCTTAATCTAAGGGTACTACCAGTAAAGGTATAAGAGTCTCCAGGAACATCTGTGCCTACCAAGGGAACAGACTCTGCTGAGGTTTGACTGAGTAGTACAGCCAGGACTCAGGGCCATATTCTTGACAGTCTCCCTCTCTCTGACACACTCATACACATGCGCGTTTTAATCCTAATTTACTCTGATTCAGGCAAACATGCATTTATAAATATTACATCCATTCCTTTCTTTTGAGCCTAGCCAGAGACTAACTGCTTCTGTCTAGTCAAGGAGCTGCTTCTCCCCATCACCAACACATAATACATGTTTAATAATGGTGACACTGAGTGGCACCTGAAAGACCGCAGGCTTCAAGTTCCAGCTATGCCTTTCCAATAGGACACCAATCACAAGGTGACTACAGCTTTAAATTACAGAGAAGGGTACTTTACACTCTTTACAAAGGAAATCAGTATCTATCCTGACTGCCTTCTTGTATTTCCTAGCATTAAAATCTAGAAGAAATAGTCCTAAGGACCATCTAGAATCTTTAAATCCTATATTCTTCAGAATCTTTTTTTTGTAAGGAGAATGTCTCAGTTACTTTTCCTCACTGCTGAGACAAAATACCCAACACTCACAAGTTAAGAGAGGAAAGGTCTATATTTAGCTCAGTTTGTAGAGATTTCAGTCCATCACTGGCTGGCTCCAAGGCAGGGTGGTATGGCAGACAGGCATCGCAGAGGAGAAGCACTGCATGGCAGGCAGAAGGTAGCAAAGCAAGCAAGCAAGGGACCTTAGCAGCCTTTTTCTGTCCCTTTTATACTCCTTATAGGCTACTGGGAGTAGGGGAGTGCCAAACCAATCAGTGAGCTGATTTAGTAATCACCCACCCTTAATCCCAGTATCACTCACTCTAAATCCAACCACCTCTGAAAAAGCCCACCTATGACTGCATGAGGCTTTGGAGGGACATCAAAACACAAAGCATAGCAGAGGCCAAATAAAACTTGCAAGTGTCATAAATAGTTTTCAGAATTTGGTAGGTATAAGGCATAAAGTTAGTTTATATGAAATGGCACAGGGGTGAAAAACTGACAAGTTGATCAAATACCAGCAAGACCACAAACATGTTCGAAGCCTCATAAATTAATGATTTTTATATCACCTAAATGAAACCAACAAGGGGGAATCCCTAAAAAATGTTGACAGCTCAAATATATCCATTTTAGTCTCTAAAGGGAAATAATTAAACTGTCACTATTTTTATAGGTTTCCCTACACAAGTGTGTGCTTGTCTGAATTCTGATGAAAACTGGTCAACAGTTCACTGTAAAGTAAGGTCAAACACAGAAGTTCTTCGCCAAACACAAATCAATACACTGTCAGATGCTAGAACAGGCAAAGAGACACACATTACACTTTATCAACCATTTCTGTTAGAAGGTGCAAAGTCCTGGTAACTCTGTGAGAACTGTCAGTACGTATGTAGTTTCTAATTCTTTTAAACTTACAAAAACAATACTGAAGAAGCTTTCATTCCATAATGAACTAATGTATAAATGTGGGACAAATTTGGCTTTCTGAAAGACTGTGTAGGTTTTTCTACTCAAGATATGAGGAATGTATTATTAACAGTGTTTTAACTTTTGGTTTTGCGACTATGAAATTCAGAATGAAATAGGCAGTCCCACACTGCAACCATGTGGGAACTTAAATACATGCACATACGTTTTTGTTTTCCCCAAATCTCAACATGCCAGAAATTACTGTTTTTGCTGATTCTGATTTTTATCTTTTAATTTATAGCATCACTTTATTTCACTGATTTCTAGTTAGACTTTGGAGGAACGGGGAAGATAAAAAATACAATACACATTTAAAGATCTGACAACAGTCATATCCCTCTGCTTCACTCTATCACTATACTAACAAACACAGAATAAAAGTGTTCGAAAACCAGTAAAGGCTAGAAAAGATCCTATTCAAGTACTTACCAGGAGCAATGGTTTCCAATGTATCTGAACTGACTTTCCGAGTGCTTGTACAATGATGAAGGGTGGAGCCAGAAAATACCAAGTAAAAAACTACATCATCTTCAACTTTGTCCTCTTCAGCAAGGAGTACCGTAAGAACACAATCACCCTAGGAAAGGAAAAGATACAGCAAGTTTGCATCAGTAAGGTTTCTCCTAGAAGTCTGTCTCTATCAAATATCATATTTAAGGAAAAATATTAAACATCATCTAAACTGAAACTGTGCATTTGTTCTAGTATTTTAT
>PVJO010000527.1:151610-232490 GCA_004026905.1 Hystrix cristata | reverse complement strand
CAGCCTGGGCAAATTAGCTACTTAGTCAGACCCTATCTCAAAATAAAAAATAAAAAAGAATTGAGAATGTAGTTCAGTGCTTTACTGGTTATGAGCATATTTAGATTTTCTTTTTGTATTTCTTCTTGAGTCCTGAGTTTTGGTTATTCTTGTTTGTTGGTGTCTTTCTTGTAATTTGTACATTTCATCTAAGTTTTATGGTTTTTGGTATACAGCTGCTCATAATATCTCTTATAAACTGGACATAGTGGCACATGCCTTTAATTCTAGCACTCTGGAGGCTGAGGCAGGAGGATTGCAAGTTCAATCAGGCTCAGCATGAACAACTTAGTAACTTAATGCGTAGGCACACACAAGGGCTTCCCCAACACCCTGCAGCTGGTCGGCTTCTGTTAGAGACCCCACCAAAGGGTCTGGCGCTCCTAAGTGAGGGGAGACCAAGCACTCTCTCAGCATTTAATTCGGTGCTAATACATTTACATATTAAAGGATTTTATCAATAGAAATATACCAATCTCTTGTCTTTGAAATCCTATTGTTGGTCTAAACCTTAATTTTCTACTATCTACTGGGCTTCTGGGTAATGGGAAGGATTTAAAGAACTAGAACCAATCTAAAAGAGAAGGCAAACAGAATGACTTGTACGGTTCTTATTATTCCATGTGTAACACGGTGGACTGGAAAAGAAGCCTGTGTTATCCCCGAGAGGTCAGGTCAGGAGTCACGAAGGCCCGTGTGCCAAAGGCCTGGTCCTCACGGTCACATTACTGGGAAGGTGGTCTGACCTTTAGGAGGTAGAGCCTGGTGAGCTAGGTGACTGGGTCCATGCCCTTGAAGGTGATGTAGGACCCCAGCTGCTCCTCTTTCTCTTCTTTGCTTCCTGATCTTGAGATCAGCAGTTTGCTCTGATGCATCCTTCTCACCATTGCCACCTGGCATCCCCATCACAGGCCCAAAGCAATGGGTCTGCCAACCTTGGCCTAGAATCTTCAAAACTGTGAGCCAGAATAAACCTTTTCTCTTTATAAAATAATTATCTCGGGTGTTTTGTTATAGTGATGGGAAGCTGAATAGCACATGAAAAGAGGGTGCATTTGGAGCTCTGCCTTAAGAGATACACAGAAGGGGACAGACCTCTGGGTGTGGGAAAAAAGGTAGAAAAATACAGAGTGCATTTGGAACTATGGCAAGTAGGCCAGTCTGGTTGAGATTTATAAGGTAAGGAATAGATGAAGAAATAAAACACATCATAGCAAGTCAACAGGACTTGGTGACTCCTCACCTCTCAGACGAAAATAGGGATCTAGGAGGACAAAGAGGGACTGATGCTAGATGAGATGGAAAAAGGGAGCACAGCTTAGTTGTAGGATGTTTTATGTGCTGCCACTAAGATCAAGGAGGTTCTAGGTAGTGTGATTAACATAAGAATCACAAACTTCCTCTTTATTTAATCCTTAAATCTAAGTAACCTGTCCTTAAAGCCCCTTGCCCCTGATCTTACCCTCCACCAAAGGATAGGGAAAGGTCACACAGCTAAAAGAAGTCCAAGGTTAAAAATGAAAGACAAGCTAGAAAGTCAATCAGATTCCAGGAGTCTACATGGGATAAGGATTGCAACCAAAGGAGCTACAGACAAGAAATCCCTGAGCAATTCACTTTCAAATTCTCCCTTCTCATTCCAAGTAGCTGTCTCTCATCTCTCTTTTTCTCCTTTCCCATCTTCAAATAAATTGTCTTCTTTTATTAAAAAAAAAAAGGAGGGAGATTGGAGATTTAGCTCAAGTGGTAGAGTGCTTGCCTAGCAAGTGCAAGACCCTGAGTTTGATCCCCACTGCCCCCTAAGAAGCCCAAACAGAACAAAACAAAAAAAACCTAGCTGTTACCATGGTTTGAATGCATACCTCAGAAGCCATGTATTGGAAACTTAACCCCCAAATTCATGTGTTAATGATGTTTGGAATTGCATCCTTTGGGAGGTGACCTGGTCCTGAGGGCTCCACCCTCATGAATGAATTAATCCACTCACGGATTAGTACATTAGTGGGTGCTCTAGGGAGTAGCTTTGCTTGCTCTGTCATCCCACATGACACCCTCTGCCACACTATGATGCAGCAGCAGGGGCCTAGCCAGATGTTGAGCAGAGGTGAGCACCATGTTCTTGGACCTCCGGCCTGCAGAAGCATGAGCCAAATACACCTCTGAATTAGGCAGTCTGCGGTATTCAATTATAGCAACAGAAAACAGACCAAAACAACTGTTTTCTTTTACAAGTAAAAAACATCTATATGACATATATTTTGGAAAATAGAGAAAACACACACATAGACACATACAAAATCTCTTGAAAAAAATTTCCAAAAATCACTCATTATCACAGCACTCAGAAATAGTTACTTAAGTTTATCAATATTTTGTTTATTCTTTCAGCTCTCTCTCACCGTATCTATCTAATATTTAATTAGATATTAGGTAATGAGTAATGCTTCCATTTATTTCCAAAGACAAATAGTATAAGTTATTTATATTTAAATATATAATAATGTATTTGAGGTATTATTGATGAATGTTGTTTGTGGAAGTTTCTGAAAATACAAACAAAAGAAGAAAATGAAAATCTGTATTTCTAAAGTAACTAGTTGTTTTGACATCGGTAAAATCTTGGCTTGTGAGTAACTTGTTCTGCGAGTGTTCAGCAAAATGAGCGAACATTCCTAATAAATTTTAATTTATAAATGACTGATGTTTTGCAATATGAGTAGTAGGTGATGTCAAATGTCATATGATCACAACTGAGCCAATGTTTCTTCTTTCTCTCTCTATTTCTCTCTTTCTCTCTCTCTAGCTGCAGGATTGTGGATGATCGTCTCCCAACAGGTAGAGGTTATGGAGGAGATCTCGCCTGCAGAGAGGAAGGTGGAGGAGTCCCTCGCTTCAAACGATATTACGGAAATGTGTAAGATGTGAGAAACAGTGCAAAATTTTGCACAAAACACCACCCAAATAAGGCTGTAGCAGTGCGAATGATGAATTTATTTAACGGCAATACAGTGTCACATTTCCACAGAATCCTCCGAAGGGGGTAAAAGCAAGTGCATTGGATATGTTCCTTGTTAAACTTGCATGGATAGAAAGATTCCACTGAGCCAATAGATAGCAGTGATTTTGTTAGTGATAGTGCAAGTTGTCCTACACAATCCTCCTCTCTCTTGTCTCCTTGGGATCAGCTGTGAAGGTTTTCAAAGGTAAGTGCAGGTTAATTTGTTTGTTTTTCTTTACGTTTTACATTATATTACAGATTGTAATCATTTTTATGTGGGGTTGTGGGATGAATTTCCATTATTTCTTATGGGGAAATTCATTTTGATACACAAGTGCTTTGGATTACAAGCATGTTTCCAGAACAAATTATGCTCACAAACCAAGGTTTACTGTACCTGAGATAATCAACTTATAAAGAACAAAGGTCTATTTTGGCTCACAATTTGGGAGGTTTCAGTCCATGTCCAATCAATCCTGTTGCTTTAGGGTTGTGGCTTGGCAGCACATCGTGGTGTGGAGCACTGGTGGAATAAACTGTTCACTTTGTGGCTGGAGGAAAGGGAGAGATAGGTCGAGGTGGAGTCCTAATGGCCCCCAGTGACCTATGACCTCCCACTGAACCCCACCTCTTAAAGATTTCCACCACCTCCTAATAGTGCCAAGCTGGAGATGAAGCCTTAAGGACATGGGCTTTTAGGGAGGACTCAAAACCTAAGCTAGAGCAGAAGTTAGGATCTGTGTAGTTCACTTATAGAATTTACCTTTGAGTGTATTGAACTCACTGAAGGCTACAACATTTAGGGGCAAAGTGCAGTGATGTCTGCAGCTTACTTTGTTTTGTTTTGGTTTTTTTTGGTTTTTGTTTTTGGGTTTTTTTGCAGCTTACTTTGAAAAGCATCAGAGTAAGATGGGTTGATGGATGGGTAGAGGGATGGAGAGAGCTATTGGTGTGTGTTAAAGTAAATACAACAACCTGTTCATTACAGATTCCAGGGCATTTGAAGCCACATTGCACACTTCTTCCAACTTTTCGGTATGTTTGAAATTTTTCATAATAAAATTTGAGAAAATCATTGTGATGCAACTAAAGAATGAATATCCTAGTAGTGAAGCATGGTGGGAAATCTTAATTTGGTCAGGAGGAGGTGTCAGAGAACAACCAGAAAATGTTATTGTCATGAAATTTATGAATTTATTCAGGATTCCGCAGTGAATCAGAGCTTGTCTCCACCAAGGCAATCAAAAACTGCTGCATGTATGCTTGAATGATTTTATCAAACTCATAGCATATGCCAGGCACTGTTCTAGGTACTGGGGATATACCGCTGAGCAAACCAAACAAGGGACTTGGGGTAGAATCTAGGAGGTACCACAGAGTGCCTAGTTGTGCCTCAGACCCTACCATACTCTTCCACCCATGCCACACTGCTTCCCTGCTGCCCCTGGACTGTCCTTCTAACCTTAGGTTGGACCACCCCATCCTTCCTTCCTCCAGTTTTAGAAAAATCTGCAAGTTTCAGTTCCACAAAGGTAGGTTCTTTGTTCGCTACTCGATATCCACCCTCGAGCACTTTAGGAATGCTTGGGATTTGCTAAATAAATATATGAATGAAAATTATGCTAGCTGGGCATAGTGGCGCATGTCTGTAATCCCAGAATTTGAGAGGCTGAGGCAGGAGGATCGCTGTGAGTTTGAGGCCAGCCTGGGCCACATAGCAAGACCCTGTCTCAAAAAAGCCGCCCCCCTAAAAAAGAAAATGCTTTCACTGGTATTCTTCCTCCTCCCAAACCCTCATTCCCTGGCTCAGGCCTTTGAGTTTGCTGTCCTTGCTCACTGGATCACTTACCTCTTTTGGTTTGTTTTTGAGATGGATTCTTGGTGTGTTGTCCAGGCTGACCTCCAAATCCTGTTCTCAAGCCATCCTTCTGCCTCAGCCTCCTGAGTGCTAGGACCACAGGTGCTCACCGCTGCTCCTAGCTATCTCTTAGGTTCTTGCATATGCTTTCCCATCATTATGTCTCTACTGAAGTACCAGCTTCTTGAGAAGGCCGCCCTGATGGCCTTGCCAATCCTGCACCTATCATCCCATTTGCTGTACTCTGTGTCTTAAGGTATTTTTTTTTCTGTAAAGAAAAAGAAAAGCAGCCTATACAGAGGTATATAACATTTATTTACAGACTTACTTGTAAATCGCCAGTTTTACTGAGGCTGTGTTGTGTTTGGTGTTTGCACGGTATTTCTTCTCCTATCAGTCTCTCCCCGGACACCCACCATGAAACAGAGAGGCTTTCAGAGTGCACATCAACGCGTTTCGGTTCCTTTGTCCTATTGTCTGTCTCCCCTTCTAAAATCTAAGTTCCATATGGCTGGAACCTTGTCTATTTGGTTCACAGCCGGACACAGTAACTGCTCAATAAATGTCTAAGGACATAGGTCTGCTCCATGCACGCACGGCTCCTTCATGCTCTGCTGCTGCAGCTGGAGGAGGGAGCCCAGGCCCGCTCCTGAGAGAATGGATGGAGAGCTGGGAAGTGTAGACATCTAGGGGCCGCCAGCACCCAGAGCTGTCCTCGAAGCCACGCCCTCGGGCTCCGCCTCCGCCGGGCGCGTGTGCCTTTAAGGGTGGCGAAGCGCGCGCCGCGGCCTCGCTCTGGGGTTGGAGTCTGCGCGCTCGCGCCTGTGCGCCCCGCGCCCCGCGCTCCGGTGCCGCGCGCCGCCAGTGCGCCTCCGCGGGCGAGCGCCGCTCCTCGGCTGCAGTCATGTCTCCCAGCGGGCACCGGCGGCGCTGCACGGCCCAGGCTCCGGCGCCCACGGCGGGCACCCGCGGCTGGCCATGATCCGGCTGGGCGGCTGGTGCGCGCGGCGGCCCCGCGGCGCGGCGGGCCCGGCGGAGCGGCGCGGGGCTTCGGGGGGTCCGGGCGGCCGCGCCCTCCGGGTGCTGGTGGACATGGACGGCGTGCTGGCCGACTTCGAGGGCGGTTTCCTCAAGAAGTTCCGCGCGCGCTTCCCCGACCTGCCCTTCGTCGCGCTGGAGGACCGGCGCGGCTTCTGGGTATCGGAGCAGTACGGCAGCCTGCGGCCCGGGCTGAGCGTGAGCATCCCCCGTCCCGGGCCCCTGGCACCCCACCCCGGGGGGGAAACTGAGGCCGCTCGCCCAGCCCGTGGCTCGGAAAGCCTTTTGCGCGGGCTTCGGAGCCCAGCAACCCGAGTGACCTTGAACGGGCGGGTCATCGCGCAGTCTTGGGGAGGTCCTCATAAAATAGGGTCCCGGGAGGATGGGGGCGACAGCGCGCTGGGAGGGTGCAGCCCTGCGCTCAGTTACTGTTGGCTGTCATCGCGGGCTTCTCGTGATAACATAGCTCTTATTTTCAGTTGATTTAAAATTTTTGGTATATTTGGCCTCAGGTCGTTTGTTAAATTTTTGAAAGAATCAACTAAACATTCTAAATTAAGACCTCTTTCACCCCTACATAAACATAACATGCCCGTTTCTTCCTCCCCATGAATTTGACAGGTATCCTACCCTTTTTTAAAAATCCAATTTCTTGAAAGCATAGCTTCCTGTGATATTGGAGGCCCACAGAGGGTGTTACACGGAGTCAGTGGTCAAGGTGGGATGGGCCTGTCCTGTTCTGATGCTGGCGCTGCTAGACCCTCGACACCCCTTCCCCCACCCCTGTGCCCTGTATGGATAGAGGGAAATATCCAGGCAGGGAGCTCGGTTTGTAAATTGAATTATTTTGTGAAAGAAACGGGATTTTACCATGCACAGACTAAAGAGGCTGGAGGGTTTTTTTTTTTTTTTAGTTGACATCCTTTGATTGGCCAGAGGGGTTTAGGGGTCACTGCCAGAGGGTTGGATGGTGAGCAGGAGGAGTATTAGGGATTTTGTAGCCCTAAATTCACTGCCTTATCTCTTCCATAAGTAGGCATCATTATCTCCTCTTTGCAGATGAGGACTCTGGCCCAAGTACTGTGATAGTAAAGGGCCCAGGCAGGACTTAGACAGCAGTCTGGCTGCCTGCAGCTTTTTTCACCCTGAAGTCCTGTTCTCTGTTCGCTTTCTCTACAAGCAACATTTCTTTGGACTTCAACAGGACACCGTCACTGTAGTTTGCAGGACAGACTATGAGGGATGAACAGGAGTTGAAAGAAGAAATCAAGTGCCATTTCTTTTCATTCACATCAGGCTCTTCCAAAGGTGACTTCCCCAGAGCTGGGTACCCTGATTTCTCCTGGTGCTGAAACCTAATTAAAAACTTTAAACTGGGGGAAATACCTACGTCAGTCATTCGGGGCAGGCGCCACACTGTGAGGTGTTTATTTGCATATGAGTGCGCAGGGATCTGGGGCACTTTGTTTCCTCCCAGGATTGTCTTAGTGGAATGAAGTTAAGTCCATCCCATCTCTGAAAAGCACAGTAGCTATTACAGCCCTCTGTACAGAGATCCAGACTCCAGATCTAAGGGGGCAAATTCCTGTTTTCTAAGCACAAGGCAAAGGAACAGCATTCATGGGGCAGAAAAGAGGATGCTCCAGGTGTGACCTGCTGATTTCTCCTACTTCTCTTTCTCTTCCCAAACAGGATGTCTCTGGGTCTCCCTGGGTTCAGGTTGGCCAAGTATCTGTGGTTAAACCTAAAGAAAGCAATCCAGCTTATAGATATAGGCATTTCCACTTTATAAAATATATTGTTGTCCCTTGGTACGTAGGATGGATGGTTCCAGTACTCCTTCCCCCGATACCAAAATCCACAGATGGTCAATTCCCTTATATAAAATGATGTTTTGCGTGTAACTTCTGAAATTCTCCTGTATACTTTAAATCATCATCAGATGATTTATATTACCCAATCCAATGTAAATGCTATATAAATAGTTATATTGTTTACAGAATAATGACAAGGGGAAAAGTCTGTATAGGTTTAGTACTGACAAAGTTTTTTTCTAAAAATATTCATTCTGTGATATGAATGCAAACCTGCAGGTATCAAAGGCTGACTATATTCTTTGTCTTTATTCCTTTTGATCTTCACAGTACTCTGTGGAGGTAAGCAGGGCAGAGGTGGAAAGAAAAGATTTTTTTTTTTGTCCGGGGAGGAGTGCTGGGCATTGAGCTCAGGGCCGTGTGCCTGCTAGCAGCTAGCGTTCTACCACTGAGCTAAATCCCCAACCCTGGAAAAACTTAATTAATTTAGAATCTCAGACTGTTAGGACAGTTCAACTGAGCCCAGAGAGGGCAATTGGCCTGACCTGGGTTTCACAGCCAGTTAGTGTCAAGGAGAGGCGTGCTGATATACTGTCATTACATCCAAGGCCCAATGTCAGGGCCTGTGTATACGTTACATCTGCATGAAGACCCTGTAAGGAAGGGTAGGGTTCCTGTCTCCATTCTGTAGATGAGGAGGGAGGTTCATTGAGGGGAGGTGGTCAACACAATGTCACACAGCAAGAGCCAAGATTTTCTCATTCCATCTGTCCACACTGTCTCCATGTGTGAGTTTAAATCCCGACAGTCACCCTCTAAGCAGTTTTGAAAAAAGTCTTCTTTCTCTGTAAACTGAGAGTGGCAATCTTCAGCCCTTTTGGGTAGTGAGGATCAAATGAGAGAATGTGTTTTAACAAGAATATTATGTTTGCTTTAGAGTTCATGGGAGTATTGCTGGTGCAATCTCTTGACCAGGCAGAGGTACTTCATGAACCCCATATATGGGATTTAGCATCCTGCTTCTCAAAATGTGTCACTTTCCCTCTCCCTGGCCTAGAAAAGGTGCTGCATTCTGAAAATTCAGTTTTGACCCTGCAACATAAGTAGGATAGGAGCTAGCCTGGGACTGGGAGATGGGGATTCCACTCCCAGCTTGGCCACTATCTTGCTGTGTGATATCAGGCAGATAGCTGCTCCATTCTGAGCCTCAGTTTTCTCATAGGTAAGTTTGCTTTCAAACTTTGTTTTTATTTTTTATTTTTGGTACTGGGGATTGAACTCAGGGCCTTGTACTTGCTAGCAAGCACTCTAACCACTGAGCTAAATCCCCAGCCACTTTCAAACTTTAAAATCATCAGAATTCTTTCTTTTTTAATGCATTGCCACCTGAACATAAAACCAAATAAAAATAGTACTGTTCTGGTTGATGTGGAGAGAGGCCTGGGGTCCCCCCAGTTGTCTATTCACCTGTATCCCCTTCTCCTTGTCCCTTGTGACCCTGTAGTACACTTAAGTATCTCTGAGCCTCTCCACCTCTCTCATCTAATCACTCTCCTTCCATGGTTGGCCCTGGTCCACCCGCAGGCCTCTACTATACTTCTGGCCATGGAGTCAAGTCCAGCAAGCACCTGGCCGTGATGACTGCCCTCAGGTCCAAGACAGCACCAAGTACCTCCCCCAAAGTATCCTGGCACCTTAGCTAGTCTCTACCGGATCCTCACAGAAGGCACATCCTTCTCAGAAAGGGGCCAGAGCATACACAAGCTCTGTGTGCTTCCCCCAAGAAGTACATCCTCAGGAGTGTGTGGGCATGAGGGACAGGGAGACACACCCTTCTGTGGGTGACCCATCCAAACCACACAGGCTGCCCCACCCGACGGCAGTGAGACTCTGAGGGCCCTGGTGGTAACCTGCTTCTCTCATCTTCTCAGGAGAAGGCCATTAGCATCTGGGAGTCCAAGAATTTCTTCTTTGAACTTGAGCCTTTGCCAGGGGCTGTGGAAGCTGTGAAGCAGATGGCTAACCTGCAGAAGTAAGTCTGACCTCGTGTCCACACCTCCCCGCAGTCTCCTCTCTCTCTTCAGTCTGTGTGGCCAGCCTGTTTGCTTGTTGCTAACTCTGGCAGAAGCCCTGCCGGACAGAGCCTGAACAGAGCAATAGCAGAACTGAGCCTTGTACTCTGGGACTCAGCGTCGGGGAGCAGGGGTTGAGGCAAGATGCACACAGGGAAGGTGACCCCAGCTTGTGCTAAGTGCTGCAGGGAAGAGGCTGAACAGGAAAGGGTCATTCAGGAAGGAGGAGGGTATTGTTGGAGAAATTCCAGTTTTGTTCTAGTGAGATAGGAGGAGCTTTGTGGGCTGACACTCCACTCAGCAACCATCACACACAATCCTCTGAAACCCATTAGCAATTATATGATGTGTTTCCTTTAGAATGTTTTAAAATACAGCACTATTGACATATAATTCCCATCCTGAACCAAGGTACCACTGTATTTATATCCTTTGCTTATTTTTTCAACTGCATAATTAATTATTCCGTTCTTATTGTTAAATTGTGAGAGTTCTTCATGTATTCTAGATACAAATTCCTTATCAGATATATGATTTACCAGTATATTCTTTTCTGTACATTGTTTTTTTGGCGGGGGGTGTGTGCTGGGGATCAAACTCAGGGTCTTGTGCTTGCTAAGCAAGTACTCTACCACTAGAGCTAAATCCCCAACCTCATTTTGTAGGTTGTTGTTTCATTTTCTTGACTGTATTCTTTGAAACACAAAAGTTCTTAATTTTGGGGGCTGGGGATTTAGCTCAGTGGTTAGAGTGCTTGCCTTGTAAGCATAAGGCCCCAAGTTTGATCCCCAGCTCCAAAAAAAAAAAAAGTTCTTAATTTTGAAGTAGTATAGTTTATCTTTTTTTTATTGTATTGGTGTCATATCTAAGAAGCCATTGCCTAATCTGGGTCACAAAGATTTGTTCCGTATTTTCTCTAAGCTATTTATTTATTTGTTTGTTTGTTTAGAGACAGGATCATGTTATGTAGTTCACACTGTCCTTAAACTCACTGTGTAGCTCAGGCTGGCCTTGAACTCACAGTGATCCTCCTGCCTCAGCCTCCTGAGTGCCAGGATTACAGGCATGTGCCACCATGCCTGATAAGAGTTTTGATCTTAGCTCTTATATTTAGATTTATTTTCAGTTAGTTTTTATGTATGGTGCAAGGTAAGGATTCAGTTTCATTCTTTTGCACATGGATATCCAGTTGTCTAAGCACCATTTTTTTTTTTTTTGTAGTTTTGGTTTTTTTGAGACAGGGTCTCACTATGTCTTGTTTTTCAACTATTATTTCCCCCTAGAGTTGTCTTGATACTCTTGTATAAAGTCAATTGACCATAAATGTAAGAGTTAAATATTTTGGTCACTATTTTACTTGCATTTAGCAACCTAAATGACAAATCAAACATAAGGTATGGCTTACCTTTCAGTGTGCCATATAAATGCCTCCAAAAATTGTCAGCTTTAAAAATTCTATTATAAATAGGCATCAGAGAAACACAAAATGCTTGAAATTTGTGTTGAATTATAGACCTTTTTCAGTCTGTAATTTATCTTTGGACTTGAGTCCAAGTTCAGTCTCTACTGGACAGGATTATATTTGATTGTTTTATGGTATGAACTTGATTTATAGTGGATCTGTGACAAAAGCCTAAAGAGGCAAAGAATGCATGTACATTGGACCTCTATATTTGTGGGTTCTACATCGATGGAAGTAACCAATTTTAAGACCAAAAAAAAATTTTTTTTTTTTTTGGTGTTGGGGATTGAACTCAGGGCCTCATGCTTGCTAGGCAAGCACTCTAATCACTGAGCTAAATCCCCAGCTGTAAGATAAAAAATATTTGGAAAAAAACAATACATTGTTATGAAGCATGTGCTATGTATTTAGGCCTATTATGTTAGCTTTGCTTTACTATAAGAAACTACCTGAGATAGCCAACTTAATAACAAGAAAGGTTTACTGTGGCTCATAGTTGCAGAGGTTTCAATCCATAGTCACTTGCCCCTGTTGCTTTGGGCCTGTAGTGGCAGAGTACATCATGGTAGAAGTACATGGTGAAAGAGGTCTGTTTACCCCACAGTGGACAGAAAGCAAAAAGAAAGAAAGGAAGGGACTGGGTCCCAGTATCTTCTTCAAGGTCATTCCCCCAGTGACCTAACTTCCTCCCACTAAGCCCAACCTCTTAAAAGTTGTCCCACCTTCCAATAGCACCAGAGGCCTAGGACCAAGTCTTCAACACATGGGACTTTGGGGGACACTCAAGGTCTAAACCGTAGCACCTATGATGGTTCCATGTGTGCTGCACTTTTCTTTGTGTTATTCCCCAAACAATGCAGTATAACAATTATTTACATAGGATTTTCATTGTATTAGGTGTCATAAGTAATCTAGGGGTGATTGAAAGTATATGGAAGGTTGTATGTGGGTTATATGCAGATAGTATTGTATTTATATACAGGATGTGAGCATCTCTGGATTTTGGTACTGGCAGGGGTGGGAGTCTGGAACCAATCCTCTGCAAATACTGAGGGACAACTATATTAGTACTTAAACTTTTCAAAACTTTCCTCACTCCTGGATCTGTGCATCCTGACTGCAGATACAGGACTGTACTGGGTGCTGCACAGTGGTTTAGAGTGAGGGGCTATAGCTGGACTGCCAGGTCTACTTCCTGGCTTCTGGGGAACCTGTCTTTTAGACACGGGCAAGTTATCAAAGCTTCCTAAGACTCAGTTTCTTTATCTATAAAGTGAAAATAGTGAGAAAGTGCTCAGGGTAGCATTGGGCACACAGTACATATTCAGAGGTAGCTGCTGCTCTTGTTATTTTGTAGGATTTACTTGACACACTGCAAGAAAAGCATTCCTGAGCCAACACAGCATGGGGAAGAGTGAATCCAGTAAGCTTCTTCCCCGCAGAGCTTTCCTTACATCATGCGTGTTATGGCAGGAAAGGAAGCGACTTTCATCCAGCCCAGTCTAGCCTGGAGGGCTTCTTATCAAAGCTTCTTTATTTTCACTTTCCCAGAAACTCCAGTTTGAGAAATGCAAATCTTGACCACACCCGGTGGGCCCTTACCTTCCTTTGGGTGCCTAAATTGGTAGAAGATTCCCCAGGGTCTGTCAGTGCACAGAGTCTGCACAGAGCGTGGGGGTCTGGTCAAAGTGGGGTGGGTCGCTGCATGTCTGCTGTGGAAGGAAGGAAGCACATACGCTTCAGAACAAGAAGTATGTGAGGCCTAGGGACAAAGACCAAGGTTTAACTGTTAATGTCACAAATGTTTATCAAGCATCTGCCAAGTACTTGGCCTTGAACTAGGTGCTGTGAACACACAAATAGATAAGAGTTCTTGCTTTCTAAGCCTTCCCTCGTTCACTAGTTACTAGGAGGTGGATCTAAACGCCTGGTAATGGACTAATGGGTGGTAATGGACTAGTGGACATGTGAAGGTAGAGTGGGAATGCAGGCAGGCAGGGCCATGCTCTCTGGAGAGCCTTGACCTTGACCTTGGAGCTGCGTTTTGGAGAATGAGAGCAGGAGGAGGGGCAGAGATCTTCACATAGGAGGAACAGTGTGAGCACCACCCTCGTTTCAGCAGCTCTGGGCTGGCAGTGCTGCCTTGGGTGTGGTCTCAGTTCCTGAAGAGTTTACTGTGGGATACCTTCGGTGACTAATCTTGTAATTATTCAGGAGTCTCCCCCTCTCCCCTGCTTTCCCTCTCCCTCCCTGTTTCTCTCTTCTTCTCTTCCCACTCTGGTCCTTTTTTTTTTTCTTCTTCTTCTTCTTTTGTTCTGGGAGTTGAACCTAGGGTCTCACTGAGCTACATCCCCAGCCTTTTTAGAGAAAAGTTCTTTATTTCATATGGGGTGTCTCATGAAGTTGCTGAGCTAAATCCCCAACCTCTTACGTGTTTTTGTGTGTCAGGGGTTCAGTGAGCATCTTGGTGTAGGTGTGCAAGTGTTTCTGTAGGGCACTGGACTAGTATCAATGCCGTGTATATTTAATATTTTAATAGATATTTCATGTTACAGGTTATCTTTTTTTTTTTTTTTTGAGACAGGGTCTCACTATACAGTTCAGGCTGGCCTTGAACTCATTATGTAGTTTAGGATGGCCTTGAATTTGCAGTGATCCTCCTGCCTCAGCCTCCCAAGTGGTGGGATTACAGGTGTGTGCCACCATGCCCAGCCAGGTATCTTTTTTAGTAGATGTAATCCCATAACATGTAGCATATGTATACTAATACATATACTATGCTTTTTTCTCACATAAAAGACTCTCAGTCAATATGTATCATCTGTTATTTTTAAAAGGATTGATTGATTGACTGATTGATTTCGGTACTGGTGATTGAAGCCATAGCCTTCACAGTGAACTACATCCCCTGCCCTTTTTACTTTTTTATTTTGAGACGGAATCTTGCTAAGTTGTCCAAGCTGGGCTCAAACTTGCAGTCCTCTTGCCTCAGTCTCTTAGACTGCTGGGATTACAGCTGTGTGCCACTACACCTTGTTTGTATTTTCTTTTAAAGGAGTATTTGACATGTAAAAATAGCCAACCATTATTTCAAGTGAATGCTGGCAGATTTGTGAGTGGTATCTGAATCTCCTTGGTGTTTAGACTATCCTGGATTTCAGTGAAAAAGCACCTTAGGATGTATAAAATAATGACTACTTTTGGAGGTGACAGAATTGGCTTCTGAGGTCAGTTACTAAGGGAAGGCTGAAAAATGTTTGCTTTGAAAAAATATAGCTTGTTGTTAATTTGGAAAATTAAAATATAAAACATAAAGTTATTTATAGTCTCACCACTCTTAAACCACCATTTAAAAAAATACTTCGGTGTTTTTGCTTGAGTTTTCCATATATTTTTCCATAGTTTTTATTGTATGTTTTAAACTGTGCAGATAGTTCCCAACTTACAGTGGTTTGACTTACAATTTTTTGACTTTACAGTGGTACCAGAGGTACACAGTGGAAACTGTACTTCGAATTTTGCATCTAGATCTTTGCCAGGCTAGTAATACACAACTGGATCCTCTCTCTATGCTGGGCAGTGACAGCAAGCCACAGCTCCCAGTCAGCCTTAGATAACAGGGGGAATGACTGACACCCTGCCGTGCACTGTGCTGCTAAGCTAGGATGTTCATACGTTTTCAACTTTAGGTGTATTCAATTTATGGTGAGTTTGTAGAGGCATAACCCCATTTCAAGTTGAGGAGCAGATGTATTTGTCAAAACAAGTGTTTGACATTGCAGGAGACTTTTAAAGTTAACACTATTCATTTGGTTTTTTGTTTGTTTGTTTGATTGGTTTTGGTTTTTTTGGGGGGGTGGTTTTTGGTGCCAGAGATCGAACTCAGAGCCTTGTGCTTGCTAGGTGAGCACCCTAACCATTGAGCTAAATCCCCATCCCCTAACACTATTCATTTACAAAGATAATGTTTGAATTTATATTTAAGCATGACATCCATTACTCTATTGTGGAGCCTAGAATAAGAGGCAGTTTCTTCATTCATTCTTCAAACAGATATATGTGTCCCTTAGTATGTGTCTGCCATGGTGCTAGCACTGGGGATATAATTGTAAATGAGGCACCTGAGGTCTCGGCCTTAAAGGGTTCACATTACAGTGGGAAGATTACAACACATAACCAATTGCAATTGCAATTTCAGGTTGTGGTGAGCTTTGTGAAGAATGTTAACCAGATTATGTGTTAGAGAGTTAGTGACCAAAGGCTACTTTGAGTGGAGGTGGAAAGATTTCTCCAAGGAGCTAACATTTGATCTCACACCTGAGAGGTACGAATGAACAGTCCAGTAAAGGATTGGGTTGACACTCCGAGCCTAGAGGAGACCAGGTATAAGTACTGTACCCTAAGATGGGCAAGAACTTTGCTTATTTGAGTGACATAAAAGAGACAAAATGCCTTAGAGCTCCGTGAGTGAACATGGGGGTTGGGTGGCAGAGTAGCAGAAGATGATGAAGTTAAAGAAAAATTGACATGATCAAACGTAGGTTCTAAAAGTGTGGATTTGGGGCAGTGAAGTGTTTTGCAGAGGCTACATCATCTTACATTCCCACTCACAACTTATGAGAGTTCCAAGTTCTCTACATCCTCTCCAACAACTGTTATAGAACTCATCTTCTTCATGATAGTCGCCCTTTCAGATGTGAAGTGCTATTTCATTGTGGTTTTGACTTGCATTTGCCTAATAATAAATGATATTTGAGCACATTTTCAAGCACTTACTGGCCATTTGAGTGTGTCTTCTCTGGAGAAACGTCTATCCAAATTCACTGCCCCAAATCCACATTTTTAGAACCTAGGTTTGATCAGGTCAGTTTTTCTTTAACTTCATCATCTTCTGCTCCTCTGCCATCATATCCCCCACCATGTTCACTCACGGAGCTCTAAGGCATTTTGTCTCTTTTATGTCACTCAAATAAGCAAAGTTCTTGCCCATCTTAGGGTACAGTACTTATACCTGGTCTCTAGGCTCGGAGTGTCAGCCCAATCCTTTACTGGACTGTTCATTTGTACCTTTCAGGTGTGAGGTCAAATGTTAGCTCCTTGGAGAAATCTTTCCACCTCCACTCAAAGTAGCCTTTGGTCACTAACTCTCTAACACATAATCTGGTTAACATTCTTCACAAAGCTCACCACAACCTGAAATTGCAATTGCAATTGGTTATGTGTTGTAATCTTCCCACTGTAATGTGAACCCTTTAAGGCTGAGACCTCAGGTGCCTCATTTACACATGAAGCATAGAATTACCCTATAAGCCAGTGATTCCAGTAAATACCCACAGAAACAAAAACACATACCCATACAAAAACTTGTACATAAATGTTCACAGCAGTGCTATTTATAATAACCAACGGGGAGAAACAATCCCAGCTTCCATCAACAGATAAATAAATAAACAAAATGTGGTATATCCATACAAAGGAATATTACTCATTTATAAAAAGGAATGAAGAAGTTCTAATTTATGCTGCAATATAGATAAACCTTAAAAATACTATGCTAGGTGAAAGAAGTGAGACACAGAAGACTACATATTGTACAATTCCATTTATATGAGATGTCTAGAGTTGGCAACTCTTTAGAGACAGAAAGCACCTTTGGTTGTTACGAGGGGCTGGGAGAAGGAAGAGGGAAGGGGCATTGATTGCTTAAAGGACACAGGTTTTCTTAGACATAGGAGTAATAGAAATGCCCTAACTATTAGATTGTTGTGATGGTTGTGAAGCTCTGTAAATATACCAAAATTTATTTAATTATATACTCAAAATGGGGAAATGCTGGGATATTTGAATTATATCTCAATAAAACTTAAAAAAATCAATTTACTTAAACTGTTGATACATTTATTTAACAGTATGGATAGAATAATTTTATTGAATGAAAGAAGTCAGATGGTAAAAAGAGTACATAGTCTCTGTTTCCATTTGTATAATATTTTAGAAAATACAATCTGGTCTGTAGTAGTAGAATACAAATTATTGTGTGCGTGGGGCCCAGGATTGGGGAGATGGAGGGAGGGGCAGGTGGGAGAGATTTCCAAGGAGTTACATTCAGGGTGTGGGTGTGATTATTATCTTGATTGTGGTCTCTGCTTCATGGGTGTGTACATGTGCCACATGTACTATTTAATGTGTATAGCTTATTGCATGTCAATTATATGTCAATAAAACTGTTGAAAGATAATTAGCTGAAGCCAGACATGGTGGCATACACTTTTGGTCTGAGTTACTTGGGAGGCTGAAGCAGGAGGATTACTTGAGTCCAGAGTTCCAGGCCAACCTGGGCAACATAGTGAGACGTTGTCTCAAATAAATAAATAAATAAATAAAATAAAAGCCAGTGTGAACACAGGGTGGAAGATGGTGTGGAGGGACCAGACTTGGAAGCTGAGGAACCAGTGGGTGGTTGTAGAAGCTCAGGGGAGGGTAACGCTGTGGATAGAAGTTGATAGAACTGAGATGACCTGGTGATGGATATAATTTTGGGGGCAGGAGGTGGGGAAAAAAGAGTGATTTTTAGAGTTTTTTTGTTTGTGCACATGCCATTATATAACATGTGTTAATGCCATTAACTGAAGGAAGACCAGGGAATGGTTAGATCCTGGGATTTGGGGAAATCCAATGTTCATTTTGCCACCACAAAATTTGAGATTGGTGAAGTGTCCAAGAGGAGTTAATTAAAAGAAATAAAAAAAAAAACCAACCCAAGAGGAGTTCATTAAAGGATGTGAAAGATTTATACCTGCTGCTGGGGAGAGATTGGGAGGTGTCCATGCATAGATGGCATTAAACCCTCAGGCTGGAAGATCCCACCCAAGTGGGGAGTGCAGATGGGAAACCTCAGAGGGCCCGGCACCAGCCCTGAGAGGCTGGGAGCGGAGGGGACCAGGCTGGGCAGCTGGTGAGGAGCCAGTGTGGCAGGATGACAGGGAGAACAGATATGGCCAGGGGGCCAAATGCTGGTAAGAAAGGTGAGAGTGGTATGATGTGCTGTGCACATAGTATGCGAGAGTCTTTGGTGACAATGAGCAATTTCTGTGGAATGGAGGTGTTACGGTTTAGATCTACAATGTCTCCCAAAGGCTCCTATGTTTGGGGTGGGCTTCGGAAGGTAATTGGATCATACGGACACTATGCTCATCAGTGGATTAATCTACCGACGAATCCATAGCTAAATGTGCTGCCAGGAGGTGAATGCTGGTTGGAAGAGGCAGGTCACTGGGGGCATGACCTGGAAGGGTGTGTCTTCCACCCTGTCTCCTCCGTGGCATGAGCAGCTTTCCTCTGTCTAAGCCCTTCCAGCGTGCCCTTCCTGCCTTGGAGCCAGCAGAGCATATACTGAGAATGAGAGCCAAAATAAATTTCTTCTCCTTCAAGTTGTGGGTATCTGGTAGTGTGTTTCAGCGACAAGGAAAGTGACTAAGTCAGGAGAGGACCAGCTCCAAGCGCAGTGGGTTGAGGCAGGGACAGGTGGTGAGAAGTGGAGTCCACAGCAAAGCAGCTGTGAAGTATGTTTTGCTGTGGAGGGAGCAGGGGTGAGTGGTGGCCAGGGAGCATGTCTTGTCACAGTTTTGTATTATGCAGATAGCCGATGACTTATGATAGTTCTGTTGATGATTTTCTTTTTTTGATACCAGGGATTGAATAAAGAAAACTGAGCTACATCTCCAGTTCTTTTTTTATTTTTTATTTTGAGGCAGTGTCTTACTAAGCTGGGTTCGAACTTACAGTCAACCTTCCTCTTCCTAGGACTCCCAGAATCATAGGATTATATGTGTGCCACCATGCCCAGCTTTGTTTTGTTTTGTTTTGTTTTTGGTGCTGGGGATTGAACTCAGGGTCTTGCACTTGCTAGGCAAGTGCTGTACTGCTTGAGCTAAATCCCCAACCCCTCATGCCCCACTTTGAATCAGTAATTTTTAAAACTTTCCCCAAAGAAATGGGGCACTAGTGATTGAACTCACAGGCTTCCCAGTGAGCTACAAGCCCAGCCCATTTTTTATTTCTTATTTTGAAACAGAGTCTTGCTAAGTCACTAAGTTGCCCATGCTGGGCTTGAACTTGTGATCCTCCTGCCTCAGCTTCCCAGGGTCTGGGATTACAGGCATGTACCACCATGCCTGGCTTCTACTGATGATTTTTGCCTTGATGATGGTGTGAAAGTGACAGCCATTCAATGGAAACCATATTCTGATGTTCAGTAGGATAGGTGTATTAAGTGCATTTTGTACTTAAAACATTTTCAGTTCATAATGCATCTATCAGGATGTAACCTCATCATCAGTTGAGCAGTATCTGTATGTAGTTTTAAGATAGGAGATACCAGGACATGTTTGAATGAGGAGTCACTGAGGAGGAGAGAGAGGGAATTTTTCAGGGAAAAGTCCTTGTGACAATGAGGGCAGACGGGTACAGGTAGAGGGGAGGGCGCAGGTGGAGGCTGAGCAAGAGGAGGGATGGCTGCTGTGGCACAGAAGAGGACCATAAGCCAGTGCGGGTGATATGTGAGGAGAAGCGTGGAGAGTCTCATGGCGAGAAGGATGAGCCTCAGGGAAGGTGTGTTCTGGCAGTGTTGGGGTGAGCACCCTGTGGTGAGCACCCTGTGGTGAGCACCTCTGGGGCCCTGGAGAAGAGCCTGCTATGTAGCTATGAGGCCCTGCCTGGAGATCACATGCTAAAGCTGGCCCAAAGATTATGTGATATATTTTTTTTTTTTTTTTGTCTCCAGCAACCTTCAGTTGCTTGGGTACAGGTGGAAGAAGTTAGATAGTGGGTTCTTTCAGAGCCTGGCAAAACAGCCCTCAGTGAAGCAAGAGATACACAAACAGTGATCGTAGAGACGGTCCACAGTGTGAGTGGGGCAGAGCCAGGATGTCAAGCTGGCGGTGAGGAGTGTGCAAAACTGGTGGGCCTTGTCCCTTTTCTCTGTTGAGAAAACTCAAAAACTGAGTGCTAGGTGTTAGAATGCATTTGTCATGGGTGGTGGCCAGGGAGGCCAGGCTCCATGTGGAGATGGGAGCAGAGGTTTGGGGATGGGGGAAGGGAAGGAAGGGTATTTGGAGGTGAGGAGGGATAGGAACTGAGATATTATGTGTTGGATCTGCATGTATGCACATGTGTGTACATGTATGCAGTCACTAGGATGTTGAAGAGCAGGGGAGGAGGGAATGATGTTGAGCCAGGGAATGGGGGATGGGAGGGACAGTAACCAGGCCATGGTGGATGACCACAGCAGGGAAGGGTCAAAGGCCAGTCCCTGTGGAGGCAGAGCTGAGAACAACCACTGGGCAGTGACTGAGTTTTTCAGGGACATAGCAAGTGCAAGGACACAGCCAGGTTGGCAGAAGGAGTACAAAAGCGGGAAGACCTCAGATAATGAGAGGGCATATGTGGCACCCTGGGGACCCAGCAGGCTTACCCAGGACTCTCTGGGGAATAATTTGCCAGAGAGGGAGTTGGGAAAACACATCTTCTGCAGCTCTGTTTGATGAGCCAGGAGGTGCCAGTGCCAGAGGCCAACTCCAGCTTTAAGTGGATGTTCGGGGCCAGATGGCTGTGGTGGTGATAGCTGGGCGCTTTGGTGTGTGGGGAGAAGCAGGCACTTGGGAGGCCCTTCTGGGTCAGGGCCAGCTCCCCTGTGGCTTTGGTGGAACCCTGACTGTGGGAAGGGTGTACCCCACGCAGAGCCTGCAGCTGTCTTGAGGGGCATGCACTACTCAGTGCAGGGGGATCTAAGCTCTTCCTCTGTTTGGCCTGAGGCCAGAGCATTTGTACATGATACTGGAATTCTTCATTAGAGATTTTGATTTCTTTCTTTCCTCCTTTGCATTGCATGGAACCTCAGTTCTTCCTCAAGTAATTCTAGGATCTGCATCTTTTTTTTTGTGGGGCTGGAACCCAAGGCCTTGTGCATGCTAAGCATGCACTCTACCACTGAGCCAGACCACCCCTGCCAGTCCTCTGCATCCTTTTATTTTATTTCATTTTATTTAATTTAGTTTATTTATTTAGGTTTTTTTGAGGCAGGGTCTTGCTATATAGTTCAAGCTGGCCTTAAACTCATTATGTAGACCAGGCTGGCCTTGAATTTGCAGTGATCCTCTTGCCTCAGCCTCCCCAGTGCTGGGATTAGAGGTGTGTACCACCATGCCTGGCTCTCTGCATCTTTTTCTTTTTTTTCTCTCTGGTTCTTTTTAATGCTAGACTTGTTACTAAATGCTTCTTCCTGTTTTTATTTCCCCATTCCAATCATAGAGAGGGTATCTGAGCCCTGCTAACCTTTTGGGTCTGGCCCTGCAAAAATTGCCATGAGTCAGAGGCTTACCACTAAGCCAGTTGCCTGTGGTTCCCAAGGCCATGGGGTGGGCAGAAATGCAACATCTCAGTGTGGAGACACACAGAGCAGTGGGTTTCCCATAACAGATGTGCCTCTCATACCCTGACAGGGCTCAGTCAGAGAGTGGGGAACTTTTGGGAAGCTAGCATGGTGATAGCTACAGGGCTGCAGGCTCACTGTCCTTTCTCTTCTTGGCAGCACTGATGTGTTCATCTGCACGAGCCCCATCAAGATGTTCAAGTACTGTCCCTATGAGAAGGTAAGGTGTGCACCATGCTCTGGACAGCCCTTTCCCTGTGTGGTGTAGACAAAGGCTCACAGCTCGGTTTGCCTGATAGGAAGGTGCAGGCTCACAGTGCCAGGTTCCTGGCCCTTGCTCTCTGCCTCTGTACCAGTGGCTTCTGCTCCCCAAGGCCTTCTCCAGTCCCATTCTCAGGCCTCGTCCCCTGTTCTGGATGGGTCCTCATTGTGGTGACATGGTTTTGATGGGGTGGGCACCCATCAACATTTTGGGGCAATGTCATTTGTCAGATGTACCCGTCCCAGAGCAGGCTTGTGATGGAGGCAATGAAGAGAGAACCGTGTCTGGTGAGGGGGTGGAAGCTCGCAGACATCTTTATATGGAAAGCGTGATGAAGGGGAAGTGGTTAAAGTTCATTTTGCCACACACTCCCTTTTGTCCTTATTGAAAAGAAAGAGGACATGAGATAGAGATTTTTCTGGAATTTGGGAAGCTGCAGTTTCCAAACCCAAGAGGAAAACTGTTGCCAGTAAGAGGGCACTTGGCAAGGGATTCAGGGCCTGGCTCCCACTGAGGTTTCTGGGCAGCTCCTCCTCAGCCCAGGAGGCTAAGTTCCAGCCCAGGGCTCTGCTCTCAGGGCCTTCCGACCCTCAGGCAGGAGTTCTGAGTGTCTCTACCTTCCTTTCTTCACTCAGGCTCCATGTCAAGAACTGCAGTTACACATTCAACCAATGCTAAGTGCCTTCGGTATACCTACTCCGGCATTATGCCAGTGCTCTGTGCCTGCGTCCCCATGGCACCCCATTCCATAGTTACCTGTGAATTCTCCAGGAGCATGAGGTGAGCTTAGCTCAGGGAAGTGGGGTTTCTGGTCCACAGTTTGTTGGTGTGGTGTGAGCCATGAAGGGTAGGCCTGCTCTTTCTAGTAAAGCGATGGTCTCCAAGTGAGGTCCACCATGGTCTGCCTCCCCCAGAGACTCAATGGAAATCGATATTTTCCAGCCCCACACCAGATCTTCTGAATCTGAAGCTCTGGTAGTGGCAGTGTGATCTTGACTCTGATGCAGGCTTAGGCTTGAGAACAGGCGTGGGGAGTAGGGTGACTGCTTCCCCTGAAGCAGTGGTCAAGTGACTGTTCGATATCCCCTGGTAGTCTTGGGGAACTGGTTCCAGGAACAACCCCCCCCAATCAAAATCTGCAGACGCTCAAGTCTTGTATATACAGTGGCTTGCTTGGTATTTGCATATAGCATGCACACATCCTCTCATATACTTTAAATCATCTCTAGATGACTTACACTACCCACCACAATGTAAATGGTGTGTAAATAGCCATGACACTGTTTAGGGAGTAGTATTGTGTAGGGAGTGGTGACAAGAAAATAGTGTGTACATGTTCAGCACATACACAGTTATTTTTCCTGAATGTTTCTGCTCTCTGAATTCATAGAGAGGAAAGGATATGGACAGTGGACTGTATTTACTGGTGTAAGGTGGCCATTCATCCATTCCTGTGGATTTACGCATCATCTTTGTATTCATGCTCCCCAACCCCCCTACCCCCCTCAGCCTCAGCAAGAACTGCAGCCTGACATGCCTGTCCCAGGGTACTGGTGTCCGTGTGTGCTTTCCCTCCCTCATGGTGAGCATGGTGCTGTCTACTCTCCTGGGCCAGTGCACCAGTGAGTCTTGTGTCCTCTGTATTCTTTTTTTTTTTTGGCACTGGGTACTAACTCAGGGCCTTGTGCCTGCTAGGCAAGGTTCTCCCACTGAGCTGAATCCCCAGCCCCTGTCCTCTGTATTCTGTTTCTAAATCTGACATTTGTCTGTTTCTTTCTTCCTGTTGCTGCCAGGTCAGCATTTCTTCCCCAAACTCCTGATGTTGCCCCAAACTGCCCACTCATTTTAATTTTAGTCCCACACAGAGCTGATGAGGCATTTCATAAGGCAGGTGGTGTCAGCCCTATCTTAATGGCTTCCCTTTAAAATGTCCATGTAGAGACTCCTGGTCCTCCCTTCAGGTTTGCCTGCCTCTTTCTATCCATGGTGCTCCCTACTCTCTGTTTCTTGAGCCACTCTAGCCTCCAAACATACTCCTCCCCTGCTGCTGCACTCAGTCATCTTCCTGCATTTCCTGACACAGTCTTTGAAGTATATTCTTCCTCTACCTTGTTCTAGCTCTTGGCCCTGTTCCCTGTATGATTCTTACCACCATTTGGAATGACTCTGTGTCACTGTCTCTGGCTTGTCATGCCTCGTATCCCACCAGGCTGAGGTCCATGAGGGCAGTGACTGTCACAGTCCTGTGACTATAGACTTCCAGTGTCCAGCACAGGGCCAGCCCCTAACCCCTGGAACTCAGCATTTGGTATTGGATAGAGAGACCCGTTGTCCAGTTGAAACTGTGTAAGGATGCTTGCCACTTACTTGATGCCTCTAAAATGTCAGGCACTGTCCTATTACCACTTTCAAGGCTTATAGTGGCTCCCTGTGAAACAGTAATAAACTTCCAGTTGGAGTGGAGAAACAGGCTCAGAGAGGTGAGACAGTTCATCTGCTGGACCTAGTGATCACACAGTCAGCAGGCCTGGTCCCTGTCTGTCCCCGAGCTCACTCTCAGCTGCTGTCTCCTGCTACAGGCCACTCACACTGCCTGGAGAGGACATAGAACCTGTACTTCTTTTGGAGGGATGGGTGTTGTCAGGACTCACTTTCTAGCACACCAGGAGCTTTAACCTAATAAAGGTAGGGTCTGTTAGAAGGATATTGGTTTATTTGAAGAGAAATAGGAAGAAGCAGGCCATAGACAGCAGGGGGTCATCTGTCTAGTGAAGGTAATTCACTGGAGTGTCACTGTCATCCAAGAGTCACAGTCCAGAGTCACAATCCAGAAGAGAGATGCTCTTAAATTTTTTTTTTTAAGGTACACAAAAAGGTTTTATTTGCAGAGAGGAAGGATTTAATCAAACGGGCTAAATCCCATGTCATCATCGGACTCCTCTGACTCCTTCTCCTTCTCCTTCTCCGCTGCAGCAGGGGCAGAGCCAGGGAGGCAGAGATGGCCACCCCCTGGGCGATTACATCTTCAGTGTTTTTCCCTTTCAGCTCACTGATGACCTTACTAAGCTGGTCATTGTCTGCCTCAATGCCCTTGCTGTCCAGGATCTTCCCGATGTCCTTGGTGCTGGGGGAGGGGTTGCCTGTGAGGGTGGCCAGCAAGTAGGAGGCGAAGTAGTGCATGTCAGCGGTGGTGGCAGACAGGCCTCACGCATGCGACCTCTCTTAAGTGTTACTTGTGGTTTTTTTGTTTTGTTTTGTTTTTGAGACAGGGTCTTGCTATGTAGTCTAAGCTGGCTTTGAACTCACTGTGTAGCCCAAGCTGGCCTCAAACTCATGGTGATCCTCCTGCCTCAGCCTCCCAAGTGCTGGGATTATAGGTGTGCGCCACCACATCCAGTTTAAATGTTACTTGTAATCTCTCCCACAAGACTATGCAATCCATGGGCTAAGCATGGATCTCACACTCAAGGTACTAGGACTGTACCCAGGCTCAGCTGCTTGCCTCTTGTCTTCTGGGACTGTGAGTCTTGGGCAGTGAAACCCCAGGCAAGAGAAGAGGACTGATTGTCTGTAAGGCTACTGATGATGGAAGAAGGGTGGCTTCCAGAGAAAAACAGAGGTGTCCTTATCAGAAGAGGGGTGCGGTGTGTTAGATGTCCTGATCACAATAAATGAAAGAAAAAACCGATAAAAACCCACATCTACATTCCTGCTACCTAGAGAGAGCAACACTGTTAACATTTTGATGTGTTTGTTTTTACTTTTACTTTGATGCCTATTAAATATAATAGATATATTTTAAAAATATCTCATATGACCTAATACACCTTTTCTGTTTAATATTAGACTTTTAAGCTTTTTTTTTTCTGTCACCAAACACTGTTCTTCAAAAATAGGTCGTTCAAAACTGAAGATATCTTGTGAATAGATCTTTGTATTGTTACGTTCTTAGGGTAAGTTCTAATAAGTAGGATTAGTGCCACACGAGGAAAGGTAGGAGTCTGGTATACATTACACAGAAGGTTGTGTCCGTTTGCACCGCACCAGCAGTGAGCATAGTCTGCACCTTCTATGAGCCCAGGCTGGGCCCCATCAGGTCAGCTGCTAGAGGAACATGCTTGACACAGGTCACTGGACACAGACATGAAGCAGAGAGAATGTGCAGGTATCTGAGGGCATTCTGGGTGGGATTTTTTGGCCAGTGGCTACAAGAACTGGCTACGAAGTGGGACTATGCCAGGCTGAGCATGAACCCAGCCAGGTTGGGACATGAACTTACCCATGTCCCAACCATCTGAGATGTAGGTAGTTCCTGCCACACTGGCCACCATACCCATCCGCCAACCTTCCCTGCCCACTCTAGGTCAATACTTCTTCCCTTGGCTGATGGTGGCCGAAGGAAGTAAGTGTTGCTGGTTTTTCTGTACTGCCCCTGGGGCTGGTATTGAAGGGCGGGGAGCTGGTCTAAGACACGCAGTCATGGGTTGTTGCCTCTGTGGCAGCCCTGTCTGCGCTCAGACCTCAGACTACTCTTGTAGATCTGCTTTCAGCTGTATCCACTGGAGTGAGATCGCTGTGGGTATCCTAAGTGGGAACCCTTCTCCATGGGTGATCTCCTCTGAGGACCCAGTCATAAGAAGAGAGCCTGGCAATCATGATCTCACTCTCTGTCACATACCAAAGTCAGAAATGGTTATTGGAACCTTCCTTCCTCCTGGAGTGTGCTGACATTTAACCTCAGACCTCTGTATAACAACAAACTTGTACCGACTTAGCAGTAGGGAGGCAAGGGCTTTCCCTGTGATGATCCCGCTCACCTTCCTAACGGTCTTACAGAGCAGGTACTCTTCCATCTCTGTGTTATGGGTGGGAAAACTGAGGCATGGAGAAGATGAGGTGCTTGTCCAAGGTCAGCTGCAGGAAGGCAGTGAGTCGATGCCAGAGCTCATGCTGTGCTTCTCTGTGCCACGCCACCCCTCTTCTCAAGCTTCACCAGGCTGGGACTAGAGTAGCATGATTTTTGCTTTTTCTCCCAAAGAGAGGTTTTAAAAATCTGTGGCGAGTTCTTCATGCAGAAGCGTGACACCATAGCTTGATGTTTTCTAGTTCCAGAAGGAGAGTAATCACATGCCACATTAAGCGAGGTACTGGAGTGTGAAGTGAAGCGTGTTCTTGTGATTTGAAGGCTGGTTTCCAGATGATGTGTCCAGTGGAGTCTACTTTAGTTTTAACAGTAAATGTTCGATAGAGTGCTTGCCTAGGAGACCCTGGCTTAGATTCCCAGAACCACACACAGACACAAAGGAAAAAAGGAAGGAAGATAGGTAAAGAATTAAATTTCTTTATACATTTTACTCCAATTGCCCAGTTATTCCCAGTATGTAGACCTCTGGTCTACTAATGTTAAAAGGCTCTACATTTTCTCCTGCCATGTGAAGAAACTAGAGGTCTTTTTAGGAATGGTGTGCAAGCCACACAGCCACCACCCAGTACCTCACCCTGGGGTTCACAGTGTGTTTTTGGTTCACATCAGTTGTCTCAGTCCATTTTTTGTTGCTATAACAAAATACTGGAGACTAAGTATTTTATGAAAAAAGGTTTGTTTTGGCTCATGGTTTCAGAGTCTGGAAAGCCCAAGACCAAGGTGCTGGCATCTGGTTATTGTCTGGTGATAGCCTCTTGTGGCTTCAATTCAGGGAGGAAAGCAGAATGGCAGACAGATTCCTGCTGAAGAGGTAGAATGTGAGGGTGGCCCCCATTTACACAGCCTATTCTCAGGGTAAGTAAGCCAGGCCCGTGAGAGCAAGAACTCCCTGACTCCTGCATGAGGCCTTACTGTGCTCACAAGGCCTCCGTCCTTGGGAGGCAGCACCTCCCAGCACTGCTGCACTGAGGAGTCAAGCCCCAACATGAATCGTAGTGGGGACAAACCGTGTTCAAGCCACAGCACCAGTGTTTATTTTTTAAAATTGACTGTTCATGTAGTGAGGTGTGAAGTTTCTTTGGGGAGTAATGGAAACATTCTACAATTAGTATATAACATTGTAAATATGGTATGTTAAAAGTCATGGAATTGTATACTATTAATAGGTGAATTTTATAGTATATGAATTATATCTAAAAATGACTATAAAAGTAGAATAAAAGAAAACCCACTTTTTCTAATATAAGAGATGGAATTATATATACACACAGATTCTCAATTATTGCTAGAAATTTTTGTTTTTGTTTTTGTTGTTTATTTTTGGGGTGCTGGGGATTGAATTCAGCAATTGTGCTTGCTAGGCAAGTGCTCTACCACTGAGCTAAATTCTCAACCCCTATTGCCAGAGATTTTAATATCCCCCTCCTAATAGCTGGTAAAAAAAAAAAAGAGGCAACAAATCAGTTGGGATGTAGAAGCTTTGAACAGCACCCAGCATCCCCCAGCTCAGCCTAGATGATATCTATAGAATGAGCTGTAGCTGAATACAGTGATAGGGAACATTTATGAAGACAGGGTGTATCTTGGTATGATGAATGTATTAAATCTATTGAATTGTACACTTTTAAGTGGGTAGATTTTTTGGTAAGTGAATTATATCTCAAAAGAAAATGGACTGTACAGATGGTTCAGTTTCTGATACCAACCCTGCTCCTCTGTTTAAGTCATTTTATCACCCTGACAGGGATTGTGGACAGAAGTGTTGATACTTTTAAGGGCCCTGGGTCAAGCCATCTTCCTGAAAACCTCTAGGCCTTGTGGTGTTGTCTTTCAAATTATTTGTCACCCCGATCCCCCTGCCAAAAGAAAAGCCTGCCCTGTGCCCTGCAATGACCATGTCTAGATTGGAGAGTCATCCTGAGTCTGGGAGCCATGTGGTTGGAGAATACCAGGAGCTGCATGGACAGCTGTCCCAGTTGTCTGTCCTGGCCATTCTTCTGCTCTTCCCTGGCACCATCCTCTTCAGCATCTTCCTTCCTCCACCTTTGTGATTGCTGGGCTCTTGACTCATGGACTTTCTGCCTAATCCCTAGGCCTTGGAGAGGGGCCTGCCCTGTGAGTCCCTTGTTACAGCTGTGTCTAGATGTGCCTCAAAGCCTCATGCACTCATAGGTGGGGCTTTTCAGAGGTGGCTGGATCTAGAGTGTATGATGCTGGGGTTAAGTGTGTGATTACTAAATTCGTCCACTGATCAGTTTGGCATAGTTCTGGGTGTGGATGATGGAAAAGCCCACCCCGAGTGTGAGTGCTACCCACCCTAAGGGTATGTAGCCTGTATAGAATATAAGGGACAAACAGAGGGCTGCTGTTCTTGCGGCTGCTTCTTTGGTACTTCCCTGTTTTGCTGCCATCTGCCCACCATGAACTGTTTCTCCTCTGTGATGTCCCTCTGCCATGTCACCTTGCCTTGGAGCCAGCCAACTATGAACTGAAACCTCTATAAACTGTGAGCTGTAATAAACCTTTGCTCTATAACTTTGGGTATCTGATATTTTGTCTTAGCAACAAGAAAAATAACTAAGACATCTTTCCAACAATTCTTTAGAAACATGTAGTTTAGATTTTTTTTGACATTTTTCTAATTCTGGTTTAGAAATGACAATGCCATTTTATACTTGGATAACTTTACATTTTGCTGGGCCAAACTGTTTTGTTTGGTTGGTTTACTTTGTGGTAGTGGAGGCTGAACCCTTGACCATCACACTGAGCTACATCTTCAGTTATTTTTCTTTTCTTTTCTTTTCTTTCTTTCTTTCTCTCTTCCTTCCTTACTTCTGTCATTTCCTTCCCTCCCTCCCCCCTCCCTTCCTTCCTTCTTTTTTCCTTCCTTCCTTCTTTGGCAGGGTCTTACTAAGTTGCCCAGGTTGGGCTTGAACTTGCCATCCTCCTGCCTCAGCCTCCCAAGTAGGTGGGATTACAGGTGTGCATTACCACACCTGGCTGGCTAAACTGTTTTACCCCTAGTGTTTTCAGGAACCAAAATGATAGTTAGGTCCACAGTGAGTAGCATTTCCCAGACAGCATGGCAGCTAGAAGTCATAGTAGATGATCCTGTTTCAGTCCTGCCCTGTACTTGAGGAGTCCCTCTGGGACAAACCTGACTGAAGGTACAACCCCATCCCTACTTGCATGCTGCCTTTATGTCATCAGTGCCTACCTTGACATGTGTCACCCTGAACCATCTAGGTTGACCTTGGGGCACACTGCTGGTCCTACATACTCTACGGGTTGACAGGAGGGGAGGCCTTGCATATGTAGTGGTAGAAGGGCACATTGGAGTCTCTTACCTTCTGTTCAATTTTGCTGTACCTAAAACAGCCCTGAAAAACAGGCTAAGAGCTAGGAATTATGCTCAGTGGTAGACCGTGGGCTTAGCATGTACAAGGATCTGGGTTGGATCCTTAGCACCAAATTTTTTTTAAAAAATCTGTTAAACACGTATATACATTCTGGGCATGATGGCACATGCCTGTAATTCTAGCCAGTCAGGAGGCTGAGTCAGGAGGACTGCAGGTTTGAGGCCAGCTTGGCCTATATAGCAAAATAAAATAAAAGGGCTGGTGGCATAGCATAGTGGTGAAGTACTTGCCTAGCATGTGAAAGGGCCTGGGTTCCATACCCAGTACCGCAAAACAAAGCAAAAACGATGCACACAGTGAGTAAGAGTCTCTTTGGCTGCATATTTTCGTCAGCATTAGGTGTTATCAGGTCTGATGATGGCCATTGTGGCTAGTGTGTGGTAATATCTCCTTGTTTTAATTTGCATTTCATTGATGATGTTGAACAGCTTTTTAAGCAAATAGTCCTCTGTATTTATTTGGTGATAGAGTATTCAAATCTTTGTTTGTTTGTTATTTTTTGAGACAGGGTCTCACCATGTAGTTCAGGCTGGTCTTAGACTCGCTGTGTAGGCCAAGCTGACCTCGAATTTGCAGTGATCCTCTTGCCTCAGCCTCCCTAGTGCTGGAATTACAGGAGTGCACCACCAGGCCCAGTTTAAGTATTCAAATCTTTTGCTTTGTTTAGTGTTGTTATACATAAAGTTGTGAGCGTCCTCTATGTATTCTAGAAACAAGTCTTTTATCCAGTAATGTGTTTTGGGAATATTTTCTCCCAGTTTGTGACTTGTCATTTCATTTTCTTAACAGTATTTTTGAAGAGTGGAAGTTTTATACTTTAAGCTTTTATATTGCATTAGGATCCATTTTTTATATGACAAAAGAGCCAAAGGCAATCTCTTTTTTTTTTTTTTCTGTTTTAGGCACATAGATTCCCTTGGCTTTTTTTTTGTTTTGTTTTGTTTTGTTTTTTTGGTGCCAGGTATTGAACTCAGGGCCTTGTGCTTGTCAGGCAAGCATTCTGACCACTGAGCTAAATCCCCAGCCCTGAAATATCTGAATAGATCCTTTAATCAAAATGTTTCTCCAAGTGTAAATACTGCACTGTCTTGATTATTGTAATTTCATAGTAACTCTTGAAAACAATACGAGTTTTCCAACATTACTTTTCATTTCAAAACTTATTTTGACCATTCAAGATCCTTGTTATTTCTATATAAACTTTATAACTGGTTTGCCCATTTCTGCAGAGAGCCTGGTGGGAATTTGATTACCGTTGCATCCTGACTATAACACTTCACAATATTTTTTTTAATTTTTTTAATTTTTTTTATTTTTACCAAGAACATGTATTGGTACATTGTATACATAATGATCATAATCAACATGGTTATTTTGTACCTGTACAACACTTCACAATATTGAATCTTCTGATCTATGAATAAACACACACGAACACCTTCATTTAACTTAAATTTTGTTTAATTTCTCTCAACAATGTTTTATAGCTTTCAGTGTACAGGTTGTACACATATTTTGTTAATTCTGCCTCTACTCCATAGTTGGTCTTCTTTGGCATAGAGACTATCTTTATTTTAAAAGTTTTTATTGTGATAAATATGCATAATATAAAACTACCACCTTGGCCATTTTGAGCATATAATTCAGTCTATTTAATTTTTTATGCTATCGTAAATGACATTTTTGTTTCATTGCAGTCTCCAAATGAATAGAAATATAAGTGACTTTTGTTTGTGGGCCTTGTAACCTAAATTGTATTCATAGTTTTAGTTGATTATCTGTAGAGTATTTGGAGCTATTAAAGTTTAGTTATAATAATAGTTCTTGCTATGTACCAAGCATTACTCTATGTGTGTTAGTCAGCTTTCCATTGGTATAATAAATACCTGAGATAAACCAGCTTATAAAGAGAAAAGGTTTATTTTGGCTTACAGTTTTAGAAGTTTCAGTTCATGTTCTGTTGGCTCTGTTGCTTTGGGGTCAATGGTGAGAGAGCACATCATGGCAGAGGTGTTTGGTGAAAGAAAACCACTCCCCTTGTGACAAGGGAGCCAAAGAGAGGATGAGGAAGGGGCCAGCTTTCCAGTGTTCCCTGCAGGGCACATCCTCAGTGACTCAGAGACCTTCCACCAGGCCCCATGTCTTAGAGGTTCTGCCACCTCCCAGTAGCACCACCCTGGGGACAGAGGCATATTGACATATGAGTCTTTGGGAGACATTTACAATCCCAACTGTGGCAGCACCCGATGTGGATCTGACTTTGATCACACCAACATCATTCTGAGGAGGCTCAGCAGCTTCCCCCCAGTCCACTCCGTTCTCTGACATGGGTGGTGATGGCAGTTAGGCTTCAGATATGGGGTGAGACCCAAAGCTAGAATCCTCTCCGAGCACTTGCTCTGCACCTGGAGAAGTGCTGAGAACTTCGTGGATTTCCCAGTTTTTCCCCAGAGGAAGCGGTGAGGCAGGTGCTGTACTTTTCCTGTGAACCAGTGTAGACCGGACAGCTGCTGAGCAAGGCTCCCTGTGGGTGGCGGCCGTTCCCACAGGAGAGCATGGTGGTGAGGGCTCACCAGAAGGGAGCCCAGGGCTTAGCCTATCCATGGCCCATCTGCCTGTGGTGTGGTAACTCCACCCCCACTGAGCCACCTTGGGACTGGGTGGCATCCTGTGGCTTTACAATGGGAAAGCTTTTGGAGTAGAGGACCAGCAGGTCCCTGCAGGGCTGCCGCTGTGGCAAAAAGGCCATCTGGGGAATTGAATCGTGTGAGGGAAGGGGAAGGGAGGCCCCGGATCCAGTAGCAGTGAGGCGCAGGTGGCTTGCCAGGCCTGCCATGGGCAGAACCTCTGCTTTCCATCTGTCACCTTGCGGAAGGTGCTCATCCTTGCACTAGTGTGGAGTTTGGAGTCCTGTGGCTTTTCCCAGCCCCTCAGGCTGCTCTGTTGTGCCCTGTCCCAGTGTTCTGTCATGAGTGCCCTGAATGTGCCTGTGATGGCTGACCCTTCCATCTGTAAGCTCCGGGGGCAGAGCTCTTTCTGTCCTGCTTGTGCATCAGGAACTGGGAGGAAGGAGCCTGTGGGCCCAGCAGTGGCCGATGTGGCTGTCTTCTGAGGCTGGACACTGAGGGCAAGACCAGGCCTGGGTCTGAGTTGTGACCCCGCTGTGTCCCAGGTGATCCCTTCCCTTCATCAGTGCTGTCATACTAGGAGAGCGCAGCTGTCCACAGTCGTCCAATGTCGCTCTTTTCATTCCCTGCCTGTTCATTTCAGTATGCCTGGGTGGAGAAGCACTTCGGCCCTGACTTTCTGGAGCAGATCGTGCTGACCAGAGACAAGACCGTAGTCTCTGCTGACCTCCTCATAGACGACCGGCCGGACATTATAGGCAAGTGGCCTGTGACCTGGGAGGTGCGGGTGGAGCAGGCCTGGGGCCCCGTGCCCCGTCCCCTGAGTGGTCACTCCTTGGCTGCTTCCCTGTCCCTGCCCCACCACTCTGTCACGGAGGCTGGCACTGAGCCTACTGCTGAGGAGACAAGGCTCTCTCAGCATGTGGCCCGGGCTGGGAAACCACTGGGAGTCAGGAAGTTCAGGCTTCAGCTTTAGGCTTTGCTTGCTGAGTGGCCTCCAGTGAGTTACTTCACACTGCTAGTCTTACCTTCTTCATATAAAATGAGGATCTGACCCTGAACTTCAAATCTTTGCTTTTGGCATGCTGGGAATGGTGATACATGCCTGTAATCCCAGCACTCGGGAGGGTGAGGCAGGAGGAACGTTGTGAGTTTGAGGCCACCCTGGACTATATAGCGAGACCCTATCTCAAAAAAAAACAAAAGAGAGAGGGGGTATCACCTAGCTGGGAGAGTAGTGTGGAGAGCTTCAGGCACAGCAGGTCAGTCAGTGTCTGCACTCAGCTTCCTTTCTCCTGGCTCAGTCCTGCCTGGTTTTACCAGCATCTGCAGGAAGCTGTCCTCTCCTGGGGTCTTCATTAGCTGCAGGTTACAGTCCATTCTTCTGGATGCCCCAGTGGGAAAGTAAAGTACAGAATACTTCTCTACATTCTCAGTGTCCAGAGGGTGGGGACGCAGGTGTGCTCAGGGGCAGGGCCAGCTCCTCTCACCCTGTGGTCTCCCGGGGAAACTCAGGGCCACAGCTGCCCATGGGTCCTGGTGGGCCAGCCACAGTGAGCAGGGAGAGGCGTGTGTGGAGGGACCTGAAGGCCATGCCCCGCCAGCAGTCTGGTGGGGACGGGAGGGATCGAAGCTGGTGTTACCTGGTGTTCCCGCCTGGAGCAGTGCTAGGTGGCCAAGCATGCGGCTCCCTTCAGACCCTCCCACCGTAGGGTGGCGAGGATCCTGCCATCAGTGCCAAGCACATACTATGTGCTGCATCCAGTACTGGCCGTGCCGTGCCTCATCTAATCTTCCCGTCCTATGAGAAGTGCTTTCACAAGCACTGCTTTCCAGACAAGGAAATGGGCCGGCAAGGCACAGTACCTGTGTCCCAGGCTCAGGGCCTCTGGACTGAAGGGCTGCTTTCCTGCTATAGGGGCTGAGCCACACCCCAGCTGGGAGCACGTCCTCTTCACGTCTTGCCACAACCAGCATGTGCAGCTGCTGCCTCCCCGCCGCCGGCTGCACTCATGGGCGGATGACTGGAAGGCCATTCTGGACAGCAAGAGGGCCCACTGACCGCTGCGCCACAGCTCCTCATTGACTGACTGCCGGGTTCCTGCTCAGGGCCTGCGGACCTTTGGTTCCCTCCAGACACGTGGGCCGAGATCACCTCCTGCTGCTGCATGCCCCGTCCCCAGCCCTGCCAGGCCTTAACCTGCTCTTGGGGGCAGGGCTGGGCCCCTGAACCCCTGGACAGAGACACATGCACCCAGAAAGTTTGGACTGACATTGGGCAGTGGCCCCAAACTGCCAGGGGCCCTGGGACTCACACAGGGGAATGTTGAGGCCAACAGCCCACCCCACTCACGAGGGGAGGTCCCTGAGCTGTCAGGGGACCCTGGTCTTCAGGTCTGCAGCTGTCAGCAAGAAGGGCCAGGAATGTGACAGCTGAGGTGCTTCCTGATGGGCCTGAGGCCCTTACCATCCTGACCACAGTACCCATCCTACTTGCCCGGCCTGTCTGGGCTTCCCAAATGACCTGTCATGTATTCAGCAGACACTCAGCAGGTTCCAACCACCATGTCCAGGAGGCTGAGTGTTTGTTGAATGCATGAGAAATAAATACTGTTCACTTATAGCTTGATGTAGTGGCCATCCCTAGCTCCTCTAGATCCTCTGGTGTGAAGCCCCGCTCAGGAACCAAGTGTCCGGGGTCCCACACACTGACAAGAGGGGCAACAGGGTGCATCTCCTCCCATGTTGTGCCTGTGCAGGGTGCCAGTGAAGGCCAAGGCAGGACAGCCCCGTGTGGCTGAGAGGGCAGCCCTGGGGTCTTCTATGTCTGCCCTCCCTGGCAGGCCCCATTTCCCACCTGCCCTGGCTCCTCCTGGCCTCTGATCCTCGCCGAGGTCAGACCCAGAACCCTGACTTTTGTTCCTTTGAGTAACTGACAAGACAACCTGAACTAGGCATTTCCTTGCTGTACTCTTGAGAGGTTTGGGGGCTATTGCCCTTGAAGAGAACATGTGTCACCCGCACTTCTAATTTGTCCTACCTCTGTGGTTCTCCTGGCAAGCCTTTCTGCCTCTTGTGACTGGAACTCTTTAGGTTACCTTGGGGGTAAGGCCAGGTAGGTAGAAGACCATGGTTCAGGATTGCCTGAGGTTTCTGGCCTCCTGGGTTTCAGGATCTCACAAGCTTGGATTCCCATCACCCCAGCTTAGGGAGGAAGGTCTTCCTGGGTTCCATTGCCCCAACTCAGAGGGGAAGGTTCCCCTGAGCTCCATTGCCCCAACTCAAGGAGGGAGGTCCCCCGGACTGTCATGCCAGCCTGGGGAAGAAAGTCCCCTCTGGGCTCTGTCACCTCAGCTTGTGGAGGAAGGGCTCCCCTGGGCTCCGTCAACCTTGCTTAGGGATGAAGGATTTCCCCCAGGTTCCATTGCCCTGGCTTGGGGAGGAAATCCTTCTACGAGGTTCCTCAGGGAGAAGAGCTCCCCCTGCCTCCCCCCGCCTAACTTGGCCAGACAGCTCTCTGTAGCATCGTCCCCACCTGTAGCACAGCTTTATCCCTTGTGAGGGGCACATCTCCATAGGTCATTCTGATGAGGAATGTATTGGGGTTGCATCAGGGGATCCAAAAGCCGTGCTGTGTCCAGAGGAGTCCTGGCCACCCTGACCTGGGGTCCTGGAGAAAGGTAGGCCGTGGGCTGCTGGCTCCCCAGCTACTCCCCAGATCCTGCCATTGAGAGGACGAAACAGCTGCCGACTGAGGTCATGCCCGGGAATCCCCCTTGTGAGGGCCAGGAGAATGTGTGACATTCGAAATGAGTGAGTCACCTGCTTGTGACTCCTGGTGCCTGGAGTTTGTTCTCTTCCTCCCTTTTGGCAGCAGGACTAGCTCTTCACCTTGACACACTTTCCCTACTCTGTTCCTGCCGACTGCATGTCTGCATTTAGAGGGACCCTGGAGGTGGAGGGCTGTGCTGACTCCAGCTGTGAAGGTTACGTTCTGAATCCTTCCAGAGGCTGACTCCTCTGAAGCCTCTTCTTTAAAACTGAGTCTTCAAGCCAGTTTAGAAACTCCACCCCACAGCTGCCACGTTTGTTCCCTGCTCAGCTGGCCTCACTTGCCTCAGGGAAGGAGCAGAAATAATTGCCAGGGTGAAGATGCTTCAGGACAGAGCCCACCAAACAGCAATCCCAGGATGCCTGACTGCCACGAGGATGTGTGCTAGGGGGAAGCCTGGTGCTGGGGGGTAGGGGGGGTCCGAGGCCCAGTCCAGGGATGGCCACTGTCCAGGCTGTGGGGCGGGCAGGGTGGGGCACAACCCGGCAGAGCTGCAGGGTGTGGCTCCATGAGGCCTGCCTGTGCTGGACGATGCCATGCATAGTCCCGGCTGTCCTTGGTGTCCTGGAAAGCAGCAGGGGACCTGCACCAGGACCCAGAACTTCACCATCCTCTTGTCAGATCTCACCTGATCGAAGTGGAGGTCGCTTTGCTCCATGTTTGCAGAACAGGCGAGGACTCCCTCGCTACCTCCCCACTCCATGACAAGAGTCGCTCGCTCTGTAGCCTGGGCAGGGCCCTGCTGCCCACCTCCCACCTGTCCAACTTTGTGCAGGGATCACCGACCCATCCTTGGAAAGGCCTTCTTGCTGAGTACCAGACTGCTGTGTGCATGTGTTACAAAAGCATCTCAGGCCTGCTAGTGAGCCAGGCGTGGCGATCCAGCAGGAGACTGCTGCGAGCTTGAGGCCAGCCTGTACTACGTGGTGCGATCCTGTCTCGCACAAACAAACTCCACTAGCGAGTGAAGCCCATGTGCCTCGGTATCTCGGGCATGCTGTTGGTCTGGGGACCAAGTGGTATGTCGAGGGTGCTTGAAAGTGCTGTCTGGTCCTTTGCCCCTCTTCTCTCTGCTCTGGCCTTTGGCCACAGATCCTCCCAGCAGCAGAGTAGCCAGCATTGACCCCTCCAGTCCAGACACCGTGCTGAGCCAGCAGTTGAAGCATCAAAGAACGGGCCCAGAAGTGGGAAGTGCTCATATCGGTGACAACCCAGTAGCAGTGTCTGTGACAAGTGCTCTGATCCACACCTCCCACCAAGGAGCTGGAGGCTTGGTGAGACTGGATGGCTGGGTCTGAATTTGAGATAGCAGAACCAGGATCCATACCTGCCACATCCAAGTCAGGGGACAGACCCAGCCTTGGGTTACAGGGACCCCTGTGGCAGGTGCCCAGGAGGAGTATCAGGATGGGTTGAACCACAGCATTTGTGCCTAAACCCCCAGGTGCACAGGTGTGGGTGGGATGTGACCTGACTGTGGCAAGTGAAAAGGCGCTGGGGGCAATGGCCATACACCAGGAGTGCTATGTGCTGTGTCTGCCCTGTGTGCTGGAGGTGAGAAGGAACCTCAGGGATGTGGCGTCAAAAATGGCAGGTGTGGGCCATCGCCACAAATACTTTGTTTGCCTGTGGTGCTGGGGATGAACCCAGGGCCTCCTTCCTTCCTGGTAAGTGCCCTACCACTGAGCTGCACCCAGCCTCACCAATGGCAGCTTTAAACCTTGGATTTTGTGGTTTGAGTGTTAAGTGGGCGGTTGGTGGTCAATAGTCTGCACAATGGTGTGTTCTTATTCATAGGGACACAGATGCTGGGGATGGGTGGGGAGGTCTCAGTGCAGCCCAGCTACACACCCTGACGCAGGGGCCAAAGACTCAGTTGGTTACATGGTGGTAGAGGAGAGGACAGAGGGAGGTGGATGGGGAGGGGAAGGAATGGGAAGGTGAGGGGGGGGGCCATAGTTGGAGGCTGTTGTGAGGACCAACCAGACTGATGAAGGATATGGATGGAAGCAGCCCCAGGCCCTGCTTCCTTGCCTGACCCTCCATGGCGGCTCTGTGATTGTAAATGGGAATGTCAGGACGTCAGGAGTATGTCCTTTAATGGTCCAGAGCTGGGGGTTGGGACGCTGGCAAGAATGGTAAAGATGAAGAAGCTGTGGTGGGAGTTGAGCGTCATAGGTACACACACACACACACACACACACACACACACACACGCACTGCACACATTCTCCAGGCTAGCCTGGGTTTTGAGGGCAGAATGACAGTGAAGTTTCTTTCTGGGTCACCACACCCCTGTTAGTTGGGACCTGTTCCAGTATCACTACAGCAGCAGCCATCTCCTCGGCGCTTGCTCTGTTTCTGACAATGCTGTTCCCATGTAGCCTAGGAGACGAACCATCTCTGTGTGGCTAGGGCATGGGACCAGGCTTCAGACCAGCCAGCCACACTCCGGGCTCCTGCCTGCATCCCCACTGGGCATGCTTCTCCAAGGCAGACTCTCGGGACTCAGGTATCCCTGGTAAAGCAGAGCCTGGGATCCGCAGCTGGGCCTCCACCTGAGTGTGGGCACAGAGACACTCAGCCCTCCGCAGAAACTGACAGGTGGAAAGCACCAGACCTCAACTGGACGATGGCTAGAAGCCAGGAGGGCAGGGGCCCTCTCGCTGAGGTGGTCCCCATCGCCAGCCTGAGGGGAGGGGTGTGTTACGGTTTAGATCTACAATGTGCGCCCAGAGCCTCACGTGTGTGGAAGGTGCTCGGGTCACAGGGGCGCCACAGTCAGTGGATTGGTCCACTGATGAGTTCATCGCTGACATGCTGTTAGGAGCTGGAGCCTGGATGGAAGAGGCTGGTCACTGGGCATGTGACCTAGAAGAGTCTCTCTCTCTCCTTCTCCTCCACACCCCACTCCTGCCTTTGCTTTCTGCTCCCTGGCTGCCATGGATGGAGCACCTTTTCTTCTGTCATACTCCTCTGTCATCCTGTTTTGGCCTTAGAACCAGCTGACCATGGACTAAAACCATGAGCTAAAGTAAACCTCTGTCCTTGAAGTTGTAGGTGTCAGGAATTGTGTCTCAGCAGTGGGAAAGTGGCTAGACAGGGGAGGCGAGGAGGAGGATGGAAACTTCTCATGTGATGGAGACTGCACTTTGCAGATATGCCTTTGTCTCATTTCCCTGCCCTCTGTGCTCCTTCCTGCCATTTGGGCTTAGTTGTGAGGAAAGCAATGCACAGGAAGCCTGTGAGGAGAGGAAGAGAAGGCCATGGCCTGGGGCAGGCTCAGAGGCAGAAAGAGGCTCCTGGTTCTGGAATGGGAGAGGAGAGTTTTGGAGGGACAGTGACTGAGTGAGGATGAGCCAGGCCCCTGGGGGACGTTAGTGCAGAAGTGGGCGCAGACTCGGAATGGGGCTTCTGCAGAGCAGGGTCTGGTGTTGCCTGCCACTGTTGTGACTTGTTGCTCTCTCAGCCTGTTTCCTCTGCTGGGAAGTGGGAATTGGTCAGCCTCCACAAGAAAGGATGAGGGAAACAGGGGGACCCATCCTGGAATGTCAGATGAGGAAACTGATTTGCTCTGTGAAGCAAAGTGCTGGGTGTATTGGTGGGTGCCCCGTGGGAGGCGAGTAGTAGCTTCCACAGGAACCGGGAGGTTCTCTCTAAGGCGTTGTCTCGATTTAGCCACCAGGTGGCAGCCTGGCCCTCCAAATTGTGTTGGGGAAGGATGGGGGCGGGGTGGACAGGCAGTAGTGGCACCTGTGGAGAAAGGAGGAGGAGGATGGGCCCACTTCTTTAAATTCCCTTCTTGCTCTTCCCGCAGGCTGCTGTGGACATGGGTGTCAGCAGGCTGAGGACTTGGACCCAGTCTCTGGGGGTGAGGGGCTTACCCCAGCCTGCTCGTCCAGCAGGTGATCTTCTTCAAGCCAGCCACAAACCTTGGACACCCACCACCCACAAACTTTGTCAGAGACCTGAAAAGAAAAGTAATTTTGCTTCCCAGTCAGGGGCTGTGCAGGTCTCTGCTGGGTCTTGTCCTGTACGCCTACAGCCAGCAGTGCTGAGGCCAACGAGGCAGGTGGGCTCTTCCCACCGCTTCAGCTCCATCTTGCAGATACACTGGGATCCTTGGAATTTCTCAAGGAGCTGCTGCTTGCTCCTAATTCCCACGGAGCCCCCCACACCAGCTCTTCCTCTCAAGCTTCTGGGGGACTCAAGGGACTGCAGCCCAAGCCCCACATGCAGTCACGCAGGACAAGTCGGGGTGGCAGCCACTTTTGCATTTGCCCAGAGCTGCCTGGGCCCAGGGAGCAGGCCAAGGAGGACCTGTGAGTTTCAGAGAAGGCCAGGCCCGAGCAATGGTCCTCAAAAATTTACTTTCTAAATCGGGCATGGTGGTGCATGCCTATAATCGCAGTATTCTGGGAGGCGGAGGCAGGAGGTTTGCAAATCTGAGTCTAGTCTGGGCAATTTAGCGACTTGGCAAGAATCTGTCTCAAAAATTAAAAAGGAGATGTACATAGCTCAGTACGTAGCTCAGCACAAAGGCTGGGTTCATTCTCCAGTACTGAAGAAAAAGGCTCACAGGCCAAGGTCCACAGAAACCAGCAGTTATGAGGCTCTTCAGAATATAGGACAGGCAGCGCCGAGGAGACGCAGTCTGTGATGCAAAGTCCTGGGTTCTCGCTCAGTTTTATCTGCCAGGCAGGTTTTCCTCTGCAGCGAAACAGCAGCAATTGCTAGAGAGCTTCAGTTTACACAAATCGCCACTGGATGGCACCAGAGTACAAGCTCTAGCTGCGTGGACCCCCTTCGTGCCCGCTGGGGCTTGCAGTCACGATCCGGTCCAGATTTGTCGCAGGTTCGGGTCCCTTCCTGTGGTTCCCAACCACCAGCATTCCTTTCTGCCCCCATATGCCTCTGGAGGCTCCTGTGGTCAGGGCCTGAGGCCCTCAGCTACTGCTGTCCCAGCAGACAGATGATTCATATCAGCTGTTACCTCACCTACGCACCATGGCTGTGTTCAGTCCTCCAGAGAAGACGGAGAGGTGGAGGTCCTGGGGTCCTGCTAGGAGAGAAGGCCTCCATGGGCCCCGCAGTCACGTGGAGTCTGTCAGCTGTCGCCCTGTCCCATTTGCCTTTATGAAGCCCTCCGTACAAACCCAAGTTTGCAATCTGTGGCCCTCAGACATGTTCTGTTGGCTTATGGTATTTTTTTCAAGATAATTTTGTGATCTCCCATGACAAGGTCTCAGGGGATTGCCCCAGGATGCCCTGGTGAGCAGTGAGTTAGTCCCCACTCTCTCCAGGACCCAGCCCTGTTCTCCTGGCTCCCAGGTGGCACTTGAGTCCCTGACCTTGACTAAGCAGATGTACCCTCTTATTCTTCATCATGCCTGGCCCTTCCCCTTGCCCAGCCTGCAGGTCCCTTCTTTCCCTTCCTACTTATGTCTGGCCTGTCCTAACTTCAAGGTTCTGCTGGCCTCTGTAGTCATCTAGAAAGTCCCCACAGTCTGACCCGGGAGGGAAAGCTAGGTATCTTCTGACGTCCTACAACACTCATTACCTGAAGCACTAACTTCACTTAGAGTCTAGGGAAGGAGGTGACTGGCTAATGCAGAGGAAGGGTAGTCAAGCAGGGGGGAAGGGCCCCAGCACTTCCTGAGATTTGCCAAATGCCTTAGGACGTCATTAATCTCCCCAAGTGGCTACGAGGCAAAGTAAAGATAAATCCGTTTTAATTTTGTAAAAACTGATGCAGAGAAAGCAGAGCCGAGCTTCAGCTCAGCTCCCAGCTGCAGCACGGAGCTTGACGTTCAGTCAGCATTGTGAGGCTGCAGACAGGAGGGAGCCCCGGGGTGTCCGACAAAGAGAAAAGGATCAAGTGGCAGAATGACTCACACCACAGCCTCCCACATTGTCCCCAATCCCTCAAAAGGATGGAAAGTAGGTACTTAAAATTCACAACCACATGGGGAAACAAGAATGCTGCCCTCGGTAAACCAGACACATTGCCAAAGACATACAGGTGGAGGAAGCTGGTGCTGATGGGAGGAGTGGCTGTTGCGGGGGACGGGAGCCCTCCAGGTCGGGGTGGTGGGGGTGGTCAGAGGGCCCCAACAGGAAGGCTGTGTTAGTCAGCTTTCTGTTCCAAAGCACCTGAGATAGTCAACTTAAAAACAGGGAAGGTTTATTCTTTTTTTTTTATTATTTTTATTTAAGGAATTTCACGTGTAATTTCCTTCAGTATTCATCAAGGTCACTTTAATGAATGTTTTTGTTTCAAGAGAGCCCTTTTTAAAAGAACTGATGCTTGATCCAGTCATCCTATCTCCCCACAATTTTTTTTATCTCCACTTGAATTATGGATGACACCTTCAAAACTCCTGGGATCTTAGATCCAAGTTTCTTCTAGCAATTTACACTTTAGGAGTCTAGAATCTGAATTGTACAAAGTATTGGTATTTTGGCACATGATCTAGATCCTATCTTCTTAATCATTCATTTTTATTATTCAAAGGCAACATTTTTCATTACCTTAAGCAAAATGTTACAGGTCTCACTGTCATCATGGAATGTTTACTGTGATGGAAGCATGACCTGTGTTTCAATTTTAGCCATGGGAAGGTTTATTCTAACTCGCAAATTTAGAAGTTCCATTGCTTTGGACCTGTGGTGAGGCAGCACATCACGGCAGGCGTTTGTGGTGGAATAAACTGTTCTTTTCCTGGCTGGAACCCAAAAGGGGGAGAGGAAGAGTAGGGGCTGGGACCCCAATATCCCCTTCCAAGGTCGCCCTCAGTGACCTAACTTCCTCCAACCAGGCCCCACCTCCCAAGGTCCTGCCACCTTCTGCTAGCATGGGGGTGCTGAGGACCGAGCCTTTAACACATGGGCCTTTGGGGGCCACTCTGGATCTAACTATAGCACCGTCCCAGGTACCTCAGTAAGAGCCTCAGGCAATCCTCTTGCCTACTAAATACAACTGGGTGGATGGAGAACACAGGTGTCTGTATTTTGAGGGAAGAGGAAGGAGTAAGTGGGAGTTCCTGGCCCGAAGAGGCAGGCAGTGTTCCAGAAAGCTGGAGACACTCAGGGAAAGTGGTGATTCCTCCGCAGCCTGAATATGATGCACTGTCTTGGAGTACACTCTGTTGTCCTGTGAGGGAGACCTCTGGGGGAGGGAAACCATACTTGCTGTCTCAGTCTGTTTTCTGCTGTTAGAACAGAATGCTTGAATGCTGGAGTTGGGTAAGGAAAATATGTCTCCTTAGCTCGTGGTTCTGGAGGATTGGGCAGCAGGCCCCAGGCTGGCAGGCAAAGGCAGGACTGCAGAGGGAGGAGGCCTCCTGAGTCCGAGGGGGCGAGGGCTGCAGAGCAGGTGACTTGGCCTGAGTGTCAACTCCTAGATGGTGTACATGAATTACCTCTTCTAAACCTCGAGGCGAGTGCTACCAACGTATGCACTGTGCATATGTAAGAGGCCAGAACATACATAGGGCAGGACTTGGAATCAGTCTGGATGTTGCCACCACAGTGGCTATTAATTTTGCCACCATAACTGGGCACTCTCTGCTTTGCTCTGGGAACCCTTCCAAGGAAGTGATGAGTGATTTTCCTAATACTCAAAAAAAAAAAAAAAAAAAAAAAGACAGTTCCTCACCCATCAGGATAGATTCCAGAATTAGAGATTTGAGATCTGAGAGCCTGGGGTGGTCAGGGAGTGGTCCCAGGATAGACTGTGCTGGCCGTCCTGATGTCCCTACAAGTCAGGAGAGGACATCAGGGGCCACTGAGACTCTTGTAGTCAGAGGACAGACTCCCCTGGGGCCTGTCTCTCCACTCCTACCCTGTCACTTTATAGAAAAGGCACCCAGAGCCCAGAGAGGTCCCACAGCCAATGGGAGGGCAGGGAGAGCCTGACACCTTCCCACTGTGCTGCCTAGCCGTGGGCCTAGAGCCTGTGTACCTGACTCTCTGGGCTGAGGATCACCCACCCTGCCCACCCTAGTGTGGCTCCCAGCTAAAGGAAGAATCAGTGCCACTCAGAGGCCCAGGAGATACCACAGTGACCAGGGAAAGACTCCAGCCTGTGGCCAGCAGTGTGACTCAGGTTGACTTAAAAAAAAAAAAAGTTATAAAATACCCATTTATCACTGTAACTACTTTAAAGTGTATAATTCAGTCACATTAACCACATTTGTCATGTTGCTCGATCAGCACCACTATCTGGTTCCAGAATTTTGTACCACCCAAAGCCATTAGTAGTACTCCTCAGCCTTGTACCAGTCTGCTTTCTGTTTCTGTGGATTTGTCTCTTCAGATATTTCATAGGGACAGAATCAGGCGATGACCTTCTGTGTCTGTCTTTCTTAGCATAATGGTTTATATATAGTCGCCCCTCGGGAGCCTCGATGACTTGCTGGTAGGAGGCGGGGCTTGGTCAGAAGAGGCGGGTCACTGGGGCCGTGACCTGGAAGTATGTATCTCTCTTCCCAGCTCTTCCCTTCACTCTCTGCATTTGGGCAGTCATGAGGCAAGCGGCTTTCCCTCCACCTTGCCTCTACCATGCCATCCTGCAGCAGCCAGCTGACCGAGAGCTACAATAAACCTCTCCTCCTTTAAATTGTGGGTGTTGGGTATTTTGTCCCAGCAATGAGGAAAGTGACTCTGACAGGCGGCACCTGGGAGTGGCAAGCTGGCTTCAGGATGTCTCTGTGTGTAACTTACTGGGGACCATCACACTGGTTTCACAGCAGAGCGGAAGCTTACTTTCCCTTCCTCTCTCTGTCACATCCCCAGGAGACCCTCCTGCTCCCCAGCGGCTTCTGCAGCTGACCCCACCCCACCTTTCTGCAGCCCCGCCCGTTTCCCTCAGCTCCTACCACTAGTGGCCCCAGCGGCCCCTTGGACATCGCAGCAGCACCCTGCCTCTTTCTCAGGTACACTTCACTGTGAAACTGACATGCCCTCTACTCAGTGTCGCTGCAGCAGGAACCCAGCAGGTGACAGAGTCCTGGCCACGACCTGACACAGACTGTGTTCGGCAGATCAGGCAGCCCCACCTTCCTGAGCGCAGGGCCGACACTGGTCAAGGAGAAGGTGCCCACAGGCTGTCTCACGCCAGGACACTGGTCCTGAGGGCCCAGTGCTCCCTGCATGGATCCCAATTGACTGGGCTGTGTCTCGAGGGCTCAAACGGCCCAGGCTTCCCTGCGGGTGCACCTGTGTGGTGCAGCAGCGACTGCAGCTCTCCTTCGGCATCCTGGCTCTGTGCCCACCTCGGTCTCCAGTTCTCACTCCAGGCTTCCTTCCCCACTGGTGCTTCTGGGAATCGTTTTCTGTACCCTTAAAGCTGAAGATCAGGTCCCCATTGATGGTAACCTTGCCATATAGCCAGTGCTGTGTGGATTCTGTGACATCACGGGCTCATTTCCCTCCTGCTGCCGTGTGACATTTGCAACCCATCTATTTGCAAATTTGCTGGCTCTACCGACCTGTACTGGGTCCCTGCCATGCGCAGGTTTGTCCACTGTGTTCGGAATCCTGGCCCTCAAGTCCCGGGGGGCAGCCCCCCCATTCTCTCATGAACCTACAGGGGCCCCTCACCATGCCTGGCCTCCTCTGCTAAGCTGGGTGCCTGGACAGAGCAGGAACCAGCATTCACCACTGAGCCCTGGCCAGGGTGGGAGACAATAGCCAGGCAAGGGACAGGGACACGTGGTGATTGCCTTTGATCAGGCCCTCATTTTAGTAGTGCTACGTACCCCAGGTGACCAGGGTGTTGGGTGGGGTGGGGGCTGAGGCTGCCCTGAAGAGGCAATTCTGGCCTCCACTTCTTCCTATGATTCCTAACACCATCTGGTCTGATGTCAGATCAGAGGCAGCCCGCATGTAGCACCTACAATCATGGATCATCGCAGCCTTGGTCAGCCACCGTGCATGGCTCCTGCTCCTGCCAGGGCCCCTGGGTCTGCTCCCCCAACATCAAGCAGCAGCCGTTCCGCTCTGCTCAGAGCCTTTCATGGCTCCCACCTTGTACATCAGGAGCCAACATCTTCGCTGCTGACATCCCGCCTAGTCTGGTGCCTCAGTCTCACTGTCCACCTACCGCCTCCTGGGACCTCTTCTCCACCCCCACCAGTCACCCTGTGCACTTCACTCCTCTCCCTGCCTCAGGGAGGTATTGTCTCTGGTCTGCCTCTGCTGTGTCCCTAAAATACCAAAGGAACAGGAAAGAGGGAGGGAGAAGAGAGGTGGGAGGGTTTAAGTGAGTCAAGAAGGAACAGCAGGAATGAACCAGGAGGAGGGACTGAGGTGAAGGGGTTGTGGCTGAGCCCCGAGGCAGGAGGCGATGGTCTTGCAGGGACTGGCACAAGGCCTGTGTGGCTGTCCATGTGGACAAGGGGGGAGGTAGTGGGAGAGGAGACAGAGGGAGCAGGGGCTCCATGGGGCCTCTACCCCAGGGCCCCCTGCTTGATGGCTCCTTTGGGCATCAGCCTCCTGTAACAGTGACCTGGCTACACCTTGTCCTCCCCAGGTGACTGTAAACAGCTTCCAGGTAATGCAACCTTTTTCAGCCTCATCTGTACCATGCACAGTGTTCTGCAGGATAATAAATAAACAGTGGTAGGAATGAACCTGCCCGTCTCACAGGGAACGAGAACCTGGGGTTATATGAAGTAGAGGGGCCGGCGTCCCTGCTTTAATGCTGAACTCCAAGGGAGGGTGATCCTGCAGGTCAGGCTTCTGAAGACAAAGTGCGTGTTTAAAGGAGCCAGGCAGGGAGAAAGAATGCAGGTCTTGAAGCTTTCCTGTGAAGTGAAACAGACTTCCCTCCAGGAAGGGACAGGCTGGCTTATCCCACCCCTCTGAGTGCTGGCCCCCCTCCCGGAACCCAGAGACCCAGCCCTAGTCCTGTAGGGCCTGAATGCTGTAGCCCGTGTCCCCTCCACCAGGGGCTCCTCTCCCTGGTTCCCAGGCTGCAAAGGGAGCTACAGGAAGTGGCCAGGCAGCCGCCCACACAGGGTCATGGTGAATTCGTCTGGTATCGCCTTTTCCCCAGCCCTGTACCACTGTGCCGAATATTCAGTCCGCTCCCTGACTTAGTCTCTTCCTGCGTCTGAATGGCTCTATTTTTAAATCCCTGAGGATAGCTGACAAAACTGTTGAAAAAGAAACCAAAATTTCAAAATTTAAAAAGCCCAAGGAGGACTGTTTTGTTTGGAGAACAGGGTAACCCTTGTGTTCTGTCGCAGCAGGGCAGTACATATCACAAGGAGAGCCAGGGGCTTGGGATCCTGGCTTAGACTGTGGCTTTGCCACTTACCCCTGTGTGACCTTGGCCAAGTCCCTCTTTTCCCACACCTCAGTTTCTACTATGTGCAAAGAAAAGTTGTTGATTCCCTTTCACTTATCTCTGGTGATTCAAAACAGTTTTCCCTGCAGGAGAGGTAGTAGGGCCGGGAGCCTGCAGCCTGAGTGCTAGTCTTGAATCTGCAGCTCCAAAGCAGTGGGACCTGATACAGAAACCCAATGTCATAAAATGCGTGTGGTTGATTGATGCTTGGAGTCAATGCCTTTCAGTCCCACCGGTTTTTGTGCTCTCCAGTCCAGATACCTGAAAACAATTACTAGAAAACAATTACATGTGGGGCGGGACCAGTGACCTGGGTGAAGTGACTTCTGAGCCAGCCCTGGCAGAGGGCAGTGGCCAACTCCTGCTGGGTGCTGGTGCCCCTCCACTCATCCTCTGGCAGGGTGGGCTCCTCTGGCATGTGGCAGAGGGCTTGCTCGTGACCGCCTTCTTGGTAGAGGGTGGGAGCAGTGCAATAGCTCTGTCCCACACTTTTTCTGCACAAGGTCTTATCTCTCCTGTCAGACCTGGGTGGCCTGTAACTCATTTGGGGCGATTGAAGTGCAAAGCATTGTCTGGGGCTAGTTTCCACTTTGCTTGCTGAATGCCATGTGAGCAGGGCAGCTGTTGGAGGTCTCTATGGCGTGAAGAAGCCTCATTGGTCCGTGTGGCTAATGAAGAGAAAGGGTTACCCAGACTGCCCGAAGGGCTACCCTGCTGGGCACTCAGGAGGTTTCTCACCCACAGAAGCTGTGAGACGCAATAAAATACTGCTGTTTCTAACGCTGGCTGGCTGTGTTTTGGGGATGTTGTCGCTGCTATAGCTGGCTCAGAGATGATCACTGTGAGGGGAGGGCAGCGTCTCCTGTGGGGGTCTTTTGTGGAGGGGGAGTCCAAGGCTGCAGTGGGGACTTTGGAGTGGGGGGATTAACCAGTGAAATTAGTGCAGAAGTGACAGTGGGGAAGCTCATTTGTGATTCTCTTCCCTGCCTTGGCTGACCCCCAAACCTCTTTCTGGGTTGGGGTGAGGTGACATTTGGCAGTGGACCACCTGTTACTCTGAGCCAGTCCCTGAAGATGTGCAAAGAGAGAGACGCTTCATATCAAGCCAAACCTCTGTGATCTTAAGCCATTGAGGTGCAGGTGTTGCTTGTTACTGCAGCATAAAAATAACTTTACCTGACTGGTACATGATAAAAACAAGTAATAAGAGTTAAGTGTTCCCCATTTTATTGTTGAGAACTTGGGGCATCTTGAACATTCAGTTAACTGTCTAATCTTACTATAATGCCAATTCCTGTGTCTTAGGAGGACCTCCGAAAGCTGACTCTGACACAAGCATTTGAATGGAAGAAGTCGGTTTGGAACATGCTGGCAGGAAGCACCGACATGGAGGAGAAGGGGTTCAAGTGCAGGTGTGGGGATTCGAACTCAGAATCCAGTCCTTCTAAGTGTGTCTGGGTGACTGTCCCCTGCTCTAGAGGGTGTAGAAGCTGGATCCCTCTGTCAGCTCCTGTTGCTCAGTGGTTGAGAGCTGCTGGGGGCGAGTGGTCAGCTCCAGGCCCTAGGCTCGCCTTGGGCACATCCTAGATGTCCTTGAGCCAGGCAGGGAAGTCCTCAGACAGAGGCAGGCTTGCAGTGAGAAGCTGTTGGCGAGATCAGGAAGGGGAGGCGTCTACAGAATTTTACAATTTGGGAAGGGAAGCTCTCAGGAGGGCGTCAGATTCACGCCAGAACCTGGCTTGACCCAGCCCTCCCGACTTCCGGGCTCAAGTTCCAGATTGCCCAGGCTCCTGGTGGGAAAAGCGCACAACCTCAGAATGGAACTCCAGTCTTGCATCTTGTGGGAAGACACTGTGTCTCCTTCGCTGTGACCGGCAGCTTCACATCTTTGGAAATGTCCCACAGGAAGCAACCCAAGACCCAGGCATGTGTGCAGGATGCCGCCAGGCTGCCAGCTGGACTCCAGCCCACGGGTTTGACGTGGGGAGTCAGGCACTTGTCCCAGCTCCTCCCCCTGCAGCCCAGACTGACGGCAGAAGGGCCACAGGGAGAGCAGCAATAACCCCCTTCCCTACTCCAGAGTCCTGTTGGGAGCAGTCCCCTTTAGTCTGTCCAGGAAACCGAAACAAATCTTTTAACCCCGGCTCTGCCTTCCTTAGCTATGTGGCTTTAGTTAGGATATTTTACTTCTCTGATTTTTAGATTTTTCTCATCTTTGAAATAAGAGGCTTAGGGTACATCAAGCTGAGTAGCCTTGAGCTAAGGGATGGTACTGTGGTCAGCCAGGCTTAAATCTCAGCACCACCGCTTCCTGGTCTGGTGATCTTGTGCAGGCGACTCCCCCTCAGTGAGCCCAGCTTCCCTACTGGAGGCTGAAATGAAGGTCTGCTGTGAGGACAGTGAGATCGCGCAGGCTAAAGGGCCTGGTGCTGTGCAGTCATCCAGGACCCTCAGGGCCCTGGATGGCCATGTGGGTCCTGGCTTCACAACCCCCACTGTGTGACCCTGGGGGAAAGACAAGGTCTCTCTGGCTCCTGATCGTCATACCTGACCTCGCTTTGCCTAGAATTTTGGCACAGGGCTCCCGAGATGCTGAGTATGATATGAGGCTTCAGGGCCCCCAAGAAAAAGAGCGAGGATCAGACACAGCATTCTAATCTGTAGGTCTGTTATAAGGTGGTTACTTTAGAAATGGCTCGACAATCAAAAGTATTCCAGGTTCCTCTTACCTCGAACAAAGAATAGGATGAGACAAGCCCAAATCAGTGTCAAATGTTTATTTGAAAAGTGTGGAATAAATGAGTAAGGGAGAAACCAGCTCTGCAGAACGAAAATGAAAGTGCATGTCATGTCCGAAAAACACAGTGGGGGCTACCATGCAAACTCATGCCTGATAGCGGCTTTCCGTGATGGCCTGTCATTTTTATGTCGCCCACATTTTGTGGAAGCCTGTGAGAAGTTCTACATGTGGGTCCATCTGTTGCTTTTTTTATTGTTGCTGTTTTTTGTTTTTGTTTTTGTTTTTGTTTTGGTGCTGGGGATCTAACTCAGGGCCTCGTGCTTGCTAGGCAAGTGCTCTAGCCAATGAGCTAAAGCCCCAGGCCCACTCCCGTTACTCTGGGGTCTTGTGATTTCCAGGTCTTGCTCATTTCCCCAGCCAGCTTTGCCACACCTTGCCTCCTATAATAGGTCTGTTTTTTGTCTGTTTGTTTGCTTTGTTTGTATTTTTGTGTTTTTGGTGTTGAGGTTGAACCAGGGTCTCATGCACACTAAGCTCATTTTCGACCACTGAGCTACAGACCCCTTTGATCTCCCAGTTTGATGGGCAAAGCCATCAAGGCTTAGCCAGGGACAGGAGACCTTCAGATGGACTGGGGCCCCTGCGTATGCATGGGACACACTCCTGTCTGTCCTCTGCCCCTGGAGACGCTCCCCCTCCCCACCTTTGATGTCCGTTATCTCTACAGGCATCCATCCATGCATCTGGTCACCCTTTGAACACACTTCTGTAGTACCTTCTAGGCCCCAGGGAGGAGGGTTCAAGTTGAGGCATCACAGAACCATATAACTGCAATGCGTGAAGAGTGTATAAACAACTCATGATCTAGAAATGTGTTTTAATGTATGCAGTACAAGACCGTCGAGATTGTCCTGTGCTCTGTGATGCTATGAAGCCACCTGGGACAATAGTCTTCATCCTTGTATACTCTACGAACATAAAAGGTTTTGGTTTTAGAGCTGAAAGATGAAAGTTCCCTGCAGACATCCCTGAGAGGCCTCTGAGACAATGGAGAGGGCAGGAGTGGGTGTCCATCTCCGGGCCTGAACCATCAGGACTGTTGGGCCCTTGGAGACTGGGGTGGGGGTGAGGCCACCGAATACCATCAGACATTTATTGTGGTTTGAACAAGGGGCAATGGCCTGTGGGGTTCTCTCTGTTGAAGGTCAGGATTCACCTACACAGAGCTAGAAGGGCCAAATACTCATTCATTTTGTGAATGAGAAAAGAAACCCCAACATTTATTGGTTCTGACTTTCACCACTCATGGGCAAGGGATTTAAATGACTTTTAAAAAATGAAGAAGTGTAAATAACAAAGTGAAAACAACACACCAAAACCTAAAGGATGCAGCAAAATCAATGTTAGGAGGGAAATTTATAGCTGCAAACACTTATGTTAGAAAAGAAGATCTCAAATCAACAACCTAACTTTACAACGTAAGGAATTAGAAGAAAAAACAAACTAAAAATAGAAGAAAGGAAGAAATACAGGAAATAATGAAGCAAGGAAATAATGAAGATTAGAAGTGAGATAAATAAAACCATAGAGAGAATCAACAAAACCAAACACTGGTTCTTCAAAATGGCCAAAAAAATTGACAAAACTTTAGCTAGACTGAGAGAGAGGGAGAGACAGAGGCAGACAGAAGAAAGAGAGCGAGAGAGGGAACTCAAATTATCAAAATCAGAAATGTGGGGACATAACTATGGATCCTGTAGAAATAAAAAGGATTGTAAGAGAATGCTATGAACAATTATGCCAACAATTTGGCTAACTTAGGTGAATGACCTCTAACTACTAAGGAGATTGACCCAGTAATCAAACCCTCCTGATGGGGTGGGGGTGCAACTCACCAGTAGAGCCCCTTGCTCTGCTAGTGTGGTCCTAGGTTCCAACCCCAGCACTGTAAAACAAAAGAGGCAAAACCCTCCTGACAAAGAAAAGTGCTCGACCTGATGAATTTGATCACTGGCAAATTCTACCAAACATTTAAAGAAATACTAAAATCAACACTTCTCCAACACTTCCAAAAAATTGAAGAGGAGGGAACATTTCCTGATTCACTCTACAAGGACAGTAAAGCCCTAGTACTGAACTCAGTCACCACAAGAAAAGAATTTACAGACCAATATCCCTTATGAATAGTGCTATAAAATCCTCAACAAAATACTAGCAAACCAAATTCAGTAGCATATTAAAAAGGACATATACCAAGAACAGGAGGGATTTATGCCCAACATTCAAGGATGGTTCAACATACAAAACCAATCAATCACAGTGATGTAAAAAATGAACAAAAGGAAAAACCACATGAACATCTCAATGGTTACAGAAAAATCATCTGAAAAAGTCAACACCTTTCATGATAAAAATAAGACCCAAGCAATCCAGTTCAGAAATGAGCAAAGGACTTGACTAGACATCTAGCGAAAGCAGACATACAAATGGCCAGTAAGCCATAAAAAGATGATTAACATCACTAATGTTTAGGGAGATGCAAATCAAAACCATAATGAGATACCACATCTCATCCATGAAGATGGCCATTATAGAAAAGAAAAAGCAGGCTGGGGATTTAGCTCAGTGATTAGAGTGCTTGCCTTGCAAGCACAAGGCCCTGAGTTCGATCCCCGGCACCACACACAGAAAAAAGAAAAAGCAGATGTCAGTGAAGATATGGAGAAATTGAGTCTCTTATTTACCATTGTGCATAAAATGGTGCAAATGCTGCAGAAAATAATATAGTGCTAAAATGTTAAAAATAGAATTACCGTATGAGCCAGCAATTTCATCTCTGAGTATATGCTATACCTACAAGAATTGAAAGCAAGAACTGGAATGAGATGTTTGTACAGCCATGTTCATAGCAGCACTATTCACAATAGCTATGACGTGGAAGCAGCCCAAGTGTCTGTGACAGATGGAGGGAGAAACGAAATGGAGTCCATCCACACAACGGAATATCACGTGGCCTTACAAGGAAAGAAATTCTGACACACGCTACATCACGGATGAGCCTTAAGGATGCTAAGTGAAATAAGCCAGTCATAGAAAGGAAACATTCAGATTCATAGAGATAGACAGTAGAAATGGTGGTTGTCAGGGGCCGAGGAAAGGGAAAAATGAGGAGCTATTCTTTCATGGAGATGAAGTTTCAGGATGAAGTTTCAGTCTGGGAAGATGGATGGTGGTGATGGCCGCGCAACAGTGTGAATGTACTTAATACCACTGAACCATACCCTGAAAAATGGTTAAAGTGGTAAATTCTATGTTATGTATATTTTAGTGCAATAAAAGTGTAGTTATGAAATGAAAATGAGCTGTGACTGATGAGGCCATGTATTGGGAACACCTCAACCAGTGACATACTGTATACCTGTGACACGTTTGTGATCATCGGTGTGCAAGAGCTTTAGGAGATGTGGGCCAAGCCTGCCACAGAGGCTGGAACCAGGAGTGAACGCTGCCCCACGCAGGGCCTGGGAGGGAGGGCCACAGGCAGAAGCCCCGTGCAGCTTCCCGAGTAGCTGAGGGCTGTCCTGGACAGCGTTGTGGTTGGGAGCCTGGGAGGCAACATCATGGGAGAGCCTGGCCACCTTGGGCTGCTCCGAAGTGCTTGCGGGGGCTTGGAAGGTGCCAGTTGCATGGACGCAGCAACATGGCTGCAGAAAGGACACTGGTGCTGAGGAGCATGGCAAGCCTTGGGAAGAGGCAGCCCCCAGGACACGGAAGGCCCAGGGAATGGCAGGTAGGTTCATGTTGCAGCATCCCCATCCTCTGTCAGCTCCCCCAGTGCCCACAGCTGCCCTGCTCACACTATCCAGGGGACAAGGAGTCCTTGAAGTGGCCCTTACAGCTGACCTTGGGCCTGGTGAGTCTCGCAAGCTGCTTGCTGAAGGGAAGGGACCAGGACACCCTGACTTCTGCAACATTGCTCCTGGAAAGAGACTCCAGGTCTTACAGCATCTGCCCCGGGGACCTGGTGGCATTATCCTCACACTGGGATTTACATGGAGCTTCTGGCTGCGGGACCCGCACTGGTCCTCCCGCAGACCCTGGGAGCTGCTTCATCTTCTCAGAAATCCTTCTTTGCCTGAACCGCCGGTGTGCATTCTGTTGTTGCAGCTGAGAACCCCGGTGAATACACACCCTCCCAGGCCTGCTGCTCCTCCAAGTCAGTCACCACACTTCACCCCCGCACTTGCTCGGGTTAGAACCCCGTGATTATCCCTTCTCCTCTCTCCCTCCTTCCACTTTTGTTCCCAAGTCTTACCCACGTCTCTTTTTCCTAAACCACGCTGTCTGTCCAGCTGTGCCCTGCCCTGGCCTGTCCTCTAGGCCAGGCCACCACTGGGCCCCTCACCTTTCGCTGTGAGTTGAATCTGTCCCCTAAATTCATGTGTAGGAAACCATATTCCCAAATTCATGTGTGGGTGGTATTTGAAGGGTGAGAGTCACCCAAGATGGAGATAATGACGACTAAGATTCTGCACTGTTCCCATGATTTCTACACTCTTTCCCTGGAGGAAACTTAACGAACGTAAACTGGGTCAGGGTAGTCCCGCCCGAGCTCTTCCGGCCAGTCCACTCCCAGTCTGTGAACAGCTGGGGAGGTAGTGCCGGTCTGTCTGTGTGGGCCCCTCTCACTCTGTCTCCACAGCCACTATCTGCTCGGTCTTCGGCTCTTACACACACTTTTCATCTACCTGCACGTTGTCCTGCCCTTTCTCCTACCATCCTGACTTGGCTTCAGCACTTAGATCCTGGAAAAGGCACTTCCAGCCCCTCTTCTTAGCGGCAGTCATCTCTTGCAGTTACCATGCCTCTCCAGGCCTTCATTTCTTCATCTGTTAAAAAAAAAAAGGTTAATCGCACTACTGTATAATAGGGTGACTATGCATATTGGTATAATATCACTCAAAAATCTGAGAAAGGAGGAGTTTTGAATGGTTTCACCATAAGGAGATGACAAATGTTCAAAGGCATAGCTAAGTTTAATCCCTTTTAAACATCCTGCAATGTATACATGTAGCAAAACACTATATGGTAGCCCATAAAGATGTATAGTTTTTATGTTTTTGTGGATCTATTTCAACATAAATTTAAATAAAAAATTTAGCCATATTTGCCCTTTCTGATTTAGCCTCCATCTGCTCCTAGTCCCTGGATGCCATCTCTCCAGCCAGTGTCTCTGGCTGGAGATGCTACTGCAAACTGGAGGACGGTTGTCAGGTGTCTCTTCCCACCTCGCCCTGCCTGTGGCCACAGTGCAAAACTGGCATCCTGCCCCTGCTCCAGGCCTCCAGGGGGAGTGGATGGTCATGGCTCCTTGCAGTCACCACCCTTTCTCCATCCCAGAGCTCTGTGTTGAGAGGATTCGCTGATCGCACGCGTGCTGACCCCTGAGCCCGGCACCTTGCTCGGTGCTTTTCCTCCAGCCTTGCACCCATTGCCCTGTTTCATAAAGGATGTTTTTCTCAACTGTTTCTGCCAACACACCAGACCTGCAATGAGAGCCCTCTCTTGGCTCCACCTCCAGCGCTCACCCTGGAGCTCTTGGTTGACAAGAGCATTTGATGAATATTAATGTTTCCAGTCTGTGTGCAGCACTGTTGGGGAGCCATCAGTTCAGGAGGCAAGAGTGTCCACAGCCCTTCTCACATAGTTGTTCAGGTTGTACACTGCAAAAGTTGCCTGGTCGGGGGAGCAAAGAGAGCCCAGATATGCCTGTGTTCTTCCTGCCGAGCTGGACTTACCAAGGAAGAGGGGTCTTTCCTAATTTGCTCTTATGAACTGCATGAACTAATGGTTCCTGGTGTCTCCATTACCAGGACAAAAAGCCTGTGATGCCAAATCTACTTTTAAATTCATTTACACAAGAGACTCCACCCTCCCCAGGCCCTGAGCATGAGCTGCTCTCTGCTCTCCAGGAAGCCAGTGACTCCCCAGGATGTGCTCCGGCTTGAGAGAGGCCTGCAGGAACCAGCAGGGACAGGATCTCACAAATCCCTGCGGCAGGACGTCAGAGCCGCTGATCCCTCCAGATAACCGGTGGCAGGCAGAGGCGAATGAGCAGTCAGGCCCAGGAGAAGCCAGTCGTGGGCGGCTGCAGAAATAATGACCCTCGCTGCAACGTGGGCTCAAAATGGACTAACAGGCAATTAGAGCCCTAGCACCCCCACCCAGCTTGAAGCCCATTAGACACAGGATGGCTTGAACCAAATCCTGTCTTAAAGAGCTCCATTTAGTCTGCTTAATATAAATTGCTCCTTAAAGAGGAAAAATGTCCCAGTGATCAGGGTGGAAGAAACAGTTCTTAGTGGGAGTTTTGGGGCTGAGGGCAGGAGGCGGGGCCAGGCTCTTGCAGCTCTGCAAGTGGAAGTGGGGGCATCAGGCTCCAGCCTGTCCTGCCCCTCTGTTCCAGGACCTCTTTCTGCCCCCATCTCTTCCTTATTTAGAACCCAGGTGGGTGCTTCTGTGGGTGACATGAGTCTCTACCTCTGCCCTGAGTGGTCAGATCTGTTGGCACCCCGGGCAACACCCTCGGGCTCCAGGCCTGGATCCCACATGCCTCTATGATGCTGTCCTCAACGCTGTGCTCACTCCCTCTGACTTTACTGTACCCTCCCTGGCAAGGGGAGTGTGGCAGTGCAGCCTCCCCCACTGGGTCGCACCCTGGTTTCATCCTGGCTGCACCTGGCGGTTCCAGGAGCCCTCCAAGTACCGGTGCCTAGGCTCCACTCTGCTGCCGATCAGTTGGTCTGGAGTGGGATCCACTAGGGACTGTAAAAGCTCCCCAGTGGCTCCATGTGCAGCCAAGGCTGAGACTTACTAGTCCCCGAGGCCTGTCCTGTACAGGACTTCTGTGGGGGACAGCCATTCCCTGAGGTCCTGGAGGATAGGTAGGGGCACCATATTAGACCTGGTGCTTAGATGAGACACACAGGCAGCTGCTCAGGCCCTGGAGTTGGGGTCCTCAGGGTTCCTGGGCCAGGGGCATTGTTATCAGGGACTACATTAGAAATACAGATCCCCAGGCTTAGCCCCAGTAGTGGAAAATCAAAAACCCTGAAGACTGGGCCTGGTTTTTTTGTTTCAACCAGTCCCCCGGGGGGATTCTGATGTGCCCTCAAATTTCAGACTCGCTGCCCTAGAATAACAACAGAATTATCACAGCAATTCTGTGACTTTCAAACTGCAGCGTGTACACAACTCCTGCAGGGACTACACTGAAATGCGGATTCTACACGTCCAACAAGGCCTGGGGCAGTGCTGTTAGTCGGTTGGAGGACGGTACTGGGGCAGTGAGGTTGTAGATATATTCACTGAGTGCCCTTTGTGCCAGGCACGAGGCTAAGCCCTTGCTTGAATCATCTCATTCATCTTCCTGGAGGGCCTTCCCCAAATCATCTCATTTCATCTTCTTCTGCTGCTTCTCAAACGTAGGTATTGCTGTTAGCATTTCCGTTTCTTAGTAGGTTTATTGAGAAATAATTGGCCCATCATGCAATTCACTCACTCAGAGCATACAGTACAACAGCTTTTAGTATACCCACAGAGTCTTGTGACCATCACCACTATCTGTTTTAACATTTTCACCACCCAGAAGAGACATCTTTTCCACTTGGCCATCACTCTACTCTCATTCCCCCAATCCGAGGCAACCATCATATACTGTCTGTGGATTTGTCTATTCTGAGGTCATATAAATGGAATTCTACATGATGTGACCTTTCGTGTCTGGCTTGTGTCACTCAGTACCATGACTTCGAGGTTCATTCCTTCTTATGGCTGAGTAAGGTTGCTGTCTGGAAATACAGTACCACATTTTGCTTGTCCATTCACCTGCCGATGGCCACTTAGATTGCTTCCAGTCTGGGGACATTATGAGCATGCTGCTGTGAACATTTGCTTACAGGTAGGACACCAAGTCTGAGGCTAAGCAACCTGGGCCGTGTCACTAGCTGGGATGCGTGGTGGCCCCAGCCATCTGCCTCCCTGGCCCACACACTTTCTCCCTCCTTGTGGCCCATTTCGGAGGCCCGGGTGGCAGGAACACGTGAGGCAAAGGGGTATATTTATTTCTGAGGAAGGAGAGTGGGGCTTAGGGCTTGGGCTCCTGGGCATAAATCTAGGCTCAGCTCTTTCCTGGGAGACCTTGGGTAACATGCCTAACTCTCAATTTCCCCAGCAGGCAAATGAGCTGTGGATTGAGGAGGGCATGAGGTTGGAAAAAACTAGAGGGACCAAGAGACTAAACAAGGTAGAGAGAGAGAGAAAGCGAGGCAGTGCGCGAGCCTGTCCCGCCCCTGGCTGCCTGCAAGTCAAGGCCTGAAGCTTTCATCTCCTCCCACAGCCATTATCCAACCCCAGGGTAATTGCCATCATTTCAAGCCTGGGTAATGCCAGGCAGATCAGAGCAGGAAGGCTCCCTCGGGTGCCGCGGGAACATTAGGCACAGCTATAAACGTCAGCAGCTGACAGTTTGTCAAGACCCCCAGGGTGAGGGCACAGACTCCCCGGTCCCTCATCCAGCCCCTGCCTCTTCTGGGCTGCAGGGTCACGGCACCCCTGTGCCTCTCCCGTACCCCTCTGCCCCTTTCAGTTCACCTCCACTCAGGGGACGGACTTGCCTCTGCTGCTTACCTGTGCCCTCGGGCAAAGGTCTTGTCCTCTCTGTGCCTCACCTGTGAAGTGGGCAACAAGGCACTCAGTCTTGGGCTGTGTACATCCACCCTGTCAGGCCCTACTTCATCCTCCCAGTGATGCTATGAGATAAATCCTCCATTTATCCTCATTCATCAGAAGAGGAATGTGGCGTGTCCAGAGACAAGGCACCATTCTGTGTCTTGGTTTCCTCATCTGCAAAACAGGGCTTGGGCAAGAAGGGGAGATCTCCGAGGGTGCTTCCAGCCCTCACAGGCTGAGACTCCATCCTGAGCATCAGGTTAGAGGTGCTGCCTCAGGCAGGGCAGGAGAGGCATGGAGTGAGATTGAAGAAGCGGAACAAGAAGTAGCTGCTGGGAAACCAGAGTGGAGGGATCAGGGGTCTGGGCCCCTGGCTGGTACCACCCCTGGTCATGGGGGTCAAGATGGGGGAGAAGGTACCAGCAGCCAGGGAAGCCAGGCTCAGCTCAGCCTGTCAGGGCTCTGCCGACAGCATCTCAGGCAGGTTTGTTCCCAGCGAGGTGGTGCTAGCATAGCCCAACTGTCCGCTCTCAGTCACTGGCAGATGTCAGGCCCTCAAAGTTCATGTTTTAGAGAGGGAGAGACAAATGGAGAGGAAGAGAGAGTGGGAGTCAGGAATGAAGTTACCAAGGGCATTTTTCTTCCACCAAAAGAGTCCATAGTGTCCTTTCCTCAGCCTTGGCCCAGCTCAGGGATGTGCAGTTAGTCCCAGGTAAGTGCTAGTGCCTACGGGCCTCTGCTACACTGGCAGAGTCCTGTGTGAGGACATGACGAAGGGCTCGGCGTCTCTAGGAAGGAGACCAGCACAATTTTGCTGTCCCTCCTGTCATTTCCCAGCACTTTATTATGAATCTTTTCAAATACATGGAAAGCTGAAAGGATTGTAGAGGATGCACTATAATCACCACCCGAGATTGTTAACACTGTGCTGCGTCTGCCTCCACCCTTCTAACCCTTCATCCTTCCATCTCTTTCTCCTTCCATTCCTCCATCTTATTTTTTGAAAAACAAATGTCCCTGACTTACCATAGTTTGACTGATCATTTTTTGACTGTACAAGGGTGAGAAAGAGATATGCATTCAGTAGAAAACCATGCTTGAGTTGTGAATTTGGATCTTTTCCCAGGCTGGCGATGGTGAGAAGAGGTGGCTCTCTGGCCGCCACAGATCACAAGGGCAAACAGCTGACGATATGTTGCCAGCATTTGGGGGGGGCATTGTGTTTTTTGTTTTCACATCCCATCATATCTACAAATGCCATCTGTGTCTCCTGTACATATCGGCCACGCTGCTTTCCACATTCAGTGCAGTGTTCAGTACATCACATGATGGAACCAACATTTTAGCACAGAGCAGGCTTTGTGCTCGATGGCTTGCCAGATAGGTCAGATGGAGCTATGTGTAAGGTCAAGTGAAGTCGGTGCATATTTTACTCAGTATGTTTTCATCTCACAATGGGTTCATCAGGACACAATCCCGTCATAAGTGGAGGAGCGTGTGTTTTTCTAAGTGAGTTGCATGTGGGCTCTTCACCCCAGACACTACCAGGCATATCATTAGCTGGAGTTCAGTGTCATGTTTGTCAAGAGTTCCCTTCTTTAGGATGAAATATGCATGTAACAAAAGGGGCACATTCTAAGGGTAGCCGTCGGTGAGTGCTGACAAATGCCTACTGCTGCATAGATCAAGTTCCTCAAACAGAACCACCATCGTCCCCAAAGCCTTCTCCCTGCCCTGTCTCCACTGCCAGTCATGTCCCTTCCCTGGAACAGCTGTTGTCTGGCCTTTTCTGCCTTCACTTAGTCTTTCCTGTTCTAGAACTTCATATGAATGGAGTCATACAGCATATGTTCTTTTCTTTTCCTTTAGGCTGGCTGCTTTGGCTGGTTGTGTTTATTTTGAGATGCATCCATGCTGTGGCACGGATTAGCAGTCCGTTCTTTTTTGTTGCTGAATAGCACACTGCAGTATGGGATAGATCCCATTTATTTACCTGTTCATTTGTTGATCCTTTGAGTTACTACTTTGAAGAGCTACTAAGATTTAGCTATTACAAACTGTGCTGCTATAAACATGGGTGTGCTTATATCGCTGTGGTATGATGCTTTTAATTCTTTGGGGAAGATACCAAGAAGGGGGATAACTGGGTCAAATGGAACCATTAGTCCTAGTTTTTTGAGGAATTGGAGCTACTATGACTGAAACCACTGTGAATGTTTGTGCATGAGTCTTCATGTGTGCACACTGTGCATTTCTCTTGTGTAAATGCCTAGGAGTAGAATTAGTGGTCTTCCTACGTTCCTATGATGGTGATCTGCACAGGTAATCAGATTGCAGACACTTTGAACAATCACTGTCCACTTCCTATAGGGAGACTTGGCATGGATGGAGCCAGACCTGGTTCAAATCTTGGCTCTGTCCCTTGTAAACTGTGTGACTTTAGGCAAGTTTCTTAATCTGTTTGAGCCTCCTGTATAAGCAAAGACTGATAATAGAAGCTTGGGGTTGCTATGGGAGTCCATAGAGAAGGGCTGTAAAAGGCAGAGCCCAGGACCTGACTCCCAATGGATGAGGACTAACATAAATCCTTCTCCCCACCTATTTAATCTTATGTGTCCTTCAAGATCCAAGATCTGGTGCGTTCTCAGTGAAGCCTGTCCTGATAAATCTATATAAAAATGGCAAGTAGTCACTGGCTATTTTTCACTAACCAGCATGACTCTGAGTGCTTTACGGGTATTGGCTCATTTGATTCTCCCAACAACCCCATAAAGTAGCTATCATCAAGCCCACTTTATAGGCACAGAGAGATCCAGAGATTTGCTCGAAGTCACACAGCAGGTAAGTGGAGAGGCTGAAGATAGACCCACTCAGTGTGGTAGATCTCTGCAGGTTTGCCAATCCTGGACATTGTGTATAAATGGATGCCTACTCCATGTGGCCTTAAGGCCTGGTTTCTGGCACTTAGTATCCTGCTTCCAGGGTCTGCCCATGCTGTGCCCTGTTGGAGCATGTGTCAGAACTCCATTCATACGGAATAGCCCGTTGCTCTCATCACCATACTACTTATCACTTCATCTTCTGACGGACATTTGGATTGTTCCCACCTTTCAGTGATTATCGACATATGATCTTCTGTTTGAACATCTGTTTGGGATTCTTTGTATCCATACCCAGAAGCAGAATTGTGGTCACAGTGGCACTCTGTGTTCACCTTCTCGAGGAATTGCCTCCTGGAGCTACTTTTGGACCCTCTTGGGATTGCAGTCGTAGTGAGATGGTGGCGTGGAGATGGTTGCGCAATGCCCAAGGATGGTTCACTGGAACAAGACACAATGAAAATGATGTCGCTAGCCTTTCACAATTGCTCCCTGATGAGCTAAGCCTCCTTTTCATGTCTAGTCATCTTGGGGACATCTCAGCCCTTTCCCAAGCACCCCACTCCTGACCTCCCAGAGGCCTGACCATGTGAGGTCCCTTCTGGGATGGGTGAAGTGTTCCACATGCAGCTGGACCGGGGTTGTGTACAAGAGACAGAGATGCTATCATGCCACCCCAGGACCCTGTCTTTCTTCCCATGCAGGAGTCCAGACAGTATCCATACCTCACCCTACCTTCCCCTCCCAGTCAGTGGGGCTCAGCAGGAAAGCAGAACCTGGTGCCGGTAGAGAGAGGGTGAGCAGCCTCATGCAGGGAGCCTGAGATACTGTCATTCATCCTCACTGGGGACACAGCTGATCCTGGTCTTCACTTGATCCTAGCCAAAAGGTCGAGAAACGATTGATCCTGGTCTTAAGGCCCTCGTGACTGGTACTCAACTTGTGGGGCCCAGTCCAGAATGGAACTACAGGGTCTTCATTCAAAAATTGCAAAGACTTTCAACTCAGGAACACTGGGAGCCCTTATGCCTACCTAAGCCTTGTGCCTGTGAAGCTGGCATCCCTGCTCTCATGGGTGGAATGTTCTGGAATGCAACTCTCCTCATACATGGGCACTGATTCCTACGTTGGCGGTGGACAGACTGGCTAAGAGAGTGGCCAGCAGCCTGGTGGGGACACCAGGCAATGACTTCTGTGTTGGGGTCCAGTGTCACATTGCACCCTTGAGGAGAGAGTGCAAACTGTGGAAATGGTTGCTGGGTGAGCCCGGTATGCACCTGTTTCAGGACGAGCTTGGCAAGGCTGGCCTGGCATCAAGACAAGGAAGAGAGAGTTAGCTAATTCCTTCTACTCAGCCTCAAACACAGCCAGACAGCTTGCTTCACACCCCCGACACCATGTTTTAGGAAGTGACTCTGCAGTGACAGGAGGAATACCGTCTGATGGCACAGCAGGAAGATAGTTGACAACAATTAATTACATATGTCGAAATAGCTAGTAGAGAAAATTTTGAATTTTCCCAGTACAAAGAGTTGATAAATTCCTGAGGCATCAGATATGCCACTTACCCTGATATCATTATACATTGTTTCCATGTATTGAATGTCACAGGGTACCCCACACATATGTACAATTATTGTTTTCCCCCCAAAATAAAAATGGATTTAAGAAAAAAGAATCAGTACTCTGACCAGTCAGTGTCCTGTAGTTCAAAGAGATGGATTCCTTGAGACCATGCAGTTCTGGCTCTGGCTGGATTTTTTCCTCATAATAGATGTAAAATATACATTAACATGTGTGTTCATCAACTTTTCATTACTGTAACAAATAACTGAGACAATCAGCTTATAAAACCAGTCATGAAAGGAGACATGTTGTGCAATTCCATTGAGAAGAAATGTGCAGGATAGGTGAGGTCCGTAGAGATGGAGAGTGGACTGGCGGCTGCCTGAACCTGGAGTGTGGGATGTTGAGGATGCAGGGATTAGAGCGGAGGGGATGAAAGGGTGCAAAAATCAACTGTGGCGATGAATGCCCTACTGTGAATTTACCAAAAACCGTGCTTTTGAGGCAAGCACTCTAACCACTGAGCTAAATCCCCAGCCCACCCACATCTGCTGATTTACTCAGCACAGAAATTGTTAGATGCTGGACCTTAGTCAATGGCCCCCTCACAGGCGTAGTCCCCCAGCCGACTACCCAATGCCTAGAGAGAGTGTCTTCATTAAAGACACTACTCCCATTAATCACAGCTCAGTGTGGTGGCCCCTGAGGATCCTGGCCAGTAGCCTGGCCTGGAAGTATTGATCCTGATAGATCAGAGAAAGGATCAGTCTCATCTTCATGTCCCAAATAATATTAGCAGATCTCATCAGAGCACCGAGGGGCAGAACATCCCCATTTTACAGCCTGGGAGAAACCAAAGTGTGACCACGTCCCCAGTCTCATGAAAGGCAGTAGCAGGGCTAGATGAGTGGCCCAACATCATAGGGCTCCAGATTACCTCCAGGGCCTGTCCCCACCCCAGCCACATCTCCCTCTGCAGGCCCTGCTGCGTCCTCCCTCAGTGGGACCCAGTTTAGAATAGACCATCGGCAACCCGTCCTTGGCCAAGGAGCCTGGTGAGTCCTTATCTTATTTAATGAGTCAGGAGTTCTTGGAAGGTGGAGGAGATCCATCAGCCCAGGTTATGTCCCAAGCACAGAGGGCTTCATTAAAGACACTACTCCCATTAATCACTCTTGTTTGGCAAGGAGGGTTGGAGGACACATCATAATCCTCTGCTGATCTGCTGTAAAACACAAAACTTACAGCCCAGAGCCAACATTCCCCAACCAGGGAGTTTTTTTGTTGTTGTTGTTCCCAAAGCTGCTCCAGTGAGGGGCTCATAGCCAGGTGTGTGGGGTGGAGTCTCAGACAGGACAAAGAGGAAGGTCATGGATGGTTTTCAGCCCAGAGACGCAGGCAGGACCACAGGCCTGGGTGTCACACCCTGATGGTCAACCTGGGGAGGGGGTAGCTGCAGAGATAGGAGCTGGGGCCATTCAGGTGCCTGGGTAACAGTGCACCGAGAACCAGGGGCCTCAGAGAGGAGGGAAAAGTTACAAAGAAAGCAGCAAACCAGGAGCATCCTGAGGTAGACCTGGAAGTGGAGGCCTCCAAGTGATGCGTACATAGGTGGATATGGGAAACGAGGACACTCATGTCCACTCTGTCCACTGGGGGAATGGGGGCAGCAGTGCCCAGAAGCAAGGACACATGCCCTGCCTGCATCTTGGTTTCTTTCTTTATTTGTTTTATTGTGGTGCTGGGATGGAACCCAGGGCCTTGTGCGTGCTGGGCAGGTGCTCAACCATGAGCCACATTCCAGCTCTGGATCTTGGTTCCTAGAACCCTCCTCCATGTGGCATCCTGGAGAACTGGCTCAATCTGGGGTCAGGACAGGGAAGATGGAACCTGGAACATCACACTGTGCCACAAAATAAGATGGCCCTCAAAGAATGATCAAGATGTGCCAGAAAGATCCAGGAGTCACCTGGAAGCAGGCTCCCACTGGCCACATTGGGGCTATTGTGAGCATCAAAATAAACAACACAAGAATAGAATTTAACCTGATGATTGAGCAGGGAACTGTAAGTTCTTGTAGATGTATGTCAATGAGCGAATAAATGGAAAGTGTGACAAGCAATGGAATATTTTTATCACCTCAAAATATCTCTCCCCAAAAATACTTATTGTGGACAAAGGGAAAAATAGTCACTTAACATTGGAGAAGCCTGCAGCCATCATCTAATCAAGCAGCCCTTCTCCTGGGGACCACCCCCCGCAACACCTCTGCTTTCCTGCTATTGGGGCTTCATGCCCTCCCCTCTCATCTCTGCCTGCTGAAGTCCTGCCTGGGACTTGGCGCTTGGCTCTGGGCCACCTCCTCTGCAGTGTCCTCTTTGATCGCTCCTGCCAAAAGCGACTGCAGAATTGTTTCATTCAGCCAGAGCTATTATGCTCCTATTGCATGCTGAGCAGGACACTGGAGCTGCCAGTCTGCCAGGAACCTTTGGGAGGAAGTCTCTTTTATGTGCTAAGGCCAGGTGGGGATGAGTACGTCTCTGGCAGAAGCCTTTGGGCACGGGATGCACCCGAATCTAGGAGCCTAGAGAGAAGCGTCCTGATATGCCCTTCGCGGTCATTCTCCCAGTGTCCTCTCTTCCTTAACTAGGCCTCGTCTCCTAAAGTCTCCACCATCCCCAGGAGTGCCACAGGCTGGTGATCGAACCTTTAGCATATGAGCCTCTGGGGACATTCAACATCCAAACTATAGCAATAAATATGTACTAAGTTTTCCTGGGACGTATTTCTTTTAAAAATTAATTCTTTTTTTAACCTCATATTAAAATGTGACTGGGAATCCTCTGTGTGTGTGCACGGGTACATTTTTTTCCCTCTGTCTCTGTCATCCCTACCTGTGGCTCTTCCCATTCCAACGGCTCTGACCACCAGCACCCCAGGGTCTAGAAGGGCTAGGGAATACACCGGCAAAAGTGACATATCTGCCAGGCATGGCGCCCGCGCCTCTAATCTCAGCACTTGGGAGACTGAGGCAGGAGGATCGTTGTGCATTAGAGGCCAGCTTGAACTACAGAGTGACACTCTATCTATTAAAAAAAAAAAGTGTGACATATCTTGTATATTTGACTTTGGGACAGATCATTTTTAACACCATCCTCTTTTATGCTACAAATCTATGTCCAGTAAGCATCCTGAAACCCACTTAGAGGCCTCTTACATGCCCTTTCCCTGGAGCACTTACTCAGGGAAGGAGGGGAGAATGTGGCTCCTCCCTTCCTCGGGTGGGCCTTTGCAGACCTTCCTGTTCAGAATCGCAGCCCTCACCACCTCCCTCCTGGGCAGCCAGAACCCCCTGAAGTAGTCTCTGTTTTATGTGTTTATATGTTTGCTGTTGATCTCCTTCCACTAAAATGCCAGCTCCACAAACTGGCAGGGAGTTTTGGAAGTTTTGTTCCCTGCCATTTCCATGGTGGTTCGAACCTTACCTGCCAGATGGTAGGTGCCTGATAATGTCTCTTCAGTGAGTGGACGAGTTGGGCTCCACACCTAGGTGGTCTGAAAGCAAGTAAACAGAAAAAGCACCTTGACCAGAAACCAGACCTACTGTACTGCAAGCCAGACTAGAACATTTTAAACATCTTTCTTTCTTGCTTACTTGCTTGCTTGCTTGCTTGCTTGCTTTCATCATGGAATAGTCTAACATGTCACCCAGTCATAGCAATTGTCAAGCCATGACCAATCTTGCTTCCTGTATACTTTCACCTATTTCCACCCTTCCTGGGTTATTGAGATAAAAAGAAATCATCCTTGATTTAGCGACTTAGTGGCTTAACAAAACAGCAGTATCTGTGGATCAAGGCTCTGAGTCCTGCTGACTGGGACCTTTGGCTCAGGGTCTTTGATTCAGTGTGGGCTGCGGTGCTGTCTCACTGAAAGTGGGGCAGGGAGAGCTGCTCTCAAGCCCACTCAGGTGGCGGGCTGTCCCAGGCTGGTGGCCAGATGCTTCCCCTGGTTCGTGGTCAAGATGGCCTGTCCACAGGCAGCTGCCGGCCCAGCAGCCAGCTTCCTCAGAGGCAGCCCAGGCGAGATGGGAGGCACAGTCTTCTGTTGCCTAGTCTCAGGAAGGATATCTGGTCACTTTTTCAGTGTTTTATTCACTAAGTTCGTCTACCCACAAGGTGAGGGATTACACAAGTGCGAATACAGGAAGCAGAATCTTGGGGAGCCATTTTAGGGGCTGCTTGCAGTGTTGGTTTGTGGACACAAGGGCCCGCGAGGGAACGCCTGGCCCCGCCTTGTCATGAGGTAGAGGCTTTTTATTCAGGCTGCCCCAGTTCTGGCCACTCTGTGCATGCTGACAATGTGCCTCTACTTCTCTCAGGTACAAAGTGGATTTGATGTGTGGGGAGGTGCATTCTCAGAAGAATGAGAGTCTGTGTGTGAATTCCAACTCTGTCCTCTACATTCTTTTTTTTTTTTTTTTTCTTGTGTGGCAGGGTCTCAGTATGTAGTGCAAGCTGGCCTTGAACTCTCGGTGTACCCCAGGCTGGCCTCCCGCCTCAGCCTCCCGAGTGCTGGGATTATACACGTGCACCACCATGCCTGGCTGTCCTCTGCATTCTGTGTAGTTCTTCCCAGGACCCTCATGAAGCTGAACTGCAAGTACCCATGGTGGTTACCAGCTCCACACTGGCTCACTTGTTTCTGGGCTCGTCCCTGCTGGGACGGCCAGTTTCCAAGACCTCTCCCTCATTATCATACCCCAGGGAGTCCCTGTCCACACTGAATTGAGGCTGGTTTATGTTCCCAGGGGAATAAAGGGGAGGTAACAGTTTGAGACTTCTGAGTACTACACAGTCCTCCTTCTTTTGTGGATCTCCTTGGGGAAGCCAGCTGCCATAGTGTAAGGACCCTACATAGCCCCAGAGAGGCTCTGAGGCCTTCTGCTGCAATCAGAGTTGTGTGTTTGGACACGGAAACAAATTGTCCAGCCCCAAGACTGTCTTCAGATAACCACTGGCCCTCACCAGTGACTAACTGCAACCTCAGAGAGGCCCGAGCCAGAACGCCCCAGCCACGCCCTTCCTGGACTCCTGACTCAGAGATACGGTGAGGGATAAATGCAAGGTGACTTGTTCTAATCCACCAAGTCATGGGGTAATGGGACAGAGCAGCAGACATCATGGGACAGAGCAGCAGACATCAGTGACACTGTTCTGTTCTTTACTTCCCCACTCTTGCTTCCTAAGAGACCACAGGCCAGTTTCCTGTGCATCCGGGGGACCTAGATCAGCACTGGCATCACAGGAATGTCAGTTTGTGTTCTGTGCCCGTAACAGAATATTGAGATAAATAATTTAACAGGAAGAAAGATTTCCTGTGGCTCACAGTTTGACATGGTGCTCACTCAGCCCCACTGCTTTTAGGCCTGTGGCAACTGCACATCACGGTGGGGAGTGTGTGGAAAAGCAAGTCACTCGCCTCATGGTAGCCAGGAAGCAAAGAAAGAAAGCAGTCAGAGTCCCATAACCACCCTGCCATGGGCACACCCTCCATGACCTAACTGCCTTCTACTAGGTCCTACACCCTAAACCTTCTACAACCTCCCAATAACGCCTCAGGCCGGGGACCATGCCTTTAACATACGGGCTTTGGGGGGACATTTAAGATTCAGTCATAACACAGTGAAATCTTGGGGACAACGCCCATTGGTGGGAACCTGGGCAAACTGTGGCACCATCATTCCATGAGTCCCAGACAGCAGTGCACATCAACGAACAAGAACTTGATGGTCACCTTGGAGCAGACCCAGGTTCCAATGTGGAGTGGGGAAAATGTTTATAAACCCCCAGAACAATCCACAGTAATGTTTGCGGACATCTCTGTGTGTGGGAGTAAAGTACCAAGTGTTCATGGGACTAGCAAATGCCTGCATCAGAGGAATGATCACTTTTGGGGATGCAGAGGGTCAAGTGTGGAAGTGAGGGGTATGCAGGAGCCACCACTATATTTAATTTCTTTGTAAAGGATGGAACCTAATATGAAGATAAAGCTTGCTGATGAGGTTTGGGGCCATGGCTCAGTGGCAGAGTACTTGCCTAGTATTCATGAGGTCCTGGGTTCCATCCCCATCTCCAGGGAAAAAAGCTTGTTGATAAATACAAAGGTATTTGTCTCATTATTTTTTATTTTGGCTGTTTATTTGTTGTACTTAATATTTTTAAAGTGAGGGATGAAAATACAAAGGTGTAGGTAGAGTCTGACTCCATTTCAGGGATGGAGTATAGTCTAGTGGTACAGCACTTGCTCGCCTAGCATGTGTGAGCCCTTGGGATCCATCCCTGGCGCTGCCAAAAAGAAAGAAGGCAAGTGTGATTCCACTCAGGAGCTGGTTCCAGGGCCTGCCCATGAAGGATCTGACCTCATCCTTGCCCTTATGGGCAGAAGCACAAAGCCCGGGGGTCCTACAACATCCCCTGCTCCCTTCAGCGAGGGAAAGGCCTTGCCAAGTGCAGAGCTGTGGCCCAGGACAGCCCGAGGCCTTCAGTCACTACTGGCCCGAAATGCCTCTACAGCCCTGACCACATTGCAGGATAAGGGGGCCAAGCTCAGACCCGGGTGCGCAAGGACCACTCTGCCCAGAGCTGGTGGTGGCTCCCACTCGACATTTGCTATTTTCACAGCTCTCCAATGCCATTAGTTCCAACAGCTCTCCTAAGTAGGTCACGGTGATTATCTTCTTTCAGGGTGATAATAATCATTATTGTCCTTGTGCAGCTGCAGGTTCCGTGTTAATGTTCTGCTATTCCCTGAACTGCTTGGACACAGCAGGCCCTGTCAGGACGAAGCCTTTCAGAGAGATCAGGCCAGCATTCTGCTCACTCATTTAGAGAAGGAGCCAAGTCCCCACCCTGCCCCAAGGTCAGCCAGGTGTCAGTAGTGGAGACGGGGAGGGAGCTCAGTGTACTGCAGAGGGAAGACCCCACCCTACCCAGAGGAGTACGAGGTGGCCTTCTGTGGGGGACAAGTCCCACTCAGCCATCATGAGGACAGGTGCTGTCCCCTCTGCCCAGGCTCTGCTGTCAGAACCACCAGCTGCCCCTTTCTTCAGGGAATGTGTACCTGTCCCTCCATGGGATCCTGGGGAGCTGCCACCTGCCCCCGCCCTTCCTGCAGCGGTGGGCAGCCAGTCAAAAATGGGAACATGAGACACGTTTTTCTAAAAGCATGTTAGAAGTTATAAATCCAAAAGAACAAGCAGAAAAACAAAAAATAAAACAACAAAAAAATTTGAGTGGCACACTGAAACCCAAGACAAATTCAATTTGGCAAGATACCAAAGAAGACATTATGAAGTCTTCCAGTGGTAAAACAGGTAGGCAGGGCTCAAACTGGGACGTGATTTTGTGGGGACAAGCAAAACTACTCCTGTGCATCCCCGTGCTATCAGGACAGGGGGCCACTCAGCTAAGAGCTAAGTGCCTTGAGTGCTTGCTGTGAGCCCTGGAGAAAGAGGAGGACAAAGACCTGCAGCCCAGGGCAGAGCACCCAGAGCCCCACTGCAGCCTCCCTGCCCCCCTGGGGTGACAAAATGCCCTTCCTGGTCAGCACACTCACCTTGGTTAGAATCAGACCTGTGCACATCCGTGCCAGCCCCGTATCTTATCTACCATTGTTTCCTTTCTTTCTTTTTTTTTTTGAACAGAAAACTGAGACCCGGAAAGACACGTGGGCTTGCCCACAGGGCCCCCTGCTAGTTAGAGGACTCTGTATGCCCTGAAATCACACAGGAGCTGGTTCCCTCACCATTGTCCTCTGCCATCCTGGCTCACCCTTTCCAGCCTGCCCGCTACTGTTCTCAAGGAACCTGGCTCTGGGCACAAAGAAGACATAGCCATGCTGGGATTGAATGACCCAGCTGGTGTCCTGTTCCCTCCCCGCCTGCCCCCGCTGCTCTCATTCCTTCAGTCAGTGGGGTCCAACGGAAGATGGCGTCATCCCTCCTCTGCACACCCCTCCCTTGGGCTCCCTTCTCTCTGAGTCCTCCCTGGACCCTTCCCTGGTTACAAGCCTGTTCTTGCTTCTTCCTACTCCACTCCAGCCACTCTTGGTCCTGCCTCAGAGATTTTGCACTGGCCCTGCCTCCTTGAGATGTTTTTCTACTAGCCACCCACAGAGCTTTCTCCCTTGCCGCCTTCAGGCTTGGTTCCAATTCTACCTTCTCAAGGAGGTTTCTGACAGCACTGATGGGCAGGAATGCCCCCAGGGTGGGGAGGGAAGCCGTCAGTGTGGGGTCCACAGTCTGGAGCCCTGGGATGTGTCCTGTGTCTGTGTGCTGTTCTAAACCTCCCGCCTGGCTGACGGCCCGGGAACCCTCCCATACTGAAGCCTGTCTGCTAGAAGACCACCCAGAGCAAGCTCCTCGAAGGAGATTACAAACTCTGCAGCCCCCGTAGAGGAGAATAGGCACTTCTCTTCCTTTTCCACATGTGACCATGGGAACTGGGCCCTGTGGGCAGGAAGGGGTGGCGTTGGCACCTGGAAAAGGCCCCAAGAATGTGCAGGCTGGCTCACTGCTGAAAGTCATGGCAGCCTGGCAAGGCCATCGTCAACTCCCCAGGGCACGGGGGGAGTGGGGTCCCTACACTGCCATTCACAGTCCCACCCTCGCCCAAGGAGCCACCCAGGGAGCCAGGACGATGTCACGGAAGAGGGCAGAGAACAGGAGAGGGCCTGTGCTCCTGTTAACAGAAATACATGCCACGTGGGCAGACTAAATGATCCGAGTCTTCGAAAACTGAACGTAGAGTTTAACACATGGCCCAGCATTCCCTGCCTGGGTAGCAGCATAAAATAACCGTTAACAGGGATTTGAACACGGACTTGTATACAGACAGCTATAGCACACTATTTATCATAGTCAAGGGGGCAGGCAAGCCAACTGCCCACTGACAGAGGAGGAACAGCACATTGTACACCCGTATCATGGGAGGAGAAAGTGCTGACTCGTGCTACAACACGGATAAACCTCAAAAACACGATATAGCTGGGCATGGTGGTGCACACATGCAAGCTACTTGGGAGGCTGAGACAAGAGGATTGCAAGTTCAAGGGCACCTGGGCAACTTAGTGAGACTCAGCCTCAGAACAAAATAAGAGGTCTGAGGCAATTCAGTGGTAGAGTGCTAGCCTAGCATGTGTGAGACCCTGGGTTTCACCTCTAGTATAGCTAGAAAGAAGAAAGGAAGAAAGAAAGAAAGAGAGAGAGAGAGAGAAAGGAAGGAAGGGAGGAAAAGAGAGAGAGAGAGTCCAGAGCCTACACCAGTCTACAGAGCTCACCACAGACTACAGCAGAGTGGTATGTGGAATACTCCCAGGGGCTCCATAAGCACCCTGGCCAACGTTCCCTGACGGATCACAGGAGACCTTGGGGTCCTGGAAGGGCTGCGTAACTCAGGTCAGGGAGCTTGCTCTGTGACCCCCAAAGTGTGACCATCTTTGTAAATTCTCTTCCCCGGTAGGACTGAGTGTCTGCTGATGAGGTGTGGGTGCTGGTCTGGGCCAGCTCTGGATAGAGGGCGGGCTGGGTCACAGGCCCCATTTCCAGCAAGGAGCACAGCACAGACAGCTTTGGTCCCGGCCATTCCTGGGTTAAACCGTAGCTCTTCTGCCTGCTGGCCAAGTGCACAGTGCTCATATCTTCCTGATCCTTGATTTCCTAGCCAGCGAAATGGAGCCAATGAGTCCCACTGGGCAGGAGACTGAGTCAAGCAAACACAGGAAGAGCGTGGGCCTGGCAGCAGGCCGGGGAGGACAGGTGTCTCGCTGGTCTGTCTGTCTTGGCTTATTTATCAGGAGCAGCCGGAAAACAAGGCCAGAGTGCCCAGAATAGCAATGAAGCTGGGCCATCCGAATAGAGGTTTTAAAAATACGACCAGGAAAAAATCATCTTCCTATGTTCACACTCGACCTCAGGGGTATTGGTGGAGAAAGAACAGGAGCCCGCGTGAGAGGGCGGAGGATGTTTGCAGCTGGCCATGTCCCTCTGTGACCCCCGTGGGGGCTGCTCTCTCCCCTCAAGCTGTCAGCCCGAGGCCCAGGCACTTTGCCACCTCTCTCTACACTCTGCTCTGCTTGGAGGGCAATTTGGCAGCCACTGCCTTTCAATTAACATTGCAGATTTGAAATGGGGCTTGAGGGAAATAGGCGGATGGCAGAGGAGAAAAATAAGCCCTGCACTGGCAGCTGGGCCAAGCCACCTGCTCTACTGAGACAGGGAATTTAACGGACCCTAAGCCTACGTGGGAGGAGGGGAGGGTTGCTGCCATGTGCAACGTGTCTGTGCCCACCTTGCCCCAGCAGCCCTGCCTCACAGGCTGGCCCTCACGGAGCCCTCAACCCGGGCTTCTAACAGCAGAGACGAGGGTGGGACACACCCACACCAGCTGGGACCAGCAGTGCTGTGCCCTCTGCCCAACAGCAGTCCTGAGTTCCTGTGTCTGCATCCGCTTTTCCTCTCAGCCTCGGGATGTGGACAGCTCCCACTGCTATGGGCCCTGAGGGGCACCGCTGGGTTTTGTCAGGATCCTCGGGTGCCTGTGGTGTGTGCCTGGCTGTGTCCTCCCTGAGTGTCCCCAGGAGGCTGAGGATCGCCTGCCTGAGAGCAGCTGGGCAGGGCCAGGCCTGCTCCTCACCAAGCACAAAGTCTTTGAGGAGGGGACCAATGACTAACTTCAAAAATGACACTGGAGCCAGGGCTGACATCTGTTGAGGACCCACATGGCATCTGGTGTATGTGGCTTTAGTTTTCCCAAATACCTTAAAAGTGGACACGAGCTTTCCCATTTTCTAGATAAAGAGGCTGCAGGTCTGAGAGGCTGCCACACTTGCCCAGGGCCTGCAAGGTAGGCTGTGTCATAGGTGAGCTCCGATCCACATCTCCAGTAGTTGCCCAGGCTGCTCTCATGGAAGTCTAGAGTCCTGGCACTGAGTCCAGTCTTGGGCAGGGAGGGTAAAAGGTTGATGCTGGGCATCATGTGACTCTGTCCAAATGTCTACAGCAGCATGGTGAGTTGTCTCACCTTCCTCTTCCATTCTTTGTTTCCTAGCTTTAAGATGGGCCAGGAAGAGCCCTCGTGGGATTTTTGAGAAGGAAGAATGGAGACAATGGGCAGAGTTTCATGTCTGGGAAGCTTAAACAGTCAATAAAGGATTGTTCCACCTCACCTCCCGCTTTTGCCTCCCCTCCCACGGCTTCCTTCCCTATTTTGAGGATCCTCAAGTCTGTGGACAGGAGGGGACTTTGAGAGTCCAGTGGCAGTGTCCAGGGAGCAGGCAGCTCCATAGAGACTGTGTCCAAGTCGCTGACCCGGGGAAGTGGACAGTCAGCCCCAACACCCAGGGTCTATGTGATCTGCTGAGTTTTCCGAGTTACTGGCACAGCAAAGACCGGAGGCAGCAGACTTGGGTGTTGGTTACTAACAGACACTTCTCAGGAAATAGGACAGCAAGTTAGAAGTCACCCTGGGAAGACAAGGCCAGGTGACACAGGGGAGGCCAGGGTGACAAGCCTGCATTGAGGGACTGGCCCCAGTGAACCCCCCTGGGTTCCACAGACACAAGTGGTTCTGTCTGATACACCCCCTCCCCCATCTGGTTTGCTTCTCTGTGAGAGACACACCTCACAGTGCAAGTCAGACAGGAGCAAGGCAAACATGGTGGGCCATTCCACATGGTCTCCCTGTGGTCAGGCAGGGCCCACCTTCTGCGTGATCTGTCCCCTGCCTGGGTAGTTTCCTTGTCGAGGTGAAGTGTGGGATGGAGTCTGAGCTGTTCTCAGCCCCTCACCCAGGGACCCTCAGCTTGGGGAGTCAGCAAAGGTGGAGGTGCGGCATGCAGGGCCCTGCCCAGTGTGGCTCCATGCAGGTGAGTGGTGGCAAAACTGTTTCTTGGGTCTCTTCCAGGCCTAGTGCTCATGGGCACCTACCTGTCCCAGTGACGTAGCTCCTGATGGTCTAAACTTGGCCCTGCATGTGTCTGGTGACCTTTGGTGTCCTCGGGGACACGCTGTGCCGAGGGGGCGGGCTGGAGGGAGGATTACACAGCTCATACACTGTTGCCAAACACATCTTGGGGAGAAGAGAGTAAAAGCAAAACAAATACAGCCACAGCCTCCTCCTGGGTGCCCCTGATATAGAAAGTTTAAATTTCCTGAAATAGCTCAGGCACAGGTCCCGGTGGAAAATTGCCAAGGGGAACACATTCACCTGTCCCCTACAAAGAAATGCCCCCTCTTGCTTCCCATCTCTACCCCAGACCTCTGTGGATGCCTAGGGAAATAACTAGCTGGGCAACAGCTTGCCTGTTTTTCTGGGAAATGGGAAGGTCTTGTGCAAAGAGGGAAGGGCAATTCAAATGGACACAGTGTCGTGAAAAAAGCCATGAGGGACATCGAAAGTCAGCTCCTCCCCTTACTTAGTGTGTAGCATTAGTCATGTCACTTCAACTCATTGAGACTTGGTTTTCTGCTCTGAGCCACAGGGAAGTTTGAGTTGGCTTCCTGTTATTTGTGTACAGAAATGCTATTGATTTTTAAGTATTGATTTCGTATCCAGCTATGCGACTGAATCTGGTTATTAATCTGGAAGTCACTTGATGGCGTTTTTGAGGTCTTCTATGTAGGGTATCATGTCATCTGCAAATTTGGCTTCTTGTAAATCTCTGTTAGGCCCCAAGCATGGTGTCTGGCACATGAACGAGGGTCAGAACATGTCTCTTCTCGCCTGTGGGTGTTGTCAAAAGCAAGAGGCTAGGTGAGTGTCACTTTCCTCATCTGTAAATGGGGTGGGAGCCCACAGGCACTGCTGGTGTGCAGAGTTGCGAAGCTGGGAGGACATGACCACAGAGCGGCCAGGGCAGGCCCACAGTCAGGACCAGGGCTGGGAGTCAAGGCTCCTGTTCACGGTCCTGATGCTTCCCACTTTGTCTTCGTGAGTCTGCATCTCCAGGCGCCTCCCTTGCCTGCCCCCCGCCCTCCCAGTGCTCGGGAGAAACAGCCAGATGTAAAGCGTTTCCCTGGTTCTCCTACCTCTGCTGTCCTCACCGAGAGGTCCATCCTGGGAGACTGTAGCTATATTAGCGTGTGGCAAAGGGACTTTGGAGGTGTGACTACACTAAGGAGCTTGAGTGAGGGATTTCTGGATTATCAAGGAGGGCAGTATTATCACAAGGGTCCTTATCACAGGGAAGCAAGAAGCTCAGGTCACAGAAGATATGGGGATGGAAACGGAAGCCAGCTAGCCAGCTAGACAGACGGACAGAGGGACTGCAGGTGGTCACTAGAAGCTGGAGAAGCAAGCCTGCGGAGAGTCTCCAGAGCCTCCAGAAGAAATGTAGTGCTGCCTGTCCATTTTGGACTTCATGCCTTCTAAACAGAAAAGAATAAATATGTGTTGTTTTAAGTCACTAAGTTTTAGTCATTTGTACAGCAGCGGTAGGAAGCCAGGGTGATCAGTGGACTTCTGCTTTCTGCTCTCTGCCCTCTGATACACCCTCCATTCCCCCTGTTGTCTGAATGATCATTTCCTCAGCGCGAGGTTGCCTGGGCCAGACTGGATGTGCTCTTCCGTCACAAGGCCCCTCCCAGCCGCAGGCCCCAGAGGTCAGGTTGTGTCGAATGGCCCTATCACCCTTGGTCACCCTGACTCTGGCCTGGGATGAGCCAGCCAGATTTTGTCTATGGGGAATGTGGACTTAGGTGCAGCAGTGCCACTGGGGCTTTGACTCTGTTGTGCTAGGTGCCATTGCCACTGTGTTAGGGAGACACTGAGTAGAAGACCAGTGGCACATTGGAAAGAGACACAAGAAACCCACAGGGAGACAAGAGGGGGCGGAGAGAGACAGAAACATAAAGAACTACAGCAGGAGACACAGACTGAGAAGGACACAGGAGAGAGACAGGGAGACGTATAAGCCCAAGAGAGATACTGGGAGATATTCAGAGGCCAGAAAAATGGAAAAGGACCCAGAGAGACAGACAGAGACAGAGAGAGACACAGAGAGACACAGAGAGACAGAGAGACAGAGAGAGAGAGACACAGAGAGAGAGAGAGAGAGAGAGATACAGAGAACCAAGAGAAGCGTGAGAGAGAAAAGGAGACACCCACAGAGAAGCAAGTGCAATGGTGCACACCTGTAATCCCAGTTACTCGAGAAGCCGAGACAGGAGGATTGTAAGTTTGAGGCCAGCCTGAACAACTTAGTGAGATCCTGTATCAAAATAAAAAATAAAAGGGACTGGGGATGTGGCTCAGTATAGAGCACACTAGGTTCCATCCCCAGTACCAGTAAGAAGGAGAAAGAGAAGGAGGGGTGGGGAGAGAAGGAAGGAGGAGGGGGAAGAAGGAGAAAGAAATAGAAATACACAGAGAGAAAGAGTCTCTCTCTCTGTCTTACACACACACACACACACACACACACACACACACACTGGTTTGGGGTCCCTGGCTCCAGGCGTCACTGGGGGCAACTGCGCCTACACCCTCAGCTCAAAACGTCCCCTTCTGCTCTGAGTGGTCTGGAGCAGGCTTCTGTTTCCTGTAAGAGAGTAAGATGACCCCCTCATCCAATACAGCAGGCCCTGGGTGGCTTGAAGCCTGGCCTTCTTTGCCCGAATCTCTCTCCTGCCCAAACGTCTTGGGGGTTTTGTTTGGGAGGGAAAAAAATCATTTTACATTTACAGAAAAATTGTAAAGATAGTCCAGAAAGGTTCTATATAACTTTCATCCGGTTTTCTCAGAGTTACATCTTACAGAACCCTGGCGTGGTTCTCAATACTGCTCACGAGCACTTGATTTGGATTTTTACCAGGTTTCCCACTGCTGCAGGAGTCAGCAACCTTTTTGTAAATACTCTCAGCTTTGAGAGCCACACGATCTTTATCGCAGTCACCCGGCTCCACGATGATGGCACAGAGGCAGCCTTGGCCGGCCAGGCGACGGCTGGAAGCGGCTGTGTTCCAGGAAAACTTCACAAGAGCTGGCCATGGGCCAGAATTGGTCCACAGACTGTAGTTTGCTGATTCCTAATCAATGTGCTTGCTCATTTCCCGATTTCGCACAGGCTCTGGTTGTCAATTCCTCAGCCTTTCCTCATCTCATGGTCCTGAGATTTTTGAAGCACACTCCTAGGTGTGTCGTAAAACATTGCTCAGTTTGGATGCGTTCATTTCCCTGCAGTCAGCCAGTTATGCATTATGGGTACACACGTACCAGAAGGATGACTTGTGCCCTGTGCATCACATTGGCAGGTCACAGTGTCAACGTGCCTTCTTACACATTGTGACGCTAACATTTCACCACTTGAAAGTGGGTGAGAGTGGTGTCTGTCCTATTTCTCCACTGTGAAGTTATTTTTCTCTTTGTAATTAGTACATATTTGCGAGTATTTCGCAGTTGTATAAATTCAATTTCTCCTTCAACCTTCTGCTAATCTTAGCATCCATCCTTGGGTCTGCTTGCAACAATTATTTCTGTGGTATTCAAAAGGTGACTTTGTTTCCCTCATTCTTTCTGCATTTAGCTGGAATGCTAAGAAAAATCTGTCCCTCCTTCCCCGTTTGCTTATATGTCATTGACTTTTATCAGTATAGGCTTGTGGATATTTATTGGTTTCAATGAGATTATTTTACTCCCTGGTCCCAGCTTCGGCTTCTGGGGGGTCTTCTGGGCTGGCTCCTGTATACACACACACACACACACACACACACACACACACACACACGGTCATGCCCACTCTTCCTCACCGCCCCACCCCAGCTCCCGTGGCCTGCCTGATTGGGCCCAATCCACTGGTACCCACCACATACTCGTTAGCCAGGGGGAGAAGCATTCAGGGGATGCTTCAAAGACCCCTGAATGTACTGCCAGGCTTCCCTTCACACACTGCAGATAGGTTCCTCTCCTAGCCTGAGACACTGCTCCAGGAAAGCTGGGCTGAAAACCACTCAGCAGTATGACTTGTGGGCCCATGCCACTGTGGGGCACAGGAGCCAGGAGGTAAATGGGGCTGCAGGTCTCGCATGAGGAACCTGCTGGACAGTGATGGTCTAGGCTTAAAGAGAAGAGCCTGCTGGCAGGAGCTTACAGCCAGATGGGGACAGGAGCAACTCTGGGCTCTCCTCAGCCCACTTCCCTTCCCCAGTCTCACTGCTGATGTGGCTAGGGACTGTTGGTTGGTGCCTGAATGTCCATCAACCAACTTGTGTTTTTGGTTCATTCATATCTTTATTTATTTATCTGAGAATTATCTGTTGAGCACCTACTATGTGCCGGGCCCTATCTTAGTGCTAGAGGCACAGCCGTGAACAAAACAGGCAGAAATTGCTACCTTGTTGTAATGGGGAGACATACAAAACAACAGTGTGTGAGTGTGTGGTATGTGGGTGTGTGTGGAAGTAGAGGTGTATAAAGGTGAAAAGGTGTGTGGGGTGCTGTGGGGGTAGAATGTGTAGGGTACGTGTATGTGGGTGGGCAGGTGGGTGTGAGTATGGAAGTGTGTGTGAGTGTAGGGGTGTGTATGGGTGTGGGGTGTGTGTTAGGGTGTGGGGGGCATTGTGTGTATGTGTGTATGGGGTGGGGGGTTGCAGTGAGTACGGGGTATGGGTGGGAGTGTCAGATGTGTGTGTGTGTGTGTGTAGGTGTGGGGGATTGTGGGGTATGGAGAATGTGTATGACTGTGGGGCGTTGTGGATCCTGGGTGTGGGGTAAGGTATGAGGGTGTAGGGGTGTAGTGTGGAGTGGCGTGGGGGGTTTGGGATGTGTGCGGGTATGACTGTGTGG
>PVJO010000527.1:0-151510 GCA_004026905.1 Hystrix cristata | reverse complement strand
TAATGTGGAGAGTCTAGAACTTTGGTCAAAATTGCATTCACCAAGCTGGGGTTGTCTCCCACACAGAAGCTTTCTCTCCAAGACAATGACTTCATCTGTTTGTTGAGTTTAAATCAGGAACAACTCGACACTTTTTCTTTAAAGCCTGGCTCTTCACTTGGTTTTCAGTAGACCAGTGACACGTTTTCAATCTTTCCTTCTCAGTCCCTGTCTTAGTGCACTTTCTGTTACTAATGACAGAACTCGGTGGACTGGGTGAGTTATGAAGGAAAGAGGCTTGGCCAGGTTCTGGTCCAAGGCCGAGGCCTGCATCTGCATGTGCTTCCTGCTGGGAGTGTCCTGTGGGAGAGCAGGGAGTGTCCCATGGGAGAGTATGTGTGTCACTTCTGCTCTTTCTCCCTAACTTACACAGCCACCAGTATTTGAGCCTGAGGTTCCACCTCCTGAGGACCCCACCTCGCAACACCAGGAGGAGCCTAAGTTTCTCCCCTTGAAACACCTCATCATGGGGATTAAGCTCAGCCATGAGCTCCAGAGGGGACAAGCCACACTCAGTCCCAAGCAGTTCCTCTGAACAGAACGGCTGCTGTTAGAATCCTGGCATGGGGTTTGGGGGCTTTCAAATCAGCTGACTGAGTGGTTTTCAAACTGGGTCTCTGGGGGGACAGGGCAGGGGACCATAGTGGAGGGAGAGCAGAGCAGCTTCATGGTCTTACTTCTTCAACTAGAACAATTCTGCTTCTCGGACTGGGCTTCCAGGCCACACTCTGCATGAAGAAAAGGGCTCTGCCATTCAGAACGAGGCTGTATACTACTCCCCCAATTTTACTCTGAGATGCGAGGTAGCCTCATGTTATGACTTCTATCTGGAAGGGTGCAAAAGGTCTATGTGTGCACTGGGGATTCAAAGGATCCAGTCAAAGTCCTGGAGCTCCATGTGGTGTCCAGTGTGAGTCTGTATCAGGAGGCCCACAGGTCTGTGATGGAAGGCTGAAGGTCGGGGCTGGAAGCCAGGAGATGATGTCCAGGGTGAAGGTGAAGATTGGAGCTCCTCTGAAGAAAACAGAAGCAAGCCTTCCTTCTTCATTTCCCCTTTATAGCATTCTGGCGATAATCCTCCCTAGGGTGGGTCTTCCATACCCAGAACTATGATGAGCCAATTTAGTCAGGCATTACTTACTCAAGTTGACACAATCAATCAGCTATCACAGGATCCAAGCAATTCCCACTTCAGTAGGGTGTTTGGGAGGGCTCCGATATCATGGGGGGCTCCTGGTCAGCTCTAGAAATGGGGCACAAAATCATTCTTATTTTTAAAATTAAAATTTTAAAAAGCCGCAGAAGTGATATATGGTTTTAAAAACATGCAAATACCACAAAAGAATACCCAAACTAGAAAACTCCTAGACTAACTGCCAGGAGTGACTAAAATTGAATCAGTTGTTTTTTATTTCTTGTTTTTTTCGGTACTGGGGATTGAACTCAGGGCCTTGTGCTTACTAGACAAGCTCTCTAACCACTGAGCTAAATCCCCAGCCCTGAATCAGTTTTATGCATTTGCAAATGGATGATATTTTTGTTTAGAAATACTTTTTGCAAAAACAGTATTGAACTGCCCATCCTATTTGGTGATCTGCCTTCTGCATTTAATATTACAACATGGGCAAGTGTCCTCAGCAGTCTCTGGAGCTTGACCACACTCATCTTTGTGGCTGTACAGTATTCCACTGCAGGGACCTGCTGCCATTTTTAACCAGTCCTGAGAAACTGAAGAACACTGAGGTGGACTATAGGTTGCAACTGTCCCCATCAGCACTGTGCCAAGCATACTTCACAGATTCCTTTTAGTTCTTTTGATTGCACAAGTGTTGCTTCGGGAGTAAATGCAAGTGGGGAACTTGCTGCAGCAGTTTTCCCACATGATGTGTGTGTGTGTGTATGCACGTGCGTGTTGCTAGAGATTGAACCCAGGGAGCACTGAGCTAAATCTTTAGGTCTTCTAGTTTTGTTTTGGTTTTTTTTTTTTAATTTTGAGACATGGTCTTGCTAAATTGCCCAAGCTAGACTCAAACTTGTGATTCTCCTGCCTCAGCCTCCTGAGTATCTGGGATTACAAGGTGTGTGCCAGTACACCCACCCTCGTGTGACAATCCATAAACATTTTGCCAATTGTTATCCCATCCATAAGGAGGAGAGGACATTGGGAGTGACACTCCCTCTGACCCCTGCACCTGACAGGTGAGAAATGTTCTGCGTTTCATTCCTGGCCATTTGTCATTGTCCTGTAAACTGTCTCATTGCATCTTCAGTTTTTGTAACGCAGTAGCTGAAGTCCAGAGAGGTCTGGGACTTACCCAGGTTTATAAAGTCCGCTTCCTCTCTGACTATCCATTCCCCCGCAGAAGCCCGCTGCTTACCCTTGTCTGAAGGCTCTGCCTTCTGTCTGGATGTCCCCAGGAGACCCGCCCTTCCTTCCTCTTGCCACTCATCATGTTTGTAGTTTTGTCTCTATTCACTTTCCTTGGATGAAACAGTACCTGCCTCAGGTCAGGTTCTCCCAGTAACAGATTCAGAGGCGAAGCTTTGACTCTCCAGCATGAAGTGTTAGAGCCCTGGATGAGGGTTTCCAGGCATCCTGGCTGCGGCTCGACGCTGGGGCAACTCTTGGGGTAAATCCCACCTTGGTTTGTCGTCCCTTGAGGCAGGGTGCTCTTGCTCCCTCACTGCTGGTTGTAAGCTGCCCTGGGAAATAGGTACAGAGACCTAAACTCCAGGGCTCCATCCTGAGGTGGAGTGAGGGGCTTGGGAGTCAGGTGAGAGCCAAACAAATGTGTAGCAGTTGGGATGTGGGTGCACAGACTTGTTAAAAGCCAGGCAGAGGTCCTGGGAAAGACACCATCGGTGTGCCTTCTGGTCCCCCCATTTCCCTCGGGGGCCACCGCTCCCCGAGCCAGATCCAACCTTCATGGGTCAGATGGAAGCCTCTCCTCTCTTTGCCCTGCTGGCCCAGATGGTTGACTCAAGGCTGGACCCTGCAATGCAATCAGTCTCTGTCACTGCAAGTTGACCCAGGGTCTGTTGAGTGTGAGAGGCTTTCGGGCTCATTTTCACTGCTGTAGAGGGTAGAGTCACAGTGTTGGCTAAACCTCGGTTTATATGTCCCTCATCTTCCGGGGAGCATTTGGGTGGGTTCTGTTGGCTGCTAGGATTCACCAAAATGTGTGTGCCCCAGGGAATGGAATCGGTGGGCTCTGGGGAACCTGAAGCTGGCAAGATGGTACCTCACTGCAAATGCTTGTAGCGATTTACATGCCACCAAGTGTGGCTGGGCTGTTCGGTCTTCGCTGCCACGATGCCGTCAGATGCTTTATGCTTTGCCAGTGGAGTGAGTGTAAGAAGATAGCTCACTGTGGTCCCCATTTGCATCTCCCTGATCAGTATGTTTCCAAGTAGTTATTTCTTCTTGATTCCTCTCTGACTATCCATTCTATGCAGACGTCTGCTGCTATTTTTTTCTGTCTGGATGTCCCCATGAGGCACATCTTCCCTTCCAGACCTGGCCAGATGGCACCTCCAGGAGGAATCCAGGAAGCCATTCCTTCTTCCCTGTGAGGGGCAACCCCTGCTCTGCAGCCACCCAGGTGGCCAGATTTCCCAGCTCTGGCAAGATCGCAGAGGGGACCAAGTCCTAACCATCTTTGTCTTCTCTCCTGCTCACCCTCACCTTGGCGACCCAGTGGTACCTCACAGGATAGGCTCAAAGTGGATTCTGGTTTCCCCCTTCCATTTTAGGTTTATGCCATGCCAGTGGCAACCAGTTGAGAGCAATTATCAATTAAGACATCAATTTGAGCCAGGTGGTCCATACCTGTAATCTCAAGATTCTAGGAGACTGAGGCTGGCAGATGCCAAGTTGAAGTCCCATTTGGGCAACTTAATAAGACCCTATGTGAAAAAAAAGTCTAGGTATATAGCTCAGCACAGAGGTCCTAGATTCAATCCCGAGCACTATAAGCAAACAAAACAAAGCATACTAATCATTATGAACCAATGAGTCAAAGCACTGCCTGGCCTGCTCCGTGCCCCAAAGGTAGTGACCTGCCAGAGAAATCTATGGCAAAGTTTTTCACTCTGTAACCTCCAAAGAAACCAGGCCAGTCATGTGTTCCCATCCTCTGTGCTCGTCTGGATGGAGGACAATGATGGAAATGCATACCCAGCAGCTTCTGCTTCTCTGGGGACACTGGATTGCAGGAATAACTCAGCTATTTGTCCTTGTTCATCCCACTCTGAGTTCACCAGCAGCCTTAGAGATGGGCTGCCATTCCTGGCCTGCTTCGGTGCTCAGTGTTTATCTGCATGTAGAAACTTAGACTTTAGGAAAAATCAGAAAATTCTGCACCTCTACCAATTAGTGACGATTCTACCCCAAGAAAACAGATCTCCCTGGGGCCAGCTGCCATGTTCCAGAGCGGGTTGGGCAAACCTGTGGCATTGTTTTTAAGACAAAAGATGTTGATGTATGAGTCGTTTTAAACTAAACTAAAAGCTCAATATTCAGGTTTAACTGCAGCGTTGGCGCTTTGCGATAAGTGGGTTTTGGGATGCAGTTTGTGCACTCGTCTCTAAAAGGTTTGCCTGTACCTGTACCACTGTATCAGAGGTTCCAGTTGGAACAGAATATCCATGATGCGCACGGGTTTGCAAACCTCAGACTACACCACTTTCATTTCTTCCCCCTGAGCTACAAAGCAAAGCAAAAAGAACTTTAGCTTAGTTCCCAAATGGCCCCAGCGTGACCCAGGACCAGGCGACCCCCACGGGGTCCGCTGGTTGGTCTTGGCTCACACCACATGGTGTGTGAACGGAGGGGTGCACGGCCGCTGGTGGCTGCGGCAAAAGGCTGTGTGCAAGTCCCTTCGTCAGCCGCTTTGCTGCTGATCTACAGATTTGTGGACCTTGAGGGTTTCCATGAATGGCAACTTCCAATTATTCTGTGCAACTGACATTTCAGCGCAGCCTAGTGGGGAGCAAGAGGGCGATTTGAGGGCATCCCATGACTTTAGTGCAAGCGCCTAATTGAGCAGAGCCTGTTTCTCTGTTGTGAATAAGTTTCTGTTCTTTCTGTAATGCGAAGAAAGAAGATCTGGCTGCTGGTCCCCCCCACCAAGGCCTTCTAGGATTAACACACACACAAATTGCTATGGTTTAGATAAGTCTCCTAAAGGTCCCTGGTGTAGAGTCTTTGAGAGGTGGGGCTCAGTGGGATGTCTTCCAGTTACTTATGGGTGGGTCCCCTCTAAGGGGACAGTGGGACCCCAGCCTCTTTCTGTCCTTCCTTTACCCTCTTTTTTTGGTGACCTGGCCAGGACATGAGCAGCTTTGCTCTGCCACTTGCTCTGACCATGATATGCTGCCCCTCCCCAGAGGCCTAAAAGGCCATGGATCTGTCCAACTATGGACTGCAACTCCCAAAACTGTGAGCCAAAATAAATTTTCTCTCTTTGCAAGTTGATTATGTCAGGTGTTTTGTAATGGTAATAGAAAGCTGACTACCTCACACCCTATGCACGCAGCACAGACCCCAGCGACCCCTCATCCTGGACAAGTCTTTGGGACCCACTGGGATTGGGAACGAGCCAAGGCAGAAGAGCTACTGGGGCCCATCCCACCATGGACCCTCTTTGTGAAAGATTTTCTGCACTCCTGTGTTCAATCAACATTACAGGAGGCCACAGTCCACGTACCTGCACTATCCCCTACAGATCAGACTAAAAACCAAAATGGAGTCACTCATGCTAAAGTTCCAGGTCACCAAACTGAAACTAAGTTATTTATTAGAGAGAGAGAGAGAGAGAGAGAGAGAGAGAGAGAGAGAGAGAGAGAGAGAAGGAGAGAGTGAGGCCACATTTCTCAACAGGCCAGTTTCAATTGGTATTATAGTGAAGTTCTTGTACTTGCTCTAGTGAAGGTTACCTGGACTAACCTGATGTGACCCCATCAGTTATTTTTCTATTGTTCTGTCTCTCTACCTTATGAGGACCTTGAAATGACCAATCAGCTTTCTCTTTTGGTGGCGGTGGTGAGGCTTCATCTCTAGTTTTATTTCAGATTACTTGGAATGCCTGGAATCTGTGCTTGTGTGTGTGTGTGTATGTGTGTTTCCTTTAACCCTTCTCTGTCCATAAAACCAACCTCCTTTATCTGGCTCACGGGAACTCTTCTATTTTATGGAACAAAGTGTTACCTGATTCTAGAAAAAAAATAAAGCCAGTTAAGATTTTTAAATTTAGTTTGTCTTTTGATACCTGGGATTCCAAGACTACCATGAGAATCAAGAATGAAGTGATGGAGAGATTTAGCTCAGTGGTAGACAGCTTGCCTAGCAAGCACAAGGTCATGAGTTCAATCCCCAGCACTCCCCCAACAAAAAGAATGAAATGTGGAGTCCATTCTTTTTTTTTTTTGTTTTTTTCCGGTACCAGGGATCGAACTCAGGGCCTCATGCTTGCAAGGCAATCACTATAACCACTGAGCTAAATCCCCGGCCCTGGAGTTCATTCTTAAAAGGGAGGATTCATCCTGGTGGAGGGTGGGAAAGGAGGCCCTGACACATGGCCTCTGCTCCTAAATGCTTTGAATGTAGCTTTTTCTTCAGAGGACACTTGGCCTTTTGACTTTCTGCCATCTTTTCCCCCTGAACACTCTGTTTTCCTCTACTATATTAAGATAAACCTCAACAAGAGGTAGCCAGACCGGCCTTTTGTGTTTTTTTTAAAATGACAAGTTGAAGCACAGGCCCCTACAGAGTCAGGCAGAAACATTATGGGTGCTCCATGGGATATAAGGGCAGTGCTGACTGTCTCTGTGGATCTTTTGTTCTCCCACTGTTATTAGACTCAAACAGGTTTTCCACCATCATGAAGCAGGTGGGCAACGGCCATGACAAATGTCCGTGGATGATCTCAATAAGTGAGACAGCTAGAAGGACTAGAACACTATTACCAACCTGTAGGGTAAGCCATGGCTCACTTCCAGCTACTGACTGGAAGAGTGTCCATCAAAGGCCAGTGCAGCAGTATATTCCTATCACCACAGCTAATCAGGAATCTGAGCCTGGAAGACGACCTATATCCAGGAGTTCAGGGCCAGCGTGGGCAGCACAGTAAGACCCCATTTCAAAAGCAACAGAAAGTGTCCATAAGTTGAATGGGCCAGTTGAATATGGCACACACATGTGGTAGGATATTATCTTACCATAAATAGGAATGAAGTTCTCACATAAACTACAATATGGATGAACCTTCATTCATGATGTTCAGTGAACAAAGTCAGACACAAATGACCACATATATATGATTCTACTCATACCACGTGTCCAGAACAGGCAAATCTATAGAGACACAAAGAAGATTAGTAGTTGTCAGGACTGGGGAAAGTTGTTGTTAGGGGAAATGCCAAGTGACAGCTGATGAGTACAGGGTTTCTTTTTGTAGTTGATGAAAATGTTCTGAGAGTGGCAGTGGTTGTACAACTCTGTGAATATACTATTTATTATTAAATTGCATATTTTAAATAGATGAGTTTATGGCATGTGAACCATGTCTCAATAAAGCTGTTATAAAGAAAATGAGTATATTCCCAGGTTAGTAAATATTTTGATTTTTCAAGAGAAGCAGTGTCTCAGGATTAGGTTAGCTGCCTATACGGTAATTGCATAAGTAAGAATGGTCAGTTTTACTTATGGAAAAGAAGTCAGGAGGCAAATTGTTCAAGACTTGTTCACAGCTTCTTAGAGTCATCAGGGATTAAGGTTTCTTACTTTTTTCTTCTGCACCAACCCAGTATACAGCTTCTATTGTCTCCAGTAATGCATACTCAAGATGGCTGCTGGAGCTCCAGCTGTTCATCCCTGATGCAGACAGCAAGAAGAAGAAGGGGGGGAAGTAGAAAAGGAACAAGGCCCACCACCTGCTATCACTGCCATCTCATTGGCCAGAACAAAGTCACATGGTCTTACCTTGCCACAAGGGAGTCTGGGAAATGTAGTTTTTCACATGGGGACACTGGTGCCATCTTAAATAAGGATTTATGATAAAGAACCAGGAAAAATGGGTAATTGGTATGTAAACATCAGGGTCTGACACTGTTTTTAGGTAAAATTCTGATTTTTAAATCCTACTTCTTCTTCATTTTTAAAATACTTTACAGAACATATCTACAGGCTGGACCCATTGCCAGTGGACCTGCTGGATAGGACCATGGCTCTTTGGGAAACTCTAGCTAGAAAGCTTGTCTATGATCCCTTTTGGGATGTTGTTGGTATAAGAATAGCATTAGTTAACATAAAGACAGTGCTGAGTCACCAGGACGCAGTGGGCAGAACACAAGAAGGCTTAGTAAACATACAGAGTACGGACCACACAGGCTGAATGTGGATCTGCCTCCATAAGCCTCAGACAAAGGCTCCAGCCTCTCCACAAAGGCTCCAGCATTTGCGCCAATCGTTGGCCAGATGTAGCAGGAACAGGCAATCTGAGTCATGGCACGCTTCCTATTGTGTTCTGCGTCTGCATTTTCTCTGAATATAAAGCAGATGAGTTAAAAACTAGGGGTGCAATTCAGATACAAAGGAACATGAACATGAAGCTAATAATTACACATGCTAGACATGACCCAGTCCTCGTGTCACTTTCACTTCCAGGAGGCCAGTCCTGTTCACCCTGTCAGTGACGTCTCCCGGGAAGACTCAAAACAATAAGCCGTGGGCAGAAAACAGTATTTTCAGGAGGCAGGAAACCCAGGGAGATTTATTGCAATGAACTCAGGAGGACAGCTTTCTGCCTACACCTGGTGGGTTGGGGAAAATGGCCAGCAGCGTGGGCTCCTCAGCCTCTCTCCAGCCAGCTAACCAGACTTCCGTTATGGAGCACAAAGCTCCTGCAACAGGAAATGGCCCAGAAATCTATTTATTTTCCTTATTTGATCCTTAATTTGAAAGGAAGATTGGGGACAGTGTGAAAGACTGATGTCCCAGAATGGCCTTAATTCTCCATACCTCTCTGTAGCCACATCTTTTGATTGTGATTTCGCGGTTCCTTCCATCATAAGGTGGGATCTGGGGTGTGGCTCAACGGCAGAGCTCTTGCCTGACAATTGCAGGGACCTGGGTTCCATCCCTGGAGCTGGAAAAAGAAAGGCATGGTGTTCATATTCCAAGCCCAGTCCTCAAGAGACCACTCAGCTTCCTCTGTCTCTCTTCCTGCTCTCCTGTGATCACCATGAGGATATGCCAGGCAAGCCTGCTGGATGACAAGGTCCCTGGTGGAGTCAGAGGCCACCATCAGCCAACAGGCAGCCAGCGAGTGAGCCTGTCTGAGACCACAGCTGCTCTGCTAAGCCCAGCAGCATCAGCCCCGCAAACCTGCAGACTCATAACCAACAATAAATGGCCACCTAAAAGGGCACGGGGTTTTGGGGTGATTTATCAGACAGCAATGTTACACCCACTGTAGGCAATTTAGGAACTACGTGCCAGGGCCTGGACACTGGCATTGTAATACTTCCATTTGAAAAAAGAAGCAAGAATGCATTAAACTGCCAAGAAATGGGGAGCTACAGTGGAATTTGAAGCTTTTGGCAATGACATAAGCAGATATTTTAGGGCCAAGGAGCCCCTCTGCTTCTGATCCTCAACTGTCTTATCTCTGAGCTGACTCCTCCCAGCTATGCGAAGTCAAGGCTATCTAGATTCAAACAGCAGTTCCTAAAGAGGAGTGAGTGGTAATCACACACAGACAGTTCCCAAAGTACAATGGCTCACCTTAGAATGTTTTCGGTTGACAACGGTGTGAAAGTGATACGCACTCAGCTGAAACCATACTTTGAATTCTGATCTTTTCCTGGGCCGGTGGTCCAGCCCTCCCACTGTGCCAGGCAGCGCCCTTGAGCTGAAGCTTCCAGGCAGCATTGCGCTCATGAAGGAAAACAAGCATCATTCTATGAGTGCACTTTTGATTCACAATATTTCCCATAGATGATGGGTTTTTAAAGGACATAACTCCATCGTAAGTCAAGGAGCATCTGTACCTACTAACCAGTATGGTACAGGCCCTAATTGGAATGAATCCCAGTCAGGACCCTCACTTTGGGCCTACCTTATGCCAAGCTCTGTTCATGGTGCTGGGCATGGGCTGGTGAAGCAGTCCAAATCTTTGCCATGTGAAGTCATTATTCTAATGCAGAGATGGTGAACCTTTCAGAGGTTTCAAAGATAACAAAAGCTGGCTGCGGCACCCATGCTATAGGTTCACCACCACTGTTCTAGGGGGAAGAAAGAGACAAAAAGCAACTGAGTAAGTAAAAAACCTGCTGTGGCAGACAGCAGTGATTGCCATGGAGGAAATCCAAGCTGGGTAACAACACTGAGTGTAGGCTGATGGTGTTTGCACCTTGAATAGGGAGTTAAGGAAAAATTCATGGAGAAGTTGATACTTGAGCAAAGATATGAAGATAGTGGAGGCACCAGACATCCTGCATAAGTGTTCTGGGCAAGATAAACAGGAGGCCCAACCGTTCACCTCCTTTCCAATAGCCAGAAAGGGGTGAAAACCATCTGGCAGCTGTCATGCCCCTCCCCCTTACTCTCCCTTGATCCCTTGAGGGAGGCCTGGGACGACTAGCTCTAGTGCCTTCCTGCAGCCTCTGGGGTTTCCTCACTGGCCCCTCCGTAAGCCACATTGATAGGAGCCGTGGTTCAGAGGACAGCCAAAATGTCTCTTCCCCACTCCGGGCTGCTCCAGGAGCTGCTGCTTGCTTTCTGAGGAGGCCGGAAAACTGTGCCTAACAGGACAAAGATGGGAAGGGACCAGGGTTCATTGCTGATATCCTCCAAATCCCCAAACTCCAATGAGCCATGGTCAACACTGCAGCCCCTCTTGGAGACCCCTCAAAAGCAGCAACAGTTGTAATTAATGCGGGAGCTGTCAGTCAGACAGCTGCTTCTCCCGAAGTTTTGGCCATGACAACTGTGGCTATGCTAGATGCTCCATGACAGCTCTGAGAGATATTCTCCTTGGCTGCAGCCATCTTGAAACACAGACCTATCTCAGATGACTCCACTCTGCAGCCACTCCTGAGGACTCTACGCCCCTCTGACATTACTCAAAAGTCCTCACAGAGGTCTGCAAAATACTGTACAGGAAATTGTGCTTGTGTAGCTCGCTTCTCCTCTATATAAGCAGCATCCCCTCACACTTGTTGGGTCAGTCAAGAAGGGCTTTCTCTCGTGCATTACCTCAATACAGTCTTGCTTGAGTTAGGTAGAGTAGGTCGAGTGGGTTGCACTAAAAGAGATGGTAACCCTGAAAAATTCTAAAGAGCAGCAGAGCAGCAAAGAACCAAGACTGGTGGCAACCGGGAGCAACTGGCAGTGACTGGAAGAGTCCTGAAGTGACCTGTAGCAGCCTGTTGGGTCTGGGAGCTGTGTGGTGATTGATGGAAAGCCCCAGAGAGGAAGCAGAAGCTGCTGGAAGAGCTCCAGAGAGTTGCTAAAGAGGCCATGAGTCTTGGCTGCTGAGGAGTTGGTGGGAGTGGTTAGTACATCAAGAACTATAAAACTAAGAGCTAGAACACTAACAATTGTAACACCAAGAGCTAAGAGGCACTGTGACTTAAAACTCAGAGCTATAACACTAAGGGCTGAGAGCCACTGGGACTCAAAGCCACGAACATCAAGGGAATTACACTTTGACAATTCATGATTTTTATCTAAATTGAGCAAAAGAACCCTCAGCCAATTGATAACACAGGCAGTGGGAAGCACAAGTGCAAGTCTCTGTCCATCTGGGAGCAGGCAGTGCCATCCCCGGGCACAGCTGTCCTATGTGGTTGTCTTCATTCACGTGGAAGGGTTTCAGTTGGATCTCTGGTTTCAGAAGTAGATATCTTCACATTACCTTCCCTTCTTTGTGTGGCAGTATCTGCTCTCTGTTAGGCGTGTGCCCTCCTAAGACCACGGCCAGCAAGTTGTGGGTGGGTCCCTTGGATGCCTAGCTGGTCACTTCTCTGACCTCTGAGAGGCGCCTGACCTTGGCCACTTGGGATGGCAAGATCTCCTCTCTCTGCCCCTGAGACTCCACCCTTCCCGGTATACACACAAGTGGGCTCTGCTCAGGCCCCATGCTTGGCAGGGCCTTAGGAACGTTGCCCTCCCTTCTTGGTTCTTATGGTCCCCTGGAGGTGTCAGTCACTTCTCGGTGTTATGGCTCAGATCTGGGGTGTTCCCAAAATGCCCTTCCACTGCACCTTCCTGCCTTGCAACTAGAATGCTATGGACTGAAAACAACAGCCAAAATGAACCTCTCTTCCTTTAAATTGTGGGTGTTAGATATTGTGTCTAAGGGATAAGGAAAGTGACTAACACATGGAGCTTCAGCCACAAGCTGCGTTGATGCCTCTACATCTTCCCCTCGTTTCTGGCCTCGTCTCTGAGGGCTGGCGCTGAAACATCTCTCTTGGCTGTATCTCAGGCTCTCAACCTCTGTGTTTCCAGAGTAGGACCTGCCATCTGCCTCTCTCATTGGTCGTCTTCCTCAAAAAGGGCTGATGGGCTCCTTGCTGCTTGAGCTGCTGGCCAAGTGATATCCAGTCCATCTCTTTCGTATCACAAATATTTCCTCTGTTCATGGCTCTCCTCTGCCCAAGACTGGTGTTGACAACATGGGAAACACTGATCAGCTCAGCACTGTAGCGAGGCAGCCAGGGCCAGGCACCGCTAGGCAGCACCATGAGGGAGCAGGCAGCACCATCCATTAAATCATCTTACCAAAGAGTGACCCTGGATGGTCACTGTCCCAGAGCACAGAAGAGAGGAGAATACAGGGCTTGCAGGTCAAACTGCCCTGCCTCCTTTGCAACGGGTGCAAGAACAAAGAGGCTTCAGAGCCATGCCCGCCAAGCGTGACGTGGGGCCCATCTGGGTGCTAACTGGCCTGAACTGAGCTCACCGACTGGAAAACACTGTCAAGGCAATCCTAAAGTTTAAATATTGGCTGGACATTTGGAAATATTCAGAAATTACTGGAATTCTGTGCAGGCGTGTTTTATGCTATGGTTAAAAAAGAGCTCATGCTGGGCGTGGTTCTGCACACCCATAATCCCAGCACTTGGGAGGCTGAGGCAGGACAATCACTGCAAGTTTGAGGCCAGCCTGCATTACATAGTGAGTTCAAGGACAGCCTGAACTACATAGCAAGATTCTGTCTCAAAAAACCAAACCAAACCAAACAAAAAAAAGCTCTTATAGAGCTGCATTTGGAAGTATTTCCTGATATAATTATTTAATGTCTGGGATTTGCTCTTTAAAACTCCAGTTTTTTTGTGAAGAGGAATAAATGAATTAATAGTCATTGTTTGCAGCTAATTATTGAAATGCAATCATGGCCATGTGAAGGATCATTATGCAATTTTTAAAAAACTTTTAAATATGTTTGAAATTTCCTCTAATAGAAAGTAGAAATAAACACTTTTGTATTGCTAAAGATTGAATCCAGGTCTCCCAAACATGAGGCCCTGAGTTTGATCCCCAGCACCAAAACAAAAACAAAACAAAACAAAACAAACAAACGAACAAAAAAACTACCTAGAAGATTGAATCCAGGAGACTCTACTGCTGAGCTATGTCCCCAGCCTTTTTATTTTGAGACTAGGTCTTGCTAAGTTGCCCAGGCCGGGTCCAAACTTGTGATTCTCCTGCCTCAGCCTCCCGAGTAGCTGGGATTACAGGGGTGGGCCACCACTAGTGGCCTAACAAAGTTTTTTTTAATGTGTCCTGGTTCCCCACCACTCTCAGGACAAAGGCCTGGCTCTTGGTAGGGACTCTTACTCTTTTCCTGTTGCTGCTCCCACCTCCTGCCTTGACTTCTCCCTCCCTCTCCCCTACTTCCTACCTCTAGTTTCACCTGTCATCTTCTTGGGGGAATTCCTCACCCCAGCCCCACCACCCTGTGCTTTCTATTTCTAACCTTGGGTTATTATTTTTTCCCAATATGAGTGCATTCTCCCAATTCAAAAACACAGTGTGGCATGATGACAATCCCCTTCCTTCCTGGGTCCAGCTCATGTGTGATCATTGTTTCGGTTTCTTGATTCTCCTTCCATGGTTTTTATGCACATGTGAGTAAGTAGAAGCACACTCATTCCCTGTCCTTACTTCATACCCAGAGTGGTGTGGAGACACTGCTACGGTTCGGATCTGAATGTCCCCTGAAGGCCTATGTGTTGAAGGTTGTCTCCTGCCTGATGCTGTTGGGAGGTGGTGGAGCTTCTAAGAGGCAGGGCCCAGCACAGTGGTGGCCAACCTATGGCATGCGTGTTGTTTACTTTTCTTTTAAAACAAAAGGTGTTAATGTATGAGCTGTTTTTTCTAACCTAAAACCTCAGTATTCAGGTTTAACTGCAGTTTTGGCACTTTGCAATAAATAAGTGGGTTTTGGGTTGCAGTTTGGGCACTCAGTCTCTAAAAGGTTTGCCATCACTGGAATAGGATGAAGTGAGGTCATTGGGAGGCAGGCCTTTAAGGGGGCATTGGGACCCCAGTCTTTTCCTTTTTGCTGTCTCTTTGCCTCCTGGTCATATGAGGTGAGAAGCTTACCCCACACTGCACTCCATATCAGGATATGCCACCCTGCCACAGGCCCAAAGCAACCAGGCTATGTCAGTCAGCCTTCTGTCACTGAGAAAATCAGCTCACTAGGAGGAAAGGTTTATTTTGGCTCATGGTTTCAGAAGTTTCAGTCCATGGTCACTTAGCCCTGTCACTTGAAGGAAAACATCCTGGCATGGTGGAGGAGACTGCTCGACTCATGGCAGCCAGAAAGCAGGGGATGGGTCCTCCGAGGGCACACCCTCAGTGACCTGACCTTCTTCCACTAGGCCCCACCTCCTAAAGGTTCCACCACCTCCAAACAGCACCATGGAGTGGTGACCAAGTCTTCGGTACAAGAGCCTTTGGGGGATGTTTAAATTCCAGACCACTTCAAGGACCTAGTGACCATTGATTGAAACTTCTGAAACCATGAGACAAATTAAACCTTTCTTCCTTACAAGTTGATGATCTCAAGCATCTTTTACAGTAACAGAAAGCTGACTAATACAGACATGCTGCTCTGCACCTTGCTTCTTCACTCACATACTATTTTCTGGAGGGCAGGTAGGTAAGAGCCAATCTGGAGCTCTCCGGGACAAGGCTATAGTGAACAGCCATGTGCTTCATCATTTCCAGTGCTTTCTCTTTGCTCCCCACTGCTGCTGCCCCTGCTGTTTCTGCCACGAAGACTGCTTCCCTCCTGCCCTCCTTTCCCCCAAACTTTTGCCCCTCCAGCCTCCACGTGTCCTCCACTCTCCAGTTAGATCACTTTGTCTGAGAAGCAGCGCAGACTGAAGACAACGATGTGGGTGTTAAGGACAGTCTCTGAGTCAGGATGGAGTTTGAATCATGCCTCTTCTAAGGAGAAACGTTAGTGGACTTCTCTGAGGTTATTTTCTCTCTGCAAAATGAACGTGATAACATCTCTTATTGTCCTGCTGTGAGGGTGATAGGAGTCAGTACACGTGTAGTCATTAGAACACCACTTGGACTAAGCAGATGCTAAATAAATGATACTGTTACTGCTGTCGCTGTTTTGCAGTGCTGAAGATGGAGCTCAGGCCTTGAGCCTGCTAGGCAAGTTCTCCACCACTGAGCTGTACCCTCAGCCCTCACACTGTTATTATCATCCTTGCATAGATGTTTTCTTCTCTCAGAATGCTCCCACATATAAATCATATTGTCGAGGCCTAAGTCACATACTTCTCTTTTCCCCCTCTAATCCATTCAAATTGAACTTATTCCTCACCCCCCGCTTTACGCTCCCCTAATATCCCAAAGGACCTGTTAGGGATGCTGTTGGCTAAAAGTAACAGAACCATCCAAAAGTGCCCTGATAACATCTAAAGGTCTTACCCACACACACTGAGAAGTTGAAAGGTTGGCAGCTAGAAGCACTGATTCAACTACTCTTTGGAGTAATTAAAGACTAGACTGATCTTTCCTTCCCTCATTTTCATTGCGTTGCTCAGTGGACTTTAATATTGCTGCCACTTCATAGTGAGATGGCTGCTGTTGCTGTAGCCATCATATCATCTTCAAAGGCAGGAGACAAGGATGACTGCAGTCTCCCCAAGTCTTTCCCAGAAGCCCTCCGGCATATTTCCGTCATTCAGAACTGAGTCTCACACTCACCCCAAGACCGGTACTACCATCTTGAAATCTCTCTCTACTCCATGCCTGCATGATCAGGATTCTGTCAGCAGGAAGGGAAGATGCCTGGAAGGAGATAGCCGTGATGTCTGCTACACTCACATTCAATATAGTCTGCCGCACCTCTCTTTACGCTTGATCTTAGCCAAAGGCCCAGAAGTGATGAACCACTCTTTAGACAATGATCATTTTCCAACTTTTTATTATAGTTTAGTCTCCCTTGTATCGCTAAGCTCATCCGTGTCCTCCACAGTGCCGAGCATGGCTCCTGGATAAAGTAAGGGCTCTGCTGGAACTTGTGGCTGTAGGGATAAGTGAACAGTCGCAAAGCCACAATCTGGCCATAGCCAGTAAGGATTCTGATTCCACAAGCTTCCTGCAACATCTCTGTGTTCTGTTTGTGACAGTGGCACACACAGACACCACATCGCATGTTCCCATGCTTAGTGCCTTTGTATGGTCGTATCAGCAGGGATCAAGCCCCCGCCCTCCCCATTCCCCCATCCTCCTTTCTGCCTCATCCCTCACTTCTCAGGAAGCTCAGGGTTTTATTGCCCTGGGCCTGCATGTGTTGGGATTAACTTGGTCACAGAGGATGAGTCACCCTTTCTGACGTACTTGAAGGAAAGGACATTTTGCCTGGGAAGGGCTGAGGAATTAGGGGCACTCTGCCTGAGGAGGAGGGAGGTCAGACTGCGTGTTGCTTCTGGGAGATGCCAGAGTCTCCAGTCTAAGTATGAGTGAGTCGCTTGCCACAGGCTGGGTTAGGGGCCTCCTGGGTGGCAGGAGACATTCCTGTCCCCACCCAAGGGTGCCACTGAGTTGAGAGCTCATGGCTGAGTTACTGCCTTGACATCCAAAGCCCCACTTGTTCAGAAGCCAAACTGTACCTCCCCCTTCGAGGGGTGCCGAGGCAGCTGGGGGAGTAGGTAGGTTCCTCATCTGTGGATGACGCTGGCCACAGCATGGTGGGATGAGACACGGATGAGTGGCACTCACATTTCATTTTGCTCATTTCCCGCAAGGCTGCTGTCCTCCAGACTTTCTAAAGTCCCACCCCCCAGCCCCCTCTGTTCTTTCACAGGAGGCAGTCAGAGAACTGGTGACAGTGGGTGACAGCACAATTTGATGAATCGGAGGATCAGGACCATGTTACAAGTAGCCAAAATTCAGGATAGTCAAATAAAATAAAGCACAATGAACACAAAAAACAAACTGGAGCTCATTTTCCCTTGGTGACTCCGAAGGCCCCATAAGACAAGGTGCTGGAGCTTGCTGGGCTCTGGTGATTGTCTGGTTTTTGTGGTTGGGGGTCCAAGGTCTGGGTGAACAGGAGTCAGTCATTTGGAAGTTAGTCTTCCTTCCTTCAATGCCACTTGAGAATTGGTGCCACCATGGCCTTCTTGAGTCTCCGGGGAATGGGGAACACCCAGTTGCTCGACTCCGTCTGGCCCATTTTAGGACCTCCTGGTCATGGCCATGGCTTTCCTGGATGCAGATGCCTGTTCCAGGCAGGCTCATCTGCTCTCTCTCTCAGAGCCGTCCCTGCTCTTGGGGCCCTCTGCTGAGACCTGCCTGCCATGCAGGTGAGTTCAGGGGTGCAGGATGGCTAGACAGACCTGTATGGCTCGGGCCTTCTCAGTAGTGCACTGTAACACTGGCCCACTCGAGGCTGCTCCCACCTTCCCCATGGAGGAAGCACTCTGATCCACTAGGCACTTGGCAGTGTCCTCTAGGCTCAGTTCCTTTTGGGCTCTGCCAGGTACCTGGTTTCAGAGCATAGCTTTTCTCTACCCTCCAACTCAGCCAGCATGGTCAGTCGACAAGGAAGGACACTTCTCAGGAGCCACCTTCTTCTCTCCAAGAAAGGCCAAGAGGAAACCAAATTGGAGCCTGGAGGAAAGGGGCGCAGATCCACTTAATGTAAGTATCTCCTTTTCACACTGCTTCTGGAGTATGGCCTGCTAATCTTATGGAGACTCAGTAAGGCCCAGGCCCTGCAGGGCATTGTTATTACAGCTGCAGCACTGGGGTGGCCATTCTTCGTGTTGTATTTTTCCACATATAGGCAGTCCTCTCTGTGTGTATATGAGCTCCTGAAGGCCACAATGTCTCATACAGTAACATAGCAGATGCTCAATAACTGCTCGTTGACTTGGTGTTGAGTTTAGTTGAGTATAGTATAGGATTTCCCTCAAAATGTTAAACATAGAATCACCATGTGACTCAGCAACTCCACTTCTAACTATACACCAAAAAGAACTGAAAGCAAGCACAGGGCAGATATTGTTCTGGTTTGCTTCTTGGATATCCCTTAACGGCCCACATGTTGAAGGCTTGGTCCCCAGTAGTGCTACTGGGAGGTGGCAGAACATTTAGGGGGTGGAGTTTAGCGGGAGAAAGTTAGGTTATTGGAGGCGTGATATTGAAGAGGATAGTGGGACCCCAGCCTCTTCTTGTGTCTCCCTTTTTTGTTCCCGGCCACCATGAGGTGAGCAGGCCTCCTCTGCCACTTTCTCTCACTGTGACGCACTGTGAAACCATGGCCCAAAGCAACAGGGCCAAGTGACCACGCACTGAAACCTCTGAAATCATGAGCTAAAATAGAACTTTCTTGCTTTTGCTCTAAGTTGATTATCACAGGTATTTTGTCACAGTGACTAAAAAAACTGGTTAATACAGCTGTTTATACACCCATGTTCATAAGAGTACTATTCGTAATAACCATAAGGTGGAAATGGCTTGTGTCCACTGATGGGTGAGTAGATAAATACAATGCGGTAGACACATACGAGGGGATCTTATGCAGCCTCAGAAAAGAAGGACCTTCTGACACATGCTACAGCACAGATGAACCGTGAAGACAGGATGCTGAGTGAAATAAGCCAGTCACACAAGGACAAATATTATAAGATTCCAGTCACGTGAGGTACCCTAAGGAGTTAAATTTGAGCCAAAAAGCAGATGGAGGTTGCCGGGGAGAGACCGGGGAGGAGGAGTGTTTCATGGGCTTGCAGCTTCAGTCTGGCTGGGTGAATGGTGTTGTGGAGGTGGGTGGAGTGATGACTGCCTGCACATGAATGTATTTAGTGCTATTGAGCTGCACATACAAAAAGTTAAGATGGTAAACTTTATGCACATCTTCTGGCAAATCTTATGCCTATCAGTGAAACAAATAAATTGATTTTTAAAATTAGCTGGGTCATACAAAACAGGATGGAAAGGAAGATGAATCTTGTTGACATTGCCGTGGGCTAAAGGCAGAGTCTACTACAGGTTTTCCATCTTTCCCAAGTTCCGTCTGCTGGCAGGATGCACTAATTGCAGGCAAAGTACTAAAATGTCTACTAAAGCCACAGGGAGCTCCCGGGGGACGTTGGTGACTGAGTAGAGCTAGAAGCTGACCATGCCACCCCAAGATCCAAAGCAAGGGCGTTCTTTGTTTCTCTTCAGCTCCATCCCCCTGAAGAAGGGACTAGCTGGCTCCCTCTGCTTCTAGAAGGATCAGAAAAATCTGCTCTCCTTGCCCACTGGGAGTCATAGACTCTGACTTCTGTCTTCAGGAGCAAAGCAAAAAGAAGCTTGAAGAAACAAAACAGGGGGAAGGAGATGCAGCACTTGTGAACACTCAAGTCCCTGCCTAGCAGGAGGTCTATGCACAGCAGAACAGTCTCCAGCAATTCCCTTACTCAGACCTGAAGTCACAAACAAGCCCTTGGCCAGGGTCCTAATGAGCTGCTGACGAGGACTGCCCGCCCTCTGACACAGAAAACACAATTAGACATGCACAAGTGGCCTGTGAAATACCAGGCCAGGCGGTCGCTGGACACCTGTGCTCTCCATGAATTCCACTCCCTGTCTGTGAAAGCAGGGTTTGGGCTTATTAGGAGCAATAATGGCTAATAACTCAGAGAACATCAAGTTCCAAGCCCCTGCCTGGACACTAAGAGGTAAGAGAGAGAACGTACATGTAGGGTGGTAGAGACAGTGTGATATCTATTTTAATTTTTCTACCATAAAAGAACCTAAATCCTCCAGTGGGCCAGCAATGTTGATATTTAGGGTGAACAAATGGGAGTAAAACACGCCAGTGCTAAGATCCAGGTCCCAAGTCTGTAGCCTGGGACCCTGAGAAAGTTACCAGTTCTCAGGACTCTAGTCTTGCCCCCTATGAAATGAGGATAATCATAGAACGTTTCCCTGAATGAGACATGGCAGGGGAAGCCCTCTGCAGTGTGCCTCACGCATTGGTAGGATTGTTAGTATTGTTGGTATTGTTAAAAGGATAAGACAAGTGCACCCTGGTCAATTCTAGGAGCCGTTTTTGAATATCCGAGAAAATGCTGGCTAGGAAAACATAGTCTTGTCTCTCACTGAGATCCTAAGAATAGCCTGGATGATTAAAATAAAGGAAAAAGCCATTCCAAGCCAGGTCAGCTCTGTGCTGGAGTGGATGGCAGGATGGGATGAAGCAGGAGGCTGCCGTGACTGGCGTGTGGGCCTGTTTGTTCGTCCTCATTTTCACTGGCTTCTTTTCATAGGTGATAGAGAAAAGGCTGCTTTTGGAGGCTGTAGACAGTAGGGTCTCATTAATGGGATCGTTGGTCCTCTTTAGGCTGTAATAAAGAAATTAAATCTAGCTAGACATAGTGGTGGGTGCCTATGATCCCAGCTACTCAGAACACTGAGACAGGAGGGCTACTTGAGCTCAGGAGTTTGGGGCCAGCCTGAGCCAGACTTTGTTTCAAAAATATAAAAAGTGAAATCCGCTCTTCACTGGCTTATTTATGGCTACAAAACATTATCTTATAGGGGCAAATCATCAGACAGGATGACTTTACTTGTGATGATAGAATTCCGCCTCAAGCTAATTTATGCAAAACTACACAAGCAAAACCCCAAATTGGGGTTTTACTTTCTTACATAGTTGAATGCAAAGATGAGTCTTTCTGGTTTCAGTCACAGCTGGATCCAGGTGCTGAGTGCCCCACCGTCTGTCTGTCAGTCTCTGTCTGTCTGTCTGTCTGTCTCTCTCTTTCTCTCTGCCTCTCCCGTTTTGGCTCTGTAACTATCCTATGAAGCAGAGCAGGGCAACATGATTCACAGGACTATACGGTCTCAACAAGCGCCACTTTCCCACAAAAAGCAGGACTGTTGGAGAGAGACTAATTTGAAAACCAGTCAAGCATCCCCTGGACGGACCCTTGATGGTCATTTGTACTGTCAATCTCCACTTCTCTCTGCAGGGAAATTTTAGGCTCCTGTATATCTTCTGTGAAGGGGAACTCAATTACTTCCAGAAGTAATTCCAGCAGCGGAATTGGTCTCCAGCTGTGTGACTGCCTCCCGTTGGGCCAGTTCTGCCTCATACTGAGGAACGCCGATTGCCAACCAGGCTTTTTCCTCCCTCCTTTTCTTCCCCTTTGCCCATAAATCACCAACAATTGAACTAGTGGGCAGGCCACAGTCTGGGAGTGGTGTTGTGTCCATCCTCCCAGCAGGGTGAATGCAGAGCTGCATCACTACAAACCACGCACAGGTGACTTTGGGGAAATTCCTTCCATCTCTTTTCCTCTTGCCTAAAAGAGCCACTTCCTTCTTGGGGGATGCAGGCCAGTGGGGACCAGTGAGGGATGAGGTAAGCCAGACACAGATGCCTGCTTTGGAAACATTCCTGGAGAGGTCACCATCAGCATCAGCTGAACATTTGGGCGCTTCCGGCTGGCTGCTGACACAGGGGGAGGTCTGAATGGGAATGGCAGACCATGATAAACAAGTTAGGGATAAATCTATGTTCTGTGGAGTCTGACCTTGTCAAGGAACCTGTGGTTGTTTACAGATAATATTGCTACCCACCATTCCAATGAACGTCATACTCAAGTAACAGGCAGCCAGGATGTTGGGGTCACTTGGAATGGATGCTTGGTCCTTTAAGATAATAAATCCAGTTCCTTTCCACAAGTGCACAGGAAATCTCAAAATCTGAAAGCAAAGGCCCTGCCTGTCTGTCATGTCAGCTGCCTCAGGGCCTTATACTGTCTGAGACACCTTTGCAGGTGGAAACTCATTGCTGCCACCATTTGCTAAAAAGGAGGCCTTGACAAGGGAAGCCAGGCCATCCCTCAGGCTGGTTCATGCCTCCTCTCACCTGGCCACTTTCCTTGGCCCCATGCAGACATGGCACAGTGGTGCAGGGGCCTCTATTCCTCTCCATGTTGCTGTCCACTGGAGTGGACAGCAGTATTTGTCACCTGCTGAAGGTGTGTGTGTGTGTGGGTGGGGGTGTGTGTGTGTAGTGCTAGGGACAGAACTCAGGGCCTTTGCACCAACCTACATCCCTAGTCTTGTTCTTTATTTTTTATTTTGAGGCAAGTTTTCAAAATGAGTTGCTAAGTCACTAAATTGCCCAGGCTTGGCTTGAATTTACAATTCTCCTGGCTCTGCCTCTCAGAGTGCTGGGATTTATAGGTACGTACCAGCAAACCCAGCCCTGAGTAGGTTTTTTTCCCTGAAAGGTCATGTTGGCTGTATTGGGGTTCCCAAGCAGAGTAGCAGTGCCCCTCGGCCTCTAGGATTCAGAGGGCTGCCTGCAGAAGCTATGGGGGCACAGGCCAATTGGCCTCGCTGCTGGACACAGATGAGGGGCTGCCGGCCCAGTCTTGGAATATGTTCTAAAGGCTGCCTGCTTCTTCACCAGGTGAGAAAGACCTTCTGGATTAAGCTTTCTGGAGGTGAGACCTGGATGCTTCTCATATGCACCAAATGTTTTGCTACTCAAAGTGGATTTCCTTGGCCAGTGACTTTGCGGGCATGGCCTGGGAACTTGCTGGAAATGCAGACTCCTGAGCCCTGCCCTATGCTACTAGATTGGAGCCCGCATTTGAAATGATCTCTGCTGACCCATGCACTTTACCGTCAGAGAAGCAGAGCCCAGGAGTTTGAGGATGTCAGCTGTGACTCAAGAAAGGCCATCTCTAGGAAGGGCTGTCCAAGAAGTTGATACAGGGGTTGGGGACTTAGCTCAGTGCTAGAGCACTTGCCTAGCACCAAGCGGAAGGCCCTCAGTTCGATCCCCGGCACCCCTCTCCCAAAAAGAAGAAGTTGGTACAGTATTTTGTCAACTCCAAAACTCAGAGCTAGGTCAAAGTGTACAGTTGCAATCAGAACCTAGGTTAAAAGTACTGTAGAAGCACCGTGACTATGGCAGTACCTCGGCGGTGCTCAGTGCTTGCTTGCCTAGCATATGCCAGGTGCTGGGTTTCATCCCTAGCACAGTGGGAAAAAAAAAAAAAAAGCAGAAACACTTCGGGCAATGATAGTACAGGAGCCTGAATTATGGCCCTTTCCCCCCCAAATATCCATATCTTATACACCAAAAATGTGACCTTATTTAGAAACAATGTCTTAACAGGTGTAACCAAGGCTCGTGAGAGGAGATTGCTCTGCATTATCTGAGTGAGTCCTAAATCCAATGGCAAGTGTCTTTGTAGGAGACAGAAGAGGAGAGACACAGATACAGAATAGAGTACCGTGAAGACAGAGGCAGGGATCAGAGTGATGGGGCCACAAGCCAAAGAAGACCTGGAGCCACCAGAAGCTGTGAGCCCTGAGGACACCATGACTTTGGACTCCTGGCTTCCACAACTGGGAAACAATACATTTGTGATGTTGTAAAAGGTGAATTGGTGATAATTTATTACAATACCCACAGGAGACAAATAGAGGTGAACTTTTCAGATAATGCTGAGGAAAGACAAAGCCAAAAATAACTCAAGAAAAAAAAATAACTCAAGAAACAAGCAATGACCCAGCAACACTTAAAGCAATCTTAGGTCAGTTCCCAGAATTAGCTGGCTTTCCTCCACCCCATTTCCTTATTTCTTTTTTTAATGCTCTGTGAAACTCAAGGACAGTCAATACCCAAGGTACCTGGTCTTGCCTGGCCAGCTGATCACTAGACCATCAAAGCCTCCAGAACAACTCCTTCAGGCTCCCACATATAACTCTGTTATTTATTCCTAAGCCTACCTTGTTTGGAAATTATTTCAAGTTGTTATGGTACTGTGAAGTTAAACCATATTTTAACTACGCAAATGTTAGCAAGTTCTTTTGCGATTATTCCACAGTGACCTTATTTTTTAAGCTTACATGGCCATATATGAGGTTAATTTAAAGCAAGGTAAACAGTAGTCCCCTCTTATCCATGGGGGAAACATTCCAAGACCCAGCAGATGTCTGGAGCCTCAAGTCATACTGAACCCTAAATATACTGTTTTTTCCTCTACATACATAGCTATGATTACATTTTAATTTATAAATTAGGCACGATAAGAAAGTAACACTATTAACTAATAAAATTAAACATTATAATATATTGTAACAACAAAATTGTTACATTATAAAATTGTAACAACATCACTCCTCTTGCATTGTGGGGTTATTGGTAAGTAAAACAAGAATTACTTGAATACAAGCCCTGTGGTACCCTGACTGTGGATCTGCTAGCTGAGATGGCTGCTAAGTGACTAATGGCAGGTAGCATACAGTAGCCAGAGGGATGATTCACTTTCCAGGCAGCATGGAGCTGGACAGGGAGATGTTTCATCATGCTACTCAGAATGGCTTGTGATATGAAGCTTATGAATTCTTTATTTCTGGAATTTTCCACTTGGTATTTTGGAGCCGTGATTGACTACAGGTAACAAAGTAAGGGAAGTGAGGCTGTGAACAACAGGGTTCACTGTGCTAGTACCTGGTCTGAATAGACAGAAACTCTGAAAGCTCTTGGGCTATTGGATAATCAGATTGTTTTCCTTTAGAAAGTTTTCAGGATTCACAAGCGAAGATTCAGGGAAGTAGCTCTCAGCCTTGACTCATACTAGAATCATTCCAGGATCCTAAAAATAACAGTGGCAATGTTTTGGCCTCTCCCCAAATTAGGTAAATCAGAATCTCTGGGGGCGTCTGTGAGTCATCCACCTCATAAGATAGAGCCCACTTGTTGGGGAGCCCCGTGCCGGACCCTGCTCCCAGCTTCCCGTGTGGCAGAGTGTGGGGTGGCCATCCGGGTGAATGTTCCCAGGCCAGCTGTCAGACGTGCTAGCCTGAGGTCTCCTGTGAGGAACAGTGGCCACCCAGGATCCATTCTGCCAGAAGTGACCAGACCCCGAGACACTGTCCAGTAATGATGGAAGGTATGGCAGGTACAAGCCTGTGGACCACATCCCCTCCTAGATGAGGACATAGGTTCAGGAAGGTCCTAGGACTTGTCCCAGGTCCTGTAACTAAAGCTTACAGGGCTGGAATTTGAAGCTGACCTCTCTGGCTCCAGAGCCTCCAGCTGTATCTCTTAGACCAGCTGTGTGCCATTGCTGGGGCATCCTGCTGGGCTCTGGCCCTCACGCCTCACTCTCTGACCCTCTCACAGCTTCCAAGAGTGACCTCACATGCCATTTCTTTTCAAGCTTAACTTGTGTCTCAAAGTATCATATACACCTGGAAAAGGTCACTGCCCCAAAGCAGGCAGCCTAATGAATCTGGACAAAACATACACATTTGCAAAACCAAAACTCAGACCAAAAACTAGAACACGGTCAGCAGCCTGAGCAGCTCCCTCAGTTCCCCTCTTAGATGCTACTGGATGCCAGTATCTGGTTAAGAGATGCCTCTTCTGCTTGTATTGGTCAGTTATACCAAGTCTGGGTCAAAGTACCTGACTTGAAGGAGAGGTTTATTTTGGCCCATGGATTTCAGAGGTCTTGGTCTGTGGTTGGTCAGCTCCAAGACAGGAACACTGTGGTGGAAGGGTGTCGCAGAGAAAAGCCGCTCAACTCGTAGGACTTGGGAAGCAGAGAGCAGGGGAAGAGCCCAAGAGGAAGGGACCAGGGATAGTACTTTAGTCACACCCTTGTGACCCATTTCCTTCACCTAGGCCTCCCCTCCTCATAGCCCATTCAGCTATGAACTCACCAGTGGGTTAACTCATTAATGAGTTCTGTGTCCTCACAATCCAATTGTTTCGCCATGAGCGTCTTAATGCAGTCAAATTGACAATCAAGATTAACTGGCATATCGCTTAAATTAGCAAAGTTAGTTTACATGGCCTACAACCACGCACTTTGTTTGATGCCCCTTATAAGCAGTATTATATCCCTGTTTTACAGAGGAGGAAACTGAGGCTCAGAGAAAGGGTCAGCCACTCACCCAAGGTCATGTAACTAAGGCTATGATTGGCTACTGCCAAGCTGGATTGAACCAGAGCCCCGAGTAGCCTAATGTGAGTCCAGGGACAGATGTGCATCTCAGCCATCCACTCAGGTGGCCTCACACTACTCAGTGGTTTAATGATACTACTCCTCCATGATAAGGCTGGCTGGACCTGGAGGGAGTGGGCAGGGACTGCTGACCCCCAGCTGAGCGGATAGGGCTGGGCTGGCAGCCAGGGCCAGGGAGTCTTTCTGGCAGGCAAGCTGTCCAGAGGAGGGCTTCTGGGTTGTGGTGATGTGGGGTGGCAGCCCTTCCCACAGGAGGCGGGGCGCTTCCTTTCAGCAGAGAGGGCGGGCTCCTCAGCCAGACCCAGATGAGTTCTGGTTGTCACTGAGGTGCTGGTGGAAAAAGGGACTTGTGATGGCTGATCTTGGTTGTCACCTTGACTGAACCGAGAGATGCCTGGAAAACATGTAAAGCACTGCTGTCATTTGGATGTGAAATATCCCCCGAAGGTATGTGTGTTGAAGGTTCTGTCCCCAGGGCGCTGCTAGTGGAAGGTGGTAGAACCTTTGGGAGAGCAGCCTCCTTGGAGGAAGTCAGGTCGTGGGGAATTTCCCTGAAGGGGATATAGGGAACCCAAACCCATTCTGTTTTTCTTTATTTCCCAGCCACCATGGGGTAAACAGGTGTCCTCTGCTATATGCTCCTGCCATGATGTACCCTGCCACCTACCACATAACCAAAGCAATAAGCTAAGTGACCATGCGCTGAAAGCTTTGATACCATAAGTTAAAATAAACTTTTCTTCCCTTTAAATTGATTTTTCTCAGGTATTTTGCCACAGTGGTGGAAAGCTGACACATACACACTTCCGGGTGTCTACAAAGGTATTTCCAGAGATGACTGGCATGTGGGTCAGCAAACTGAATCAGGAAGACCCCACCCGAATATGGGTAGCTTTGTCCAATAAACTGGGAGCCCAGAGGAAACAAAAACTGGTCTCTGTCTACTGTCCCTCTGGCAGCCCCTTGCCCAGAGCTGTTCCTACAGATTCTCTATTGCAAGTAGCTGATGGCACGTGGGAGCAGAAGTCCCAGAAGGAAGTGCTTCAGCTGAACAGCTGGAGCAACAGGGGCCCTGGACTCATCAGAATGGGCTGGCTTCTTTGCAGGGCTTGTAGCATGGTAATCCCTCCTGGGTACCAGCCAAATCTCCACTGAAGTTCTCTGCAAACAGCACTGGAGTCAGATTAACTCCTCCAAAAACTGAGGCTCAGAGCCCCAGGGCCCACGAGCAAGCATGGGGATGAGAGGTGACCAGCCCTGAGTTTGACCAGATGGGAGAGAGATCAAATGTGCTGGCTCAGTGGGCAGTGATGCTAGCCCTTCTTCATGTCCCTTCCTGGGGGCTGCAGTTCTCCAAGTGGGACCTCTGACCAGCAGCAGCTGTGGTAGCACCCTGGAACCTGTTAGAAAGGTAATAGTCTTTTGCAGCATCAGAAGTTCTACAGGTGGGGCTCAGCATTCTGGTGTTTTAATAAACTCCAGAGGGTTCTGATGCATGCTGAAGGCCACTGGCATGGCACAACTATATGAAGTGAGTATTAAAATCAACCTCATTTTATTGCTGAGGAAATAGAGATTCAGAAGTTTTGCGTTCATTGCCCAAGGTAACACAGATAGTAAGAAGAACTTAGTTATGATTAGGTGAAACAGTAAATAACAGACATAAAACTCCAAAGAATCACAGACCAAATAAAATAGCTTATGTTTCCTCAATGGTCCAAGACAACTGCTGGAGTTTCAGCCATTATGTCTGTACTCTAAGTAATAAAAAGGAGGAAATGGAGGAAGGTCATGGCCTGTCCCTCTAAGGACACGTTTTAAAATTTTATACACAGTGTTGAGTGTGGTGGTGCACATCTGTAATCTCAGCACTCGGGAGGCTGAGGCAGGAGGACTGCCTCAAGTTTGAGGCCAACCTGTGCTACACAGTGAGCTCAAGATCAGCCTGAACTGCATAGTGAGACCCTGTCTCAAAAACAAACAAACAAACAAACAAAAAAAACTTTATACATGGCTTCAGTTTCTATCCTATGGGGCAAAAATTAGTTGACTGCTTCACTTAGCAGAAAGAGGCTAGGAAAATCAAGCCTTTGCTCCAAGTTACCATCCAGAGTGGGTAAATCCTAGAGTTTATCACAATGTAAGACCTTTGATACTGGGGGACAGCTGTGTAGTCTATACTCCCTGGTTGCATCTGGGAACCAAACCTAGAGCTGCTAATGTCACTATCAGAGGTTATGTTTTTCTTTGTTATCTTTCTCTTCCCTTTTAGAAGCTCCATGAAGACTAAGCCCCTTTGAAGTTCTTTTTTTCTGGTGCCTAAGCAATGAATGCCTGACAAGGAGGAGAACCGTGTTTGAATCTGTATTCACTAAGCACACATTTTAAAAAGATTAAATTAGGCCAAGTGTTGTGGTGCAAGCCTGTAATTCTAGCACTCGGGAAGTTGAGGCAGGAGAATTGCTAAGAGTTGAAGGCCACTCTATGCTACACAGTTAGTTCAAAACCAGCCTGGGCTGCATAGCCAGGTCATATCTCAAAAAAACAAACAAACAAAAAAATTAAATTAGATAATATATGTCAGAGAGGTTTGTCCAGGACCTGGCATAGAGTAGGCACTCAGAAAGTGGTCGCCGTTCCTCCTTTCCATGCTAATGTGATAGGAGATGGGCATGGCCTAGACTGGATGGGAAGAGAGGTTGTCAGGATCCCAGGACCTGCACAGAACCCCTCTCAGGAACCTGTATATAGAACTTCTTGCAGGTTCCCACCGGATGTGGGCAGCATATGACAACACAGATGCCACGGCCAGCCTGCTATGACGATTCCTCACAGCAGCCTGCCCTGAGTGTCCTGGACACAGGGTGTATTTTTATTTTTGCTTTTCTCTTTTCCCTTCTTGTTTGACCCAAGTTTGCTCTGAAGAGTCAGTTTCTCCCTCACCTCTCACTTCTCAGATAAGCCTTGTCACCATGTTTGGCTTGTCTGGTTCAATTCTTTGTTTAACTGGGGAGCCATTTCTGAAAGGAACTACCAGATAGCACTTCCTGGAGGAGCCTGCTGACCTGGCTGCCTGGTTACCTCTCAGCCCCTCACCTGGGCTACCACCCTCCCTGCATGCAGAGACTCACGGCAGGGTCCTGTTTCTGACCTGGCCCTGGCTAGGGGTTTCAAAGATAATCAGCACCACCATTTGACTGGGTCTGGATGACGCTCTGGGCACAGCCCAGCAAGCAACCAGGTTGGTAGAGAAACTCCATCCAAATCCCAAACTAGGCCTTGAGAACAAAGCCTGTCTCCTCCACCGCCGTGGTGGGGTGCCCGTCCTGTTTGTCACACCTGTTTTAGGCTCTCCTGTTTGTCATTTGAGTTATTCCTTTGTTGGTGCGGGTTGCTGGTTCCGGGAACTTGGTAACCCCACTTACGGCACCCACCTCTGCCCCCGCTGCTGGTGTTTGCATTTGCAGCTGCCCTGCTTTGCCTAACTGGGTCAGGCTGAGGGAGCCTGGGAGGGCTGTTTCATTGGCTGCTCTGCTCTGCCAAGTGGCACACACAAATGCAGCCTCCAAAATCCAATTTAACATAAATCTTGACATCTGGACCAAGGCAAATGGGCCTTATTCAAACTCAAATGGCCTATTTGTTGAGCCACTGAGCAAACAATAGCCAATGTATTGTTCAGTTACGACTGTCCTAATTACATAGAAACACTAATTTTATGGTTTTTCCAGAGTGAAGCAAATTTTTAGAAAGAATTGGCCTCTTTTTTTTTTTTTTTTCAAATACAGAGAGGGAAGGTGATGAGGGTTCATTTTGTTGATTGATAAAGTAACCAGTCTAGTTCCTGGATTTCTATTTGTCCTCTCTCCCTCCCTCCCAGGAGTATTGTGAGGAGCGAAATGCAAATCCAGTAATGTTTGTGGAAATCCGTGGTGTGGCATGTAGCAAAACAATCCAACAACATCAGGCAGCATCTTGCATTCTATACTGTACTTTGCAGCTGTGGGCGGGGCAGTGACCTCCCTGTGGCCAGGGCCTGTCCCCTCACCAGCCTGCCATAGCCCACTGCCTTCCGTCTTCTACTTCCTTTGAAGTGGCTTTGCAACTTTGAGGTGGCAGCACACGCGTCCCTTTCTAGGGGACAAGGTGTCTACTTGACCCTTGCCCTGCCCATCAGCCCTGCGTTTCGATTCCACCCCAATCTTACCTTGATGACCTATGTGATGGGTCACTCCTTTCTTTTCTCTTCACCAAAGGAGTGTCAACTCCAGGAGCAAGGACCTCATTCATGTTGTTCATAGCTGCATCCCTTGGGTCTAAAAGAGTGTGGGTCCCTTAGTAGAAATAGAGGCGACTGTGTGTCTTGAGAGGCTGGTGGGGAGTTTGGCTTGGGGAGCAAAGGAGAAAGTGATAGATAAAGAATTGATGCAAGCATTCACTATTATCTAAGTATCTACAGCAGCACCTAGAGTTGCTGGAGTCCGTAAAGACCTGAAACCAGTGTCACAAATGTTCCCAGGAAGATTAGTAGGAGGAAGGGGTAATTTACAGTCATCGAATAACTGCCACTGACGTGTGGGGCATCAGCAGCTGGAGGGTAAGGACACAGTGGCGCACACTAACGGAGACACAGCCATTCTCTCCGGGGCGGGATGGGGTGGCCCCTGGGTCACAGCCTCCTCCATCACCGCACAGAGAACAGCTCTGTCTGACTCTCTAATTTCTGTCCTTCACATTCTGTCTGTGGGGCCGCTCCTGGACTTTCTCAAGTGGCCCGGCCGTCGCTGGCAGCTCCTGTCACGGCCTGCTTGGGCACCTGGCTCTGAGCGGCTGTGGCCACAGGGGAGCCTGGCCCTGCCTGTCCCGGAGCTGGCTCTGTGTGGCTGAGGCTGGCCAGGCCCAGGCCGGACCTACACAGAGCAGGCGTCCTGGGAGGGCTACCGGCAAGGCAGGAGGAAGAGGCTGCAGAGGGCACGGTGCCAGGGCGTTGCTTTCATTTTGGTGTAACATGCTCTTAATAGGTTTTCTTTGGGTTTTTCTCCGTCTCATTCTCACCAACTTGGCTGGTTCGGAGGAGACCTGTCCTGCTAATTAATACCTTGAGCATCTGTCTTCAAGGGCACCGTGGCCATCAAATTCAAAGGAAGCTTTGAACAACTGGAAACACCCCGCCTGGCCATGCCAATGAGCAGCTTATTAAAATGTACTTGGGTTGAGGCCTATTTTTTAAAGACTATATTATTAGGGGGAAAAGTTGAGGGAGGCTTCTTGCAGAAAAAGAACCAGCAACTCTACTTAGTTCTCCAAACTTTCTGCTCCCAAAGGCCACTCATCCCCAGCAGGATGAAGCTGTGCTCTGTGTCCGACGGGGGCCAGACAAGAACAGGGGCCTCAAGAGTCAAACTGGTCCCCTCTCCCTTGTTGTTACTGGTGGCCTGCCCAGCACAACTGTCCCTGAGGCTCACTGGGGAAAGACAGGAGTGTGGAGACACTAGCGGCCCTTTACTGAGGGGAGGATGGCCTATGTGCCAGGAAACACGGTGCTCCTGAGAGGTGCTCCCATGATGCGCTGTTCCCCATGAGTCTGTATCCTCATCTCGTGGCCTCGCTTGCTCCACCAGCCAGACTTCCCTCTCTGCACAGGAGAGGCAGGGGTCAGGAGTCAGAGCGGACCCTCCAGCAGTCATGTCTTCCCAGCAGCGCTGCCACTCACGCAGCTGGGTGTGGCTCTGTCGTCTCTTCATCTGTGATGGAATATGGAGACACGGAGAGGCTGGACTTGGCAAAAGTGGACTGCTCACTCAGGCTCCCAGCACTGGCTGGGCAGATGGCAGCACTCAGCCACAGCACCTGGGTTGCTGCTGGCTGGCCCCCGAACCTCAGCCTCCCGCGAGAGAGCAGAGGCAATCACACACACACACACACACACACACACACACACACACACACACACACGCTGGCCTTGCAGCGTTCCCCAGGGATCACAGAACACTGTGCACCACACAGAGCCGTCAGGCAGGGGCTTCCAGGAGACCTACCTTGCTGTGGAGGAGTGAGGAGACTTGTGAAATTCACCGACTCTAAACCAGATGGAATTCCGAAAGTCAGCCTGCTAGTTCACCAGTGCCCAGGGAGGTGGAGTTTTGTGCATGGATATAAGGAGGATTTCCATTCTCCTTTAGAGACAAGGAGGGGCCAATGGGCCACTATTCTGCAAGTCACTGGCCCAGAAGTATAAACAGCTATGTCCTACGAACATATCCCTCTCTAAGCTCATCGAAAAGAATGAGGCAAAGAACAAAGTGCTATAAAGAGGAAAAAGCACATGAAGAAATCACATCAATTGTTGGTGATGTGATTGGCAATCTAGATAAATCAAAAAAATGCACTAAAAACTGATTAGTCCTGGGGATGTAGCACAGTGGTAGAGTGCTTGGCCAGCCTGAAGGAGGCTCTCACTTCCATCCCAGTCTCTCCCTTCAAAAAAAAAAAAAATCACTGGAAAATCAGAAGTCAGCCAGACACAGTGGTACACACCTACAATCCCAGGACATTGCAAGGCTGAGGCAGGAGGATTCCAAGTTTGAGCCCAGCCTTGGTAACTTAAAGATTTAGCAAGACCCTGTCTCAAAATAAAAAAGTAAAAAAGGGCTGGGGATGTAGCACAGTGTGAAGGTCCTGGGTTCGATCGCTAGTTTAAAAAAAAAAAGGAAAGGAAAGTCAGGTGAAAAACACGTAAAGACTTAGTGGCAAAACCCAATTTTCAAAGGTACAGAAAAAAAATGATAAAGTGATTAAGTGACCACCACAGACACCTGCACGTTCTATTGTCTTATTGGTCAGTATGTGTCTTGAGTGCTGTGATGAACGCTTTCCTCAGCCTGGCGAGTCCACAGGAGTGTGGGAAACGGCAGAACAAGTGAGTAAGTGAGTGAGCAAGTGGGCAGCCTCGGGTCTTAGCACCCACGCCTTTGAGGTCTGGAATCTCTCTGCTCTCTCTCTCTTTCACTCCCAGCCTCTTCTCCTTCCATCTCCCTCCAAACCAGGACACCTGGCAGAGCCTCCGACCTCCTGGAAGGTCAACTGAGAGAAAATGCTAAGTCCCAGCCAGGCACAGTCAGGGCTGTAGTCACATGAAGCAAGGTGCAGGCGATGTCCTTCTGATCTAGGCAACTCTGAGTGTCCAGGAGGAAATTCACAGTGTAGAGGGGAAAGCAAGCTTATTAAGAGCAAGGGCCCCTGTGCGGGCTGCAGGGATGTTCTCAACCCCACACGGTTGTTTGTGCTGCTGGGGAACAGACCTGAAGAACACGATCCAGGACCTGCACTTGAAGTTGGATTTGCATTGGCTATTTGTAAATAAGCAGAAGGGGAGAGTCTCGATTTTTCCATTACTTGCTACTGCTGTCCTTCAACTTACCTTTGGGAACACCCTGTATAGAATTTGGGAAGAACCAACTTGCAGAGAAATGATTTCTAAGGCACCTGTTCCTGCTGCTGTTGCTGGCAACAAACCACTGCAGAAGGTGACCATGGAAAACAATCCTTTCATTGTGCTTGTGGATTGTATGTGTTGGCGCTGGGACAGGTGTGACGGGACTGGCTTGTCCCCACTATAGCAGAAAGATGTAGAGGCTAGAAACGACTTACTGTCATCTGGATTCAGACATTTGGTGACTGAGACCTCAGGTGGGTGTCAGCTGGATCCCACACCAGGGACCTCGCTGTGCAGTTTCTCTGCAAGGGCCGCTCCAGACCTCCTTAAGGCATGGCCACTGGTTTCCAGAGCAAGCATCGGGAGAGCCAAGTGCGAGCTGTATCACCTTTTGTGTGTATGTGGTACATGTTAGCTTCCCATTACTATAACAAATACCTAAGATAACCAGTGTATACAGAGACATAGTTTATTTTGGCTCACAGTCTCAGGGGTTTCGGTCCATGGTTGGCTGGTTCCAAGGCAGCAAGATCATGACAGAAAGGTGGGAGGAAAGCTGTTCACTTCATGGCAGCTGGGAAGCAGAACATAGGGGAAGAGCACCAGAGACGAAGGAGCCAGGGACAGACATAGTCCCCAAGGTCACAGCTTCATGACCCACTTTCTTCAACTAGGCCTTACCTCCTAATAGTTATGAAATCATTAATGGGTTGATAAATCAGTACCCTCAATCAAATCACCTCTCCAGGGCGCTCTCAATCCAGTCAAGTTGACAGTCATGATTAACTGACACACAGAGTCCCACAATCCCCTTCAAGGGCTCAACCTCAATGACCTCTCACTAGGCCCCACCTCTTAAAGGCTCCACCACCTCCCGATAGCACCACTGTGGGAATAAAGCCTTTAATGCATGGGCTGTTAGGGGGCATTCTAGATCCAAAGTATAGCATGATTTAAAAAAAAAACACATAAGTTCTAGCCTCATAACCATTTTTAAATAGAGTTCAGTAGTATTAAGTATATTCACATTGCTGTGAAAAACATCTCCAGAACTTTTTCATCTTGCAAATGTAAAACTCTGTACCCCTGAAAAATTCCCCATTCTCCCTTCCCTTAGCCCTTGGCAACTACCATTCTATTTTCTGTTTTTAAGAATTTGACTACTTTAGGTAATTCATGAGTAGAATTGTACATAGTATGTCTTTTTGTGACCAGCTTGCTTTAATTAGCACAATGTTCTCAAATTTTATCATGTTGTGTCATGTGACCGAATTTATTTACTTTTTAAGGCTGAATAATATTCCAGTCTATGTGTACTTTGTGTATCCATTTGTCAATGGACATTTGGGATACTTCCACCTCTGGGCTATTGTGAATAGTGCTGCTGTGAACATGGGATGCAGTCACCCCTTTGAGATCCTGTTGTCAGTTCTTTCATATCTATGATCAGAAGTGGGATTGCTGGATCATATTGTGGTTTATTTTTTAAAATTTAAGATCCTTCATGCTATTTTCTAGAGCAGCTATACCATTTTTCCTTCCTAACAAACAATGCACAAGGGCTCCAGTTTGTCCATACTCTTGCCAGCACTTATTATTACTGGCTACCTTTGGCAGGGGGTTGCTGGGTTTTACTTTTTGTTTTGTTTTGTGTCTGACAGTGGGATGGAACCCAGGGCCTTGTGTATGCTAACCATGTGTTCTACAGCTGAGCTACACCCAGCCTTTTTTTTTTTAGTAGTAGACATCCTAGTGGGTGTTTTGATTTGCATTTCTCTGGTGATTAATGATACTGAACAGCATTTCGTATACATACTTCTTGGTCATTTTTCATTTTTAAAGAAATGTCAATTTAGGCTTTTTGCCTTTTTTTTTTTCAGTACTGGGGATGAAATCCAGGGTTTCCTGCAAGTTATAGAAGTACTCTGCCACTGAGCTGGGAAGGCCTATGCCCAGTGACAAAGGCCCATGCCCTAGGCCCAAGCCCATTTTTTTCCATACCCATTTAAATCAAACTATTTTATTTTTGTTGTTGTTGTTGTTGAGTTGTAGGAGTATTTGTATATCCTTGAGGGGTGTTCATTTGTATATTCTTTAAGGGGTATTCTTTTACCCATTATCTGGTAAATGATTTTCAAATATTGCACCCATTTCCTACGTTGCCACTGCACATATATGGACCAAGAAGCCTCTGGCTTCAAATGTACTGCTTCTTGCCCTCACTTCTGCATCAGCTACTCTAGCTCCTCCTGGTCATCAAGATTTATTATCGCCACTAATTCCATAACTCTCCTCCACTGCTCGCTGGTTCCTTAGCATGAGACCTGAAGGGAGGTAGAGCTTGTCATAGCTTCAAGTTCAGTGCCACCCTTACTCTATCTCCTAGTGTAAATGTCCCTTCCCCCACCCCTCAAAAGGAACCAGGATCTCAGCTCCAACAGAGCCTCAGATTGTGCAAATAGAATACACAAAAAACAAGTGGATCCATAGGCACAATGGTGAAAAGGACAGATTTTTTTCTGAGAGAATCTCACCATACAGTTCAAACTGGCCTCCAACTTGCTATGTAGCCCAGGCTGGCCTCAAACTTGTGACAATCCTTCTACCTCAGTCTCCTGAGTGCTGGGATTACAGATGTGCACCACCATGCCCGGGAAGGACAGATTTTATTTCTATCCACTGGTTTTTGGAACTGTGTATTCTAACATTTGGAGACAGAGCGCTATATTCCATAGCATTTTATTATGCCAGATGTGTTTAAATAATGTAATACTATATATGATAAAGTAGTGGGTTCTGTGATCATGTGCTTATCACATTTGCTATAATTTGGATCCGAAACGTCCCTCAAAGGCTTGCGTCTTAAAGCCTTAGTCGCCAACCCGCAGCGCTATTGGAAAGTGGTGGAACATTTATGGAGTGAGGCCTCACGGGAGGAAGCCAGACCCTGAGGGTGTGTCCTTGAAGGGGATAGTGAGACTATTGCTCTTTTATTTCTCCTCACTTCCTGGCCACCGATCATGGACTGAAACCATGAGCCAAAATAAATCTTTCTTCTTTTAAGTTGATTTTGTCACGGGGCCAGAAGTCTGACAAACACACTGTTTTCGCACCTTCTTTGTTGTAACTGGGTTCATTGTCTAAGCATGTCTATCGCACGGGCTGTCCTGCGGGTAGATGGGTCCCGAATTCTAAAGCCCTTCGGGCACTAGTGCTGGCAGAGGCGTCACAGTGAGAGAGGAAAACATGCAACAGAGAAGGCATTCCAGGCTGGAGGAGGTCAGAGAGCACCATCCCGATACCATGCGCTCTTCAAAGAATGGTGCCACATGCAGCACTCACTGCTGGCCCTGGCAAGCTGGGCATTTACTAGGGCTGTAGCTGGGTTAGTTTGGGGAACAGGGAGCCTGTGCTGTTGGTCCGTGCTCAGCATCTGGGCCTCTCAGCATGGCCGGTCCAGTCACAGGCCTTGTCACCCCTGGGGGAGTGGAAGTGAGACACTGCCTGACGTCTGCAGGACAAGCCACCTGCCCACGGCTTGCCCAGAGCTTCCTCTGTGGTGGGTGCTCTCTGTGGGGCATTTTTTTGAGTCACAAAGACCCAACTCTTGGCCCACTCCCATAGATACAGCAATATTTGCTAATGGAATGTGGAACTAGAATTGATGACTTGGGATTTTTTTAAAGGAAGCTAGAAATAAAAATTTTTTGGTAACCTCTGTTGATGCTTTTTAAATTCTCTGCACCAAACAGTACGTGTCTTTAGTCCAGTGTTAAGGTCCATGAGAGCAGGGACTTGTGGTATTTAGTGCCATATCCTAGCATCCAGTGACACCCAGGAACTATTTGTCAAATTCAGGTTGAGAGACAGGGGTGTAGCTCAGCGGTATAGCACTTGCCCAGCATGCACAAGGCCTCGGGGTCCTTCTCCAGTGTACACTCTCTCTCTCTCTCTCTCTCTCTCTCTCTCTCTCAAAATGCTGGATGGATATGCCATTTAATGGTCTTTCCTGTAGTCAGAGTTATTTTTCTCTAAAATCTCCCCTTGATTTCCCTTTGCCTACTGGACCTCATTTGCCCATTTCAAAACTTAGAGCAACCAACCTTCTGGGAGGCAATTTGGGAAATTTAATGGCTTGGTTTTTAGTTCCAGAAAGAGAAACCTAGTTGCGCTCTTGAATGTAATTTCTCACCTTCCCTTCCTCATATGTGGCTGGGTATTTAGACTGTAAACTCACCTGGTCAAAGCCACGCACGCATTTCTGTTTCCAGCAATGTGTGAGATGTGATGAAATGTCCTTCGCAGTGCTTCCAAGTCTCAGGGACTCACCTGGCTTACAAGCAGCAGCTTATGTTTTGCTGCCTGCACTTCAGGCTTCCAACAAGGCGCCTGAGGCCAGGGAAGTAAACACAGCTGTGCTGATGGCCAAGGCAAGGGCAGCAGAAGCCAATGTTCCCAGTGACTTCTTAGGGTAGCCTCATGGTGCCTCCCAGTTGTTTAGACTTTGATGAGGCAAGAGTAGAGGAAGGAGTATGAGAGCAAGGATCATTGGTCTGTTGATAGTCAATCTAAGCAGAAGTCCTCAGGGTTAGAGGCGACAAGCAAGATTGCCCAAGGCTCTGCCTTCTTTCCATGTGTGCCCTTCTCACCAACTGATACATGGCACCCAAGCCAGGTCTGCCACCCTGGAGTCCGCGCTGGCTGTGACTCCTACACAGCGCCTTGTGGGGTTCACTTGTGTGCACAGGTGAATATGCAGATGCAGTTAATTTTTGGAAATCAAATACGTACCTTTTCCCTTTGGAAGAGAGACATGGCCAACAATAAATTATTTTTCGTTTTTAGAAAGTTGAGGACATTGAAATAAGATTGCAGGACAGCTCAAAAATAGGAATCCAGTCAGGTGTAATGGCACACACCTGTAATTCCAGCTCCTGAGGAGGCTGAGGCAAGAAGATCACTTAAGCCCAGGAGTATAAGACCAGCCTGGCCAGCATAAGAAGACCCTTCTCAAAAATGTAAATACCACAGGAAGTGAAAACTGCTTTATTTCAGTAAAAACAGTCCCTAAAATCTACCTGCTATCATTATGGTTCTTGAAATTCTGCAAAATCTTGATCTGTTATTTTGGCCCTATGTAGGAATTCACTATTTTTCTCTTTTGCTTGTTTTTCTTCTTTTTTTTTTAACTTATCCTTTTATTGAGAACCATATTGTAAATACATATTAGTTTACAAGGGAAGCCATCATAACAATAAATTGTTAAGAGAAAAAGTTACAGAACAATATGGTCCCAAATTTGTTTAAAAATACTAGTAAACATTTAAAATATAGGAGAAGATAAGAGTATAAATGTTGAGCATAGATCTCTCTAGGCGGGTGAGGAATGTTTTTATTTTTGTGTGTGTGCTTTTTTGTACTTTCCAAAAAATATACCCCCTTGATCATGGTGGGGTTTTTTTGCTGTTGTTCAAGATTTCAAAATAACAAATATTATTATATAAATTAAAAGAATTCTTGAGAGCATCTCTCATTCCTTTCAAGAATCCTTGAGGGAACTCAGCATGGCAGCACATGGCTCTAATCCCAGCACTTGGGAGGAGGCTGAGATAGGAGGATCGCGGAGAGTTCAAGGCCAGCCTGGGTTCCACAGTGAGTCCAAGGGCAGCCTGGACTACATAGCAAGACCCTGTTTCCAAAAACACCAAAAAAAGAATCCTTGAAGAAATTCTCGTTATGGCTTCATATAAGGCCTAGCAATAGAATGGCTCTTTTTCTCACTTAATAAGAAACAGAGATTCTGGCTTATGTAAACTTAATGATGCTACCAGCAACCTGATCTTTTTCTCTATTTGTATTCTGCTGCTTTTGTGCATAGTGATCTCATGGTATCAAAGCGACTACATTTCTCTGGGCATCCCGTCCACATTCCATCAAGAAAGAAGGGAGAAAGTAACAGCCCTAACCATGTCTATTTATCATTTTTCCCCTGGAAAGATGAAAGTTTTCTGGAAACCCCATTTAACCTATTCCTGCTATCAATGGCTGGGTCCTATGGCCACCTCCAGCTGAACCAGTTGTTGGCCAAGGTGAAGGTGAAGATAGTAACTAGTTCTTCTTGGTCGCACTTCCCCTCCTGGGGTTGGAGTGGAGGTTGGGTAGAATGGGTAGGTTGGGTAGGGAAGTAGAGGTTGGGTAGAGAACGCAAAGGATGATATCTGGCCAAAAAAAAAAAAAGTTTGAAATGTCTCCATTGGTGGTATAGATAATTGAAAGCCATCTCCTCACTTTCTCCGCTCTGCTACTCCAATATCTCAGCCTCGGCAACCATATCTCATGTACCCTGTGGCTGTGTGACTCTTTGGGGATGATTGCCAAGTGAGGAGTAGGAGAAGGTGGATGCCAGGCGGCCCCAGGCTAGCTGGCCCGAGTGCCATAGGCAGTGCAGACGGGGGTAAGGTTTGCCAAACGAGCCCTCTGTGTGAGTATCCAGCACAGAATTTTAGGAGGGGGAGTGAGGTCTCAACACATATACCCTCCCTCTGCCCTCCCTCTGCATTTATTAGTTCTGCTTATAGATTCTTAATCATTGAGAAACAAGTTCCCTCACTTTCACGTACTCTGTTTGCATTTGATTTACTTTGTAGAGAGTTTTGCCATGAGGTGGTTGAGGCAGTTTGGGTTTTTTTGGTGCTGGGGATCGAACTCAGGGCCTTGTGCTTCAAAGGCAAGCACTCTAACCACTGAACTAAATCCCCGGCCTGGATGAGCCAGTTTGGATCTCCGCTTTAGCTGTTGGAGGATTTTGTTTCTCATCTGTATGCTTTTGTCCGCTCCATCTGAGCTGTGCCAGGTCTGCTTCTGCTACATCCTGCTGTCTATCTTAACTATCTGTCTCCCATCAAAGTGTTAAGGGATGCTTTTCTGCCTTGTATATATGCTCTTCCCATCTCTTCCACAGGAGGCTCAGCTAGCTGATTCCCTCAGCAGGGCCACATCATCAGACCAGCCATGGTGACATCTGCCCGTGAGAGATGCAGAGTGACGGCAAGCAAGTATCTGTACTGGGGAAATTAATTCTTGGCTGATGCTGATAAATCTTGTTGCTCATGGAATGTTTTGTTTTTCCCACAAGATGTAAAACTTCCTGAGTCAAACACTATCCATCCTCTATTCCTTGTATCCTCACAGCACCTAACAACATGGCCTTGCACAGAGCAAGGGCTCTGTAAATATTTATTAATATGTTAATGTTTCATCCCTAGACCAGGGTCAATACTGACGCTGATGATATTGTGAGTCTGATTGCATATGACACTATAACAAGAGCTGATATGTGAAAAGTGGAGGAAAAAAGACACAGAATGTGACTTCTGTTTGCTTGAACTAATCTCTGATTGTCTTTTCCTGTACTGCTGGCTAGTTTGGAAATGTGCGTGTGTACAGCTCCCAAGATGTATGGACAAAGGATCTAAGAAAAAAGAACACGAAGTAGCTAGAGGAAATGAGTAAAATCGTACTTTTAACTCAGTTTACTGGGTTCCTCCAGAGCACCAGACCTTGTCAAACACCGTACACACTAGCCCTCATCCTATGGTGACAGCCGAGATGGGGGTACTTCTGAGATTCCCAAATATAAGGTTGCTACTGTGGTTTGGATAAGTGTTCCCCAAGTATCTGTATGTTGAAGGCTTGGTCTGCAGACTGTGGTGCTACCGGGAGGTAGTGGAACCTTTGGGAGGTGAGACCTAGTGTGAAGAATTTAGGTCAGTGAGGGGCATGACCTTTAAGGAGATATTGGGACCCTGGCTCTTCTTTCTCTTTGTTCCCCTACCACTACGAAATAATCAGCTTCCACCACTATGTACTTCCACCACAATGCACTTGCCACCATAGGCCCAATGCAACAGGGTCAAGTGACCATGAACTAAAACCTCTGAAACTGTGAGTCACATTAAACCTTTTTGCCTTATACATTGACTATCTCAGGTTTTTTACTGCAGTGATACAAAGCCAACTAAGTCACAGAGCAGGCATTTGATAGATATGACCCTTATCCCCCTTCTGCTGACCTGACCCTTAGGGGTCACAATTCTAGCCAGTGCTCTCTACAGCCAGAGACCAAGTGATGAGGGGCTGCCCATGATTAATTTCACTGTGTGGCTTTCAGCCTTTTCCCACAGTGTCCTAATTTACTCTATTCCTTCATTCCTGCCCCACTGACCACACTATAAGGAAACAAAACTCTCACTTAGGAACTATTGTCTTAAGCTGCTCAGGCTGCTCTAACAAAAGACCAGAGACTGAGTGGCTTATAAAGAACAGAAATTTATTGCTCACAGTTCTGGGGGCTAGAAGTCCAAGATTGTCATGGTATATTCAGTGTCTGGCAAGGGCCCATTTCCTGTTTCATAGATGCACCTTCTTGCAGGTCTTCAGATGGTGGAAGGGGCAAAAGGGTTCCCGGGGGCTTCTTTTATAAGGGCATTAATTCCAGTCCTGAGGGTTCCACCTGCATGACCTGATCACCTCCTAAATTCCCTATTTCCCATTACCATCACTATAGGGGTTAGGATTTCAACACAGGAATTGGGAGGGAGGGCAGTGGTGAGACACAGACACTCAGACCAGAGCAACTAGCTTGGCTCCAATACAAAGTCCCTGAGCCAATTTGGAGGCTGCTGTTGACTCCTAGGAGAACCAGCCTGATGCTGATTATTTCCTCCTTTACTCTGGTTGACAGCTAATCACAGGCGAGACAGTCACCAAGGGACCATAAGCTTGGCTGCCAAGGAGTTTTCGAAAGACCCTCATGAATTTCCCATGCAGGAAGTTCCTCTGCTGTCTGAGGTGGGGGCAGCTCTTCCCACACCTCCTTCTCTCCCTGCAGTTGCCAGGCAGTTACATAAGTAGTGCCCCTTGCCAACTGTCACCAAGGCCACCTGGAAACTCAAGATGTATGCAAGCCAGCAATAGCTTGGCAGAAGCTCCCTGAGGTTTGCTCCAAGCCCTGTCATTACTACCAGCTCTGAATTTTTGAAAAGCAAGAAAAACAACAATGTTCATTTTCCATGTGCCGGGGAGGTGACACGCAGTGTAGAAACAGCAGTATTACTGCCTAAAATCATCTGTTCCCTTTGTTCTGATTTCTTCCCAAGGTCAGGATCACACACTTGTTCTTGTTTCCATGTCCCAGCTCTCCTCCCAGTGAGCTGCAGGAACTTAAGCAAGTTGCTGGGCTTTCTTGGGCTTCTGCTTCCTCATCTGCAAAATAAAGGAGACTATCCCCAGGTGCCTCCATCTGGAAATGAGACATCGCAGGTGCCCTCCCTCCCCTCTGTCTGGCACAGAGGCTGGCACAAACCTGGCCCAAAGTTGTGTCCACTGGACATGTGGACAGGCTGAGGCTATTTCCTTACAGCACCTACGATCGCACGGTTTGAACAAGGAACGAATATGTGACCCCTAGATTCATTCTGGCTGTGTAACATGGTCACAAGTGTTACCCTTCCCAAGTCACCAAAGTCCAGTTGCTCCTTTATGGAGCCCTTTGTCTGTCTCATTCGTGAAATCCTCATGAATGGAGAAAAAAAGGTGTCAGTTTCCCGATCTGCAGGTGAGAAAAGCGTACGAAGAAGTGAAGCAACCAAGGACTGTAGTGTCATAGATGGTGATAGCTGTGTCCTCCATCTAACATGCTTTAAAGAAGGGATCTAAGATGCCTGCAGCAGGGATACCTGGCTTTGCACCACCCCAGCAGCTGACGCCAGGCCCGCACCTGCTCAGGAGGACCCAGCCATAAAAGGGCAGAGCTTCTTGTGGATTCATGTCTGTCTCCTTTCAGCCCTGCATCTTCAGGCTCTGTCCCCCCTGCCCCCTACCTCCAAGCACGCTGGATCAGCTGGTGAGCTAGCAGAGCAGAGCAGGCAGCATCCCTGCTTAGAAGACAGCTGGCAAGACAAGCGATCTGTGCTGAAGAGCAAAGACAGGACAGACACGGCTGACTGCTCTCAGCGTTCCTTCCATTTTTCACCTTGCAACTTGCTGCCTTCTACAGCTTCAAAGATTCTGAGTGTCTGTGGCTACGGGCAGGGCTGTCCCCAGAAATCCAAAAGCACAGCACTGGGGCGGAAACTCTCTTTTCTGTAAGGTACTCCAAGTCTGCATATGGACTGGCCCCTTCTGCATCATTTTTATTTTATTTATTTTTATTTAATTTAACTTTTGGGTGCTGGGCATTGAACTCAAGACACGCCCTACCACTGAGCTACACCCCAAAGCCATCACTTCTAATCAGAATTTTGAAACTGGAGTTAGTAGTCAAGAGTCAAAAAAATATTGACAATAAATCCCATGAGGTTAAAAAATAAAAAAGCCACTTCTAGAAAAGGCAAAGAGTAAAAACATGAGAATAAAAAGACAATTCAGAGAAGGATTTTTTTAAAAAAAGATTAACAGAAGGGGTGAAGGTTGAGGCTTTCCAGGAGCAGCTGGTAGACAGAAGGAAAAAAAAAAACGTGTCTAACAAATAATTTGAATGAAAATTACTTGATAAAGAGATCAGGAAAAAATATGGTCTCAGAGCAACAATGAAGCATCTTAGACAAAAGCTACTTCCTGGAATGGGTTGCCTCTCACTTGCATTATATCAAAAGGTGCTTGGTAATTCAAAGGGCAGCTGATGGAGCTCAGGAGAAAAATCACAAAAAGAAGGAATAGGAACCAAAAGAAAATTTTCTGAGTCTAAAGAAATATAGTCCAATTTGTATGCTGAAATGCCCCAAAATGAGTGCTTCTGAGAAATGAAGCCACCAACCCAAGCGAGTTGAGAAATTGAGCATAATGGAGTGTCTTTCAGCAAGAAGAGGTTGATTGAAAGGAAAAAAAGAAAGGAAATCAAACGGAGTTCAGAGCAAGAAGAAAGCCAGGAGAGAGCTGAGGAAAGGGCTTTTGTCTGCAGCTTAAGCCACGAATCATGGCCTGAGGGAGCTGATTCCTGGTGGATATTGCGCTGCATTTGGCTTGAGCCATGATTGCTGCCTTTTTTTTCAGCTCACAAAAATCAAAGTATCACGTAGCTTTTCCCACCTGCCCAAGGCTCTAGGTAATGAAAAGAAAAGAATGAATCATATGTAAGTATATAGCTTTGATGAAAAAGCCCCTAAGCACACAATGACATGATTGGTTTAACAGGCCCCACACCATTCATCTGACGGGGAAAGAGCTATTTTTGGACCTCACGTAGCAGAAGTCTACCACAAGTGAGCTCACAGGTACTGGTGCTGTAGGCTGAAGGCTCATTTCTGGATGCAAACTGGTTCCTGTGTTTGCTTTCAGTGGAACAGTTTCAAGTTGAAATAGAGTTTACTATGTTCAAAGTTCTTTTCCTATAATAACTGATAATCCTTACAGTAGCCACAAGAGGTAGGTATTTTTATGATGACATTTTGCAGATCAGGACACTATGGTGCAGAAAGGTTAAATAATTTGCCCAAGGTCACTCAGAGAGTCACAGAGCCAGTATTCCATGTACCAAATCCCCATGTAACCACCATCATGTTTGGCAATGGTTTATATTTTTCTTATTTGCTTCAAGTCCTATTATAATTTTTTTTTTGAGACAGGGTCTCCCTATGTAGTTCAGGATGGTTTTGAACTCACTATGAAACCCAGGCTGGCCTCGAACCTGCCACAATCCTCCTGCCTCAGCCTCCTGAGTGCTGGGATTACAGGCATGTGCCACCACATCCAGGTCCCTATTATAATTTTTATCTTTTCTTTTTTGTAGATTTTTATTAAAATTTATCCAAAATTACACAAACTTCCAGGCCATTGCACAAGCTTACAGACCACAATACATTGTGTTTTTTGCTTATGACAGCAACCAATATAAACAACCATATAGATGCAGCATTAAGTCATAACTACATGCAGTTACTGTAGTACCTAGTGTATACATCACTGTTTTACGTTTGGGTTATTAAAGCTCTTGTTTTTAAGATATTATTATTCCTCTGGATTCCCATTCCCCTCCCCCTTTGCCCTCTTCTTGTTCCCTTGCACCCTTTGCCTATTAGCTTATATTTAACCCTTTGCTTTTTGTATCCATTGTTTACCCTTTCTTTTGTTTGTATTTTGCCTCACTCATATGAGGGATACCACACGGTATTCAAACTTGTAAGTCTGGTTTATTTCACTCAACATTATATTTTCCAGGTCCATCCACTTTCCTGTAAATGACTCTAGTTTGTCATTCTTTATAGCTGAATAGTATTCCATTATGTATAGATACCACATTTTGTTTATCCAGTTACCTATTGATGGGTATACAAGTTGCTTCCAGAATTTAGATATTACAAATTGTGCTGCTATAAACATTGTTGTGCAAGTATCTCTGTAGTATGATGTCCTTAGCTCTTTGGGGAAGATACCTAACTAGTAGGGGAATGGCTGGGTCATATGGGATTTCTACTTTCAAGCTTTTGAGAAATCTCCATACTGATTTCCGTAATGGTTGTACTAGTTTGCATTCCCACCAACAGTGTAGGAGGGTTTCCTTTTCACCATGGCCACGCCAGCATTTATTATTGTTTGACTTCCTAATGATTGCCATTCTTTCTGGGGTAAGGTGGAATCTTAGAGTTGTTTTAATTTGCATTTCTCTAATAGCCATAGATGTTGAACATTTTTTCATACATTTGTTAGCCAAAGATAGATACGTATACCAATGGAATAGAATCGAGGACACGGAAACTTTTCCAGACATATTCAAATATATGCTCTTTGACAAAGGATCCAAAAACATACATTAGAGGAGAGATAGCCTATTTAACAAATGGTGTTGGGAAAACTGGTTGTCAGTTTGTAGAAGAATGAAACTAGATCCATATCTCTCATGATATACTAAATTAAAATCAAAGTGGATCAAAGATCTAAACACTATGACAGAAACATTAAACCTTCTGGAGGACAAAATAGGTAAAACACTTGAAGACATAGGAGTAGGAAGGGACTTCCTAAACAGAACCTCAATCACACAGGAAATAACAAGAATCAACAAACAGGACTACATTAGACTAGGGTGTTTCTGTACAGCAAAGAGTCAATTAGTAGGGCTAGGGATTTAGCTCAGTGGTTAGACTGCTTGCCATGCAAGCACAAGGCCCTGAGTTCAATCCCCAGCACGGAAAAAAAAAAAAGAGTCAATTAGTAGGGTGAAGAGAAAACCAACAGAATGGGAAAAAATCTTTGCTAGCTACTCCTCAGACAGAAGACTCCTCAGACAGAAGATCTAGAATATACAACGAACTCAAAAAAATTAAACTACCTAAAATCAGTGATCCACTCAAGAAATTGGCCAGAGAAATGAACAGATACTTCACAGTGGAAGAAATACAAATGGCCTATTATAATTTATGAAAGAAAGAAAATGCCACACAGAAAGTGTCTGTGCCTATGGATATTCTGATTCTGAGTTCTATCCCCTCTCCCATGAAGGAGGTTTCTTCCAATTTCTTCTTTCCAAATACTTTTACATACATGTGTCTTATATCTGTGGACAATATATAGTGCTGTTTTTCATATTTCAAACATTTACATAATGCTAGCATTTAGATATCTGTTGGCCAGAGGCCCATATATTAAAGGCTTAGTCCACAGTCCACAGTGCTATTGCAAGGTGGTAGAACTTCTATGAAAGGAAGTTAGGACACTGGGGGTGTGCTCTCCAAGGGACTGTGGGACCCCACTCAGCCTCTTCTTCTTTTCACTCCTTTGCATTCCAGCCATGAGGTGAACATTTTGGCCATATCTTGCAATCCCTGCCACGATGTACTGCCTCAAAACTGGCCCAAAACCAAGGGGATCAATGACACGGGACTGAAACCTCAAAAACTAGGAGCTAAAATTAACTTTCCCTCAAATTGATTTTGTTCTGTGTGATTTATCATTCAACTCAACACACATGCATGCAGTTCTGCAGATCAAAATACTCAGTTATTTTGTTATAGTAACAGAAAGCTAACACATGTAAGTTGTGATATACCAGGTGAAGTAGTGCCCTTTGTGCCACTTGCTTTTCCCTCCATTTCTGCCACAGGGTTCAGCTCCACCGATGCTGATGGGAACCAATATCTCTGTACTATCCAGTTGTGCATCCACCAGCTGGCCACGTTGGCCCCTGAGCACTTGAAATACAGATAGTGCAAATGGAGATGTACTCTAAGTACAAAACACACGTAAGATTTCAAAGGCAGTATGAAAAACAAGTAAATAACTAATGATTTTAATATCAGTTATGTGTTGAAATAACATTTTGGATGTATTGGGTTAAATGAATGTTATTAAAATTAACTTCACTTGTTTCCTTTTTTTAATTTTATTTTTGGTGGTGCTAGGGATTGAACACAGAGCTTTCACTCAGCTACATATCTTTATTTTTCATTTTGAGACAGGTCTTGCTAAGTCACCAAGGCTGGGCTCAAACCTATGATCCTCCTGCCTCAGCCTCCTAGAGTGCTAGGCTTACAGGTGTATGCCACCATGCCAAGATAAGATATTTTAGTTGCTTTAATTGAAGGTATATTTTTAAAAACTGCTATCAGTCTGGATTTTGTTATGTGATGAAGGAAGAAGCCCTAAAGCTGAATAATAAGAGGTATTGATATTTACCATCCACAGATATTTATTCCAAGTGTTTTATAAGTTTCTTAGGCCATTTTGTGCTGTATAACAGAATACCACAGACTGCATAATTTATATTGAACAGAAAATCATTTAGCTCACAGTTCCAGAGGCCGGGAAGCCCAAGATCTAGGAGCCACATCTAGTGAGGGTCTTCTTGTCCTGTCACAACACGGCAGAGGGCTCTGCAAGAAGAGAAGGAGAATAAGAAACGATTAACCTGCTTTTATAGCAAACTCGCTCTCTTGATAATGATTCCCACTCCCTTGATGGCATTCATCTGTTCATAAAGGGCAGAGTCTTGGTGACCTAATCATCCCCAGCAAGGTTCCACCTCTCAACTCGGGGATTTAGTTTCTAAGTACATGAATTTATGGGGACACGTTGAAACCATAGCAACACACAACAGACCATCCAGGCCTCCATCAAGGTTGCATGCCTGCACAGAGCGAGGCACAGTGAAGCAACTTGCTAAAGTCACGTAACTTCAAAGAGGCTGAGTTGGGCTTGGCATCAGGCAGACTGACTCTGGAACCTAACCTTTAAACCACTTACGGGACAGGGCCCCATGAGAAACAGCATAAATTTGCCCAAGAAAGCAAACAGCCGTATCTTTTGCATTGTAGTGAAGTCTCTAACAATACATTCTCCACACATTTTAATGGAGCATCTAGCTTTTTGACTTCTAGCAGAGAGGCTATAAAGACACACATTTTTTGCAGCAATTTCAGCTTTAATGAAACCAGGACAGGCAATATTTGTGACATCCACTTGCAGTGTTATAGAGCTAGCTTTACTCTTTTCCACTAATTATATTAACTATTTTTAGGGCAAATTGTCAATGCTTGTCATACTTGTTCATCCTTCCTATGTTTTCAATTTGTTTTCTTTAGCCACATCTATTTATACTTGAAGTATTTTCATTTTTAAAGAGACGACCTCATTATTCTGCCAACAATAAAATTGGGGCTCATAATTAAGTTATAAAACACACTGAGAGGGAAAAGATGACATGTGGTTGCCATGGGGATATTATTGATGACTATTAGATTGCTTTTCTAATTCTGAACAAAAATCTGCTTTAAATATTTCACATCATAAAGTTATAGCAGAGGGAGAAATCTGAGATCTCTTAAGTATCAGTTTAGACCATAGACTTAGTGTCAGGCCAGCTTGGGGATCATGTGACCCTGGGGTGATACTGTAAATGCTATAAGCCTATTTCTTCATCTATAAAATGAGAATATTCACATCTACCTTCTAGGGCTCTTTTGTAGATTAAATGAGATAGCAATCATAACTGTTCTTTAAAGCTACTTTTATTTCATGATGGTTGTGGTAATTACAATTATTATTTCCATTCTACCATCATTATACCCCCAGATGATTCTAAGAGTGTACAGTCTCTTCAAGCACATCTGACTTTATTCCAACAGGCCCCTATCTCCTCCATCCTCTACTCTTGAACCTCTCCTTAGTTGGAGAGAATAAAATACTGCAGTTCTCTCTCTCCACTTGCTTTTCCTCTTGGTTGGTCTAGGTAGTTCTGGCTGAAGAAAGCTGTGATGAGACCCTTAAGTACAGCACATGACCCTTTCCCCATGAATTTGCTCCACATGCCCTTCCCAAGTCCCTGAAAATACCAGCATTGATGCTCTCCTTGGGATCTGCCACCGTGCCCTGAAGTACACTGTTCACCTTACTTCGTGACTCGTCTCTCTTTACTGCCATGATGATGGCCTGAGGAGGGTCAAGCCCAACCAGTCGACAGTTTTCCTAGCTTGTGTCTGCTACACATTCACCAAGTTTAAGACGGCATGTCCACTGCTAGAAATAGGTCATACAGCGTTCATATCACACTTGTTTTGAGAAGCATAAACACAAACCTAGCAGAAGTCCCCCCTCTTTGGCCCAGGATCCTAGAGGATCCTTTCAGGGGTCAACTATGTATGTGAAGTCAGAGAGTACCGGTTAGTTCTGCTGTGACACTAAACTAAGTAAGGTTTTAGGTAAGGAAACTGGGACCTAAAGGCTTAAGGAACTGGCCCAAAGGTAATGAGGGTGTCCGATGCTTACTGAAATTCCCTGCCCACACATCTAGCTGGTCAGCCAGCAGACGCATACCCAGGTTTGCTGAGCTGAGTTTCTCCCTGTCCTGCCATGTGAACTGGGAGCCGTTTATTTGCCTCTATGTCCTTTGGCCTCAGCTTAGCCCGGGGTCTCACACTACGGACTTGGCCCAGAGTTGCTGCTTCTCCTTCCGGAGGCTCACCTGGTGTAGTATAGACCCTCGTCCCTAGATTCTCCGTGCCCGGAGAGCTCAGGCCTCGCACAGGCGCTCCCTAAATGTCATCCCTTCTTTCCGCCATGTGGCTGGGTCCCTGCGAGACCTCAGAGAGCTGAGTATGCGGCGCCTTAGTTACTTGAAGGCTTCCTGTTTGTTGTTTTTGGACCCTCCTCGTCATATGAATAGGAATAAGAAGACTGTTGCTTCTAAAATAAACCTTCTATTCCTGAGTATTTAATAATTTAGCTACCTTGACTCACAACCAAATCCAGGCCATCTCAGACCCACCCACAGCCTGTTGCCTAGCAACAGTCTCCTTGTCCCCCCCTCGCCCCTTTGCCCCGCCCCATGCCCAGTGCGCATGCCCAATACCGTCCGGGCCCGGCTAGAGCGCGCGGTAGTGACGTAAGCGGTTTGCGACGCCCTCCGCTGGCCGACTTTTGGGGTGCTGCTGACTGACTTGCTGACAGAGCCCCGCCGCTATGGCCTCCGCCGGGGTGGCCCCCGGGCGACAGGCGGAGGATGCATTACAACCGCCGTCCGAGTCGCCGCTGCCCGAGACCAAGCCGCTGCCGCCTCCTCAGCCGCCGCCACCGGTTGCCGCGCCCCAGCCGCAGCCGTCGCCGGCGCCGCGGCCTCAGTCGCCGGCCAGCGTGAAGGAGGAAGAGAACTATTCCTTTTTACCTTTGGTCCACAACATTATCAAATGGTAAGCCCCTTGGAGAGGACTGGTCACCGCACTCACACTGGCTTCTCATCCCGCACGTTTCAGACTGCCAGAGGCCTAGGCACTGTGAGATTACCCCCCCCCCATTTCACAGATGGGGAAACTGAGACCTAGAGAGGAAAGAGGCCTTTTCCTAGACCACACAGAGTCGGCCTATGACTTCAGCAATCTCGTTGATTCTTGAGAGTTGTGATGTGCTTAAGAACGAGGCCCGCTCATAATTCTTACGTACAGGATCTGTGGCCTCGCTGCTCAAATTTGCAGTCAGTGATATTGAGCAAATTAAGCTTCTGCCAGCCTCAGTTTTCTCACCTTTAATATGGCTTAGTAAGGTTGAATATCCCTTATCTGAAATGCTTGGGACAAGATGCAGGCTGGATTTTGGATTTTTTCCCCAATTTTGCAAGGTTTGCATATACCTAATGAGATACCTTGGGCATGAGACCCAAGTCTTCATACAAATAGCCTGAAAGCGGTTTTACACAATATTTTTAATTCCCTCAAGTTTTCACTGCAACCACTCACGTGGAACCAAGTGTGGAATTTTCCACTTGTGACATCATATAGGCAGTCAAGTTTTCAGATTTCAGTACATTTTGCATTTCAGGCTATTTAGATGAAAGATGCTAACCCCGCACTGAATTTGATTTCTTCTTTTAAAAAACAGATACAGTACTTGTCACCTTGCCCGTGTGGTACATTGTCAAGTGCTATTGGATATACACAGTAAAAGGGGCCAACTTCTTACCCCCTTTATCAGTTAGAAGGAAAGAAAAGACACATGCGTTAATAACCCAAAATTCAAAAGAAAGTTGAGAAGGGAGGAGTGATGAAAGGAAACATTAAAAGAAAGACACAAAATGAGGCAGCAAAAGTTGCTTCAAATGATTAGATCCCCATACTGTGCTAACATGGGATCAGAAGATATGTTAGTCCTCTTTTTGGCCAAGTCTCTTTGATCCCCATATATGCCTAAATCATTTTTATTAGGGGTGTGTTCCAAGAGGTACATCATTGATCCAGCCTCCAAAAGGGTCTTTTCATAGAGCGAGGTGATACAGGTCAGTCCCTGGGTTTGGCCTGCTGATGCGGTCAAGAGACTCAGTAAGCTGGGTGTGGTGGTGCAAGCCTGCAGTCCCAGCTTTGTGAGAAGCTGAGGCAGGAGGATAGGAAATTTGTGTGCAGCCTGGACAACACAGTAACTTAGTGAGACCCTGTCTCAGAATAAAATAGGGCTGGGAATGTAGCTCAGTTGTTTAAGGAACCGGGTTCAATCCCTAGAACTGCAAAAAAGAGAGAGAGAGAGAGACTAAAAACATGAGGGCTGATATAGTATGGCACAGTTATAGAACTTTTTTTTTAATATATGAGAAAAAGGAGTACACTCTAAAAGAACAAGAAAAAAATGGTATAAACTAGTAATAGTCACTTATTATTAAGTATTGTGCATTGCCCATAATTGTACATGCCATACTTTTATACAGCTGGGAGTGCAATATAGGTGTAAACCACCCTGAATGATGGATCGCACTACAGTGTTATGATGGGTTTCATATCATTAGGCAATAGGGAGTTTTCCTCTCCATTAAATCTTACAGGACCACCATTGTACATGTGATGTGTCACTGACCAAATGGTCTTTCAGCCCCTGACTGTATGTCCACATGGTAGGTATCAACCCTTAGGCTTATTGTTCCTATTCAGCAGGAGGATTCTAAATTCAAGCACAGGCTGGGCAACTTAGTGACTTAGCAAGATCCTATCTCAAAATAAAAAACAAGAATTTTAAAAACTGCTGGGAATGTAGCTCAGTACAAAGGCCCTGGGTTCAATTTCTAGTATTGCAAAAAAGAAAAAAAAGGTAAATTAAGACACAATTCCCATGTTAGTAATATTAAAATAAACATTAGTGTGCTCTTGCTCTTTGATGATTTGCTGAAATGGGCCTGGAACTTACAACTTTGAAACCCTTGAGTATTACCCTTTCAACATCTTTCGAGATTAAGCAGCCCAAATTCACTTGCTGTGGGATGGTCTGATACTCTTCTGCCATTTTTCTTTCTCTCCAAATGACACCAAAGCCTTAGTTCTCACATGAAAACCTCACTTCTTTCACTTCCCTTGAGGTAAAAATACTGTTGATAGGGTAAGGCAGACTGTGCTCTCTTTTCATTAGTCTGAAGTAGCACTTCTCAGGAGCAATGAGATGGCAAACAGAAATGCACATACAGACCCTGTACTCCTTGGGCAGTCCTGAATTATAATGGAGCTTCCTAGATTAACCCAGATGTACTGATTTTAAGAAATATGGAAAAGTGAAAACACAAAAGATACAAATTCACAAAGGCAGCTCTTGGACCCAGGAGAATTTATTCTTTTTTTTTTTTTTTTTTTTTGGTGCTGGGGATTGAACTCGGGCCCTTGTGCTTGCAAGACAGGCACTTTAACCACTGAGCTAAATTGCCAGCCACCGAGAATTTATTCTTGAGCCCCAGGAGAGCATTTGGATTGGGCAAGCCTCGCAATAGAGCAGTAGGCTCTCTTGGAGAGCAAGTTCTGAAGTTGAATGGTCCCAAGTTCAGGTCTGCTTGGTGACATTTGCTTGCGTTATCATCTTGGAAGATACTTAGCCCTTGCGTTATCATCTTGGAAGATACTTAGCCTCCCCAGGCTGTAGTTTTCTTATCTCTACCAGGTCATAATGGGCCTCAAATGGTAGGTTCAAATTATAATGCTACAGCATATTGGCTGGGTAGCCTTGAGCAAGTAACATAGCTTCTCCAAGCCTCTTTTTCTCTTGTGAAGTGGAACAGTAATACTTAAATCACTGCTGGATGGCATGGTACATGCCTGTATTCCCAGCACTTGGGAGGCTGAGACAGGAGGAATGCCACAAGTTCAAGGCCAGTGTGGGCTACATAGTGAGTTCAAGGCTAACCTGAACTATATAGTGAGATCCTGCCCCAAAAATCAAAAATACTTAAGTCACAGAATTGTTTTAAGATATATTCAAGAGCCTACCCGTGAAGGATTGTGGGTTGATCACATGTATTTGTCTAAAAGGACAGTGAAGAGTATTTTTTAAAAGCATAAAACTAAAAAGAATAGGATAGAAGATGATTGCCACAAAGCAGATGGGCAAGGGCTCACTCACCCTGCCGGCCCTGAAGCAGCCACCCTGACCATGTCCTCTCCAGAGAGTTCAGGAGCTGCTTACACCAGGAACCACTGGGCATGGGGGCAAAAGGAGGATTGAGAACAAGAGGGTTACTTAGACGTCTAAGAAGCAGGACCCATAATCCTGTCCCTCCCTCGAAGTAGCCATTTACCCTTCTTCCATCTTGGCACATGTTAGAAGGAGTAAGCCAGAAACTATCTGGACTGAGAAACACCAGCTATGTTACATGGATAGTGAGGGAGACATCCTGAAAGTAGAAATTAAGAGAAAGCTCACAGGCTGAATAGTGAGCAACTCCCATCCTTCTTCCTGGCCTGGCTTTTAGCCTGGCACCAAAGTGAATGTACCTTCTCTGTGGTGTCTGACTAGCCCAAGAGAAGAGATGTTGGCAAAGAAAAAGACACCCAAATGAAAAGACTTTCAGTATTTAAGGAGCTTGGTCAGTTCCTTCTGAGAAGGTAAAAATGTATCACTTGTACTCAGAGCTTCCTTTTAGTGTTTTACTCTTTAAGTACATGCTGTGGCAGCCCAGGCCCCTGTAAGCTGAGGGGGAACCCCTGGCAAAAACAGGACTAGGCGGAACAGAAAGAGTCCCTTGGAGGAAACTGTGTGCACAGAGATGGAGTGAAACCATGAAAAGAGGCTAGGACTCAGTCTAAAAGTGTCTGGTGTGTGTATGTATTTGAGTTTACAGGCTAATGAGGAAGGAAATGGGACCAGGGGACCCAGGGACAAGAGACCTTGGGAAGTCTGGAGAAGCCAGAGGCCTCTAGAGGGTGATGCCAATGGCGAGTCTGATTTTAGGAAGGGGAAGAAGGGCATGGGTAGCAATATGAAACCAAAGAATAGCATCGACTCATGGGGTTGACTCTCACTTTGGTGGTGCTGCAAATAAACCCAAGGTAGGAAGGAGGGCGGGCGGGACAGGATACAGAGGGCAGAGGACTTTGTCCACTGAGAGATGAGGAATTGGTAAAATGCACAGGTCCCACAGGTGATTCTCCCAGGCCCTTGTTCCTCCCTTCCTCCCCTGTTACTTCCCCAGTAGTCCTTTTATTATTGTTTGCTCCTTGTGGGGGAGATGAATAAGATATTAAAAATGGAAGTAGTGAATGTAGCCTTTCTTGTTCTCATTAAGTTCAAAGTGTTACAGCATTATTCTCCAAAAATTATTTAGTGAAATGTAACAGTTGCACATTCAGTAGAAAAAAGTGTAACTGCTTGTGAATGCTTTCAGAACTTTCCCTCCAGGAATTGTACATGCATTTGTCTTTTCAACATTTACACAAATTGAGATCATGCTGTGTTGCACCTTTTCATTGATTAGTCAGCTCTGGACACCTTTCTATACGGCAGTAAAGACCTGCCTCAGTAAGGCAGTTGCAGAGAAGTCCACCTCCAGGATATATGTAATTTATGTAACTGATCTATATATGAGTTTTTCAGTGTTTTTCTAATTTTTGCTGTTGCCAGCAGTGCTGGGGTGAGTATCTTTATATTTCAGTAAGTTTATGAGGAGGTAAATCCTCAGCAGTGAGATTGCCAGAGCAGAGGGCATGTGCATTTTTTATTTTGATAGTGGTTGCTCAATTTAGCAATCACAAGGTATTGCTACATCATTTTAGCTAACTTCTCCAAAATTCGGTCATACAGTCTGGAGTGCTTCAATTAACCTAAAAATTCTATTAACCTAAAAAAGCCCATAAATCTGCCACCCTGAAAACATTAAAAAAATTAAAGTCGTGGATGGATTCTAAGAGTAGCCTTGGATATAAGATGGAAAGTAATCTTCCTTCCTCTCTTCCCAGCTCCTTCCCTTGTCCCAGAATAGCAAAATATTCCATTTTATGAATATACTATCATTTATTTGTACTCTTCCCCTCTTGAGGATGCCAGTGTGGTGTTGGGGATTTTGCTTTTGGAATCAGCCTGCAGTGAGCATTTTTATCAGTGCTGTCTTGGAAATTTTGGGGGAGCTTCTGTGGGAGAAATTTCTAACAACGTGAACTTAAAATTTTGATCCCTGTTCACAGATTTAGAAAAGAATGCACCAATTTATGCTTCTTTTAACAGTGTATTTGTATCTTTTCCCATGCTTCTACCATCACCATTAAATTTTTTTGTTTGGTTGGTTTTGGTGGGTTTTTTTGTTTTTGTTTTTGTTTTGAGACAAGATCCTTGAACTTACTACGTAGCTCAGGCAGGCCTCGAGCTTGCAGCAGCGATCCTCCTACCTCAGCCTCCCAAGTGCTAGGATTACAGGCATGCACCACCATGTCCAGCTATCGTTATTAAACTTTTTGGCTAATCTGATAGGTCAGAAATGACATTGATCTGTATCTTTTATTAGGTAAAACATCTTTTCATATACAATTTTATATGTCATTTGTACTTTTCCCTGTAAACTGCCCATTTTTTAATAAGCTCTTTTATAGTAAGGAAATAGTGTCTTCATTAAGTGTATTGTAAATACAATTCCTATGCTCTTGCTTTTCTTTGGCCTTTGTTCATGGTCATGGTTTTGTCTTGTTTTTTTGGTATAGTCAGGGTTGTTAAGCTTTTCCTTTGTGGCTTCTGATTTTGAGTCCTACTTAGGGGATCGGGGATTTAGCTCAAGTGGTAGAGCGCTTGCCTAACAAGCACAAGACCCTGAGTTCCATCCCTAGCACCCAAAAACAAAACAAAACAAACAAAAAGCAATTTCCTCCTTGAGTCCTACTTAGAAAGGCTTTGAACCTGGGGGCACAGCTCAGTGGTAGAGTGCTTGCCTAGCATTTGTGAGGCCGTGAGTTTTATACCCAGCACCATTAAAAAAAAAAAAAAGCCTTTATATTGATCCCCTTTTCCTACAGCTTTGGTTACAGTTTTTACTTCTAATTCTTTCATGCTTCCAGAATTTATTTTGGTAGAGAGTAAGGGGGAGAGCTTTTTCCTTAATCACCTCTCCTGTGACCATTTATTCAATATTTATTATTGTCCCTGTTTGAGTTCCTGCCTTTTATCATATACTCAGTTCCCATATGGTTTCTGATCTGTTTCTGGACATTCTGTTCTTTTTCAATCCCAAACTCTTTTAATCCTGAAATCTTCATGGTACGTTTATTTCCCTTTTAAGGCCGGTCTTGCCTCCTTGCTCTTGCTTGTCAGTATTTCCCTGAGGCATCTTTACCTTTGTGTCCCATTTCTGGGTAGCCTGTCTGAGATTGCAATGCTTTTAACTAGTGAAACATTTCTTCTTGAACCAGCTCCTTTTTTTTCAAGCCTGTTGATACTACCGATCAGCCAGGTCTAACCTTGTTTTTGAATTTAATAATCACTTTGTAAATTAGTCTCTTTGCCTTTAAACTCTCCTAATTTATTCTGAGTATGTTATCAGGCTAATTTTTCTCTGCTCAAGTTCTCAAGAGCTCCCCATTCTTCCCAAATTGGACCCAGACATTTAGCCCTCCAGGCATAGCAGGCCCCTCACACAGCCTGCCTGGACTAGCCACCCCAGAGCTTGAGCAGAGCCTTCTGCTGCAAGTGCTTTCATGTGTGCAGAGCCTGCATGGGACTGCTGCGTAGTCTTAAGGAGCCGCTCAGAGGCCATGGCCTGCACTTGGAGAGCTCCAGGCCAGAACCTCTGCTGCACCCTGGCTGGCTCCTGGAGTCTGTGGCTGGCGCAGCCCGCGTCACTCTCATCCCTCCCAGTGTCTTTCCCATAGTTGAATGAATGGTTAAAACTATATACATTTATGTTATCTTTAAAGAATAAGGAAAGGAAAAAGGAAAATCTCATTTTATCCCCATAAGAAATATTATAAATCCCAACTTTTCATGACCTTTCTTGTGTGTGTGTGTGTGTGTGTGTGTGTGTGTGTATATGCATGCTACAATTACAAAAGAACATAATAAAGGGAGAACGCAGTGAGGTCTATGAGACGTGGGAAGGCTGTGATCTTTTTTCCCTTTCAAACCTAGCAAATCTGAGTCTGGAACTAAGTGTCCAGGCAAAGAATTCTGAAGTGCAGTTGTTCCTGCTGCCTTCTGCTTTCGGCCCACCCAGTTAGAGTCTTCTGTTGGTATAGGTACTTCTACAACCTCTTTTTAATTAAATGTTTTACTTCTTCAGATGGCTTGGGTTGCTAGGTGGGCACAAGGGAGCCATCCTTGACCCCACAGAAGGAATTCAAGTGAGCACACCAAGCTGTCCTTGCTGCCTGACCAGGCTGCTGCAGCACATCTGCCTATTACAGAAGGTCAGCAAGACCTCCTCCATGGGAACAGGGTGTTACTGATCTGCCTCTGCCCACACAAGTTCAGTGTGGATCTGTGGCCCTGGGCCAGCTGAGGCCTGCTGTGGCAGAGGAGGCCTGTGGAGCCCCCAGTGGCATGGCCCGGGCTGGTTTGAGTGTTGCTGCAGCCCTCTGCCTTCATACCTTTCCTTCTCCTTTAGTGCCTCCCACGGTGAGGAATGTCCAGATGGGGAATGTTGGGAGACTGCTTGGAAGAGTTGCTTCCAGGCCTGAAAGCTTCTTTACTGCACTGCCACTCAGTTCCATCCCTTTGGTACAACTGATCCAGCACCTGTGGCTCCCCAGGCTGCATCCCCTGCAAAGCCTCTGGCTAGTGCTTAGGTAGCACCAAGGAGAAATGCTATTCAGGGTCCTGGGAAGAGGAGGACACTGAGCCTAGGAAGATTGGCAGCACTAGTGAATGGCATTGGTTTGAACTTGCCTAGCAGGTTTGGCTGTGAAGGGTCATTTAGAATTTTCAGGAAGTATAGTGACTTACTCAGACCTGGGTTTCTAAAGGTGGGTGGGGCAGAGGGGTTCAGAGGAAGGGAAAACTTGGATGTCCAGGAAGACACTGGCAGTGGGGGTCTGGAGGGGCTTGGGGGAGGTGAACTTGATAGGACTTGTAGCTGGGAGATGGGGGTGGCACACAGGAGCAAGTCTGGGAGGGCAGCCTTCAAGCTTGCACAGTGGGATTGGTGAGGGGTGCTGTCCAGCTGAGGAAGCAGATGGCAAGTCCACTGTGGAGGTTTACGGGCTCCCTGGCCTCAGCCACTGCTAGGAGAAAGGAGCTGGGCTGGCCAAGGAAGTGAGTTTAGCACCCAGGGAGTGAGGAGTGGATAAACACACCCAGGGGCATGTAGAATGGGGTGTCTTCACACTTCTTTTAGCAGCAGAACATTTCATCATTCCTCCCTGAAAATAATATATTATACATGGGGCCCTATAGCAGATGAAAGCGAGGGTGTGAAGTCCAAAGCTCCTCTTCCTGAGGCCCCTTGGGCGCTGCAAAACTGGAGCACAGAACAGTTGCTAGATAAGGAAGATCCAGTGTGGCCCAGGGTGGGAGGACAGCCTGTTGTCCACACCTACATGGATTGTATGTTAGTAAAGATTTTCAAAGGCCTTTTATTTTATTTTTTTTGTGAGATGTGGGTCTCATTTTCTTTTTCAGGTTGGCCTCAAACTGCCAGTCCTCCTGCCTCAGCCTCCAGAGTAACTGGGATTATAGGCGTATGTCACTGTCCAGCTCAGAGGACATTTTGGTAATGTCTGTTAAAAATTACATAACCTTAGCTGGGCATAGCGGAGCATACTTGTAATCCCAGTGACTCAGGAGTCTGAGGCAGGAGGGTCACACGTCCTGTTCCCAGCCAGCCTGGGCTATTTAGTGAAACTTTGTTTCAAAATAAAAAGGACTAGGGAGCTGGGTGTGGTGGCACTCACCTGTAATCCCAGCATTTAGGAGGCAGAAGCAGGAGGATCACCATGAGTTCGAGGCCAGCCTGAACTACATAGCAAGACTCACTCTCCCAAACAAATAAAACCAAACAAGACAAAAACGAATGGGGATGTTGCTCAGTGGTAGAGCACTTGCCTAGCATTCAAGCACTTCAATCTCCAATATTGAAATAAACAATATAAACTAAATAAATAAATTTACCTCAATCCAAAATTCCTACTGGTATAAAATTATCTTACCAAATTACTTGTATAAATACATAAAGATGTAAGTCCAAAATGTTCATTGTGTGCTTGCTTCGGCAGCACATATACAAAATGTTCATTGCCATTCTGACAAAAACATTGTAAACAGCTACCAACAAGTAATTTAGCTGTGTAATTGTATATGCGCTAAACATAGAAAAACCTTCAAAGTGCATTGTTAAATGAAAAAAAGCAAGAATTGGAACAACGTATGATCACATTTCTGTCAAAACAAATAAGGAAAGTATGCACGTATTTGTATGTTTTATATTTTGAAGCATTCTGAAACAGTATACATCACATGTTAACAAAAGTTATCTCAGGGCCCTGGGATTAAAGAGACCTCCCCTCTTGTAAGCCTTGGTTGGTATCTATCACTTTTAAATTTTTTCTCTCAAGTACCTATTTAATATTTAAGACAAAAAAAAATGATTTTGAAAAGATGAAAGCCACTGGAGTTAGCGTGGTGAGAAGAGATACTTCAAGCAGGGGAGAGGGCTGAGAGGCACTAGTCCCAGGATGGGTCAGTTGGGACAGTGTGGGGACATGAGGGAGATGGAAGTTTGGAGGAGAATATGTGAAACCAAGTCAGGTGCCACCAGAGGCCAAAAGAAGTGACCCTTAGGTTTAGGAAGAGGTTGGTTTCAGTCAGTCCCATGGGCTCCTTTTGCTCCTAAGTTGCCAGGGGACACGCTGCCTGGTTGATAATTTGTATTTGTGCTAAAGTGCCCATAGTAAGAAACAAAGGAAATAGGGGTGTGACCCTTAGATGCACCCACCTAAGCTTGTGCTGTTTGCCCAGGAGTCAAACCCAGCACGTAATAGATGTCTCTGTTATCTGCTGAAGAAGGATGTTCAGGTACCACTCAGAGCAGTAATATTTTTGTCCACTCTTAAAAAAAAAACAGCATAGGATGCAGGACCAAAGTGCCCTAACTTTGTCCTTGTTTGTACAGTTTTCATCCTTCTTGACCTGGTATCCTTTTTCTCTTTCTAAAGTTGGATAGTGACTAATATCAAGCACAAAGACAGAGCCATTTAGAGTACTCTCCTGTTGTTCACTCAGCACTTGGGCCTGCTCCATTTCCTTAAGCTTGGGTATTTCACAATCATCTTAGCATAGCAGGTTCTCACTTGGTTCAAGCCAGTTCCTAAACAGTGTGTTTTCTTTACCCCAGGACTTTTGTGCTGCTTGCCACCACCAGCTAGGGTAGATAAGCAGCTCACAGAGGGGCCCCCCTTTCAGCTCAGCTCCTTCCCTTCCCTGGGCAGCTTTTTATCTGCCTCTTTATTTCTTATTTGAAGACCATCTCCTTTCCCAAAAGTTCACCAGGTAAAGAATGCGCAACCAAGGGGTTTTGAGGGTTTTCAGAAGTGAACATCTTATACGGCCCACTTTCTGTTCTTAGGATTTAGTTTTCTTTCGGGTCTGGTTAGTTTTGCTTCAACAACTATATTAGGATAACTTCCTTCCACATTTTTATCTGACATATATTTTGTTTGTTAGTATCACATCTTTCCAGGTTCATGTGATATGAATCACTTTTCTTAAAACTATATTTTAACCTCAAAACTTCCTTGGGACTTAAATTTGTAACAGTGTGTTAGGACACATGCCATCGAAGCATAATACTTTCAAAAGCCCAGGCGATTTCTTTCCAGATTTATGGGTCCAAGCTGAGACTTAAAAGCATTTAAAACAGATGTTCCCTGGCTGAGGGTATAGCTCAGAGGTAGAGCACTTGCCTAGCATGTGCGAGGCTCTAGGTTCCAGCCCCAGCACCACAAAACAAAACAAAAAGATGCTCCCTGTTTGCTTCCTTCCAAACCATTTGTGGTTTTCCTGAATTCTAGTTGCACCACCCTAGCAACTGAATTAAGGTATACCGTCAATTGTGTTTCTAAAGTGAAGGCATCCAGTGACAAGGAATGTCTGCCTGGCCGTTCATTCTGTGGTGGAAATGACTGATACTCCATATCCTGCCTCTGAGTTTTGAGCCATTGATAATAGTGAACAGGCCCTGGTGACTGTCTGATTTGCAAGGTGTGAGATGCGTAGCTGACAGATCGCCAGGAAAGATGGATATACTGTCTGTATAAGCAGAGAAATGATGAATAATGAACATGAATTTGCACCATCTGGGTTGAAATTTCCCAGTAGCGATAGATGTTTATTAAAAAATATTAATGATCATTGACAGTTTCCCATCTTATGCTTCAATGGCTTTCTTGTAGAATAGCTTACTGAATTGCTGTTTGATTTTCGGTCTCAATTGCTTGTTTTCCAAAGCTCATCCACTTACTAACTCCTAAAAAATGTACAGGCACAACCAGTGGACCATTTCTTTGATCTTAGGTGAGAGTTTTCATTCTCTTTTTGGTGATGGGGATCGAACTCAGGGCCTTGTGCTTGCTAGGTGAGAGCCCTGACAACCCCGAGAGTGCTCTAGCAATCCCCAGCCTGGGGAGTTTTCATTCTTGTTTTGCTTTTAATTTGGTAGTTGCAGGGGATCTCTGTATGGCTAACGATAGCTGAGAGATGAAGTGAATGATCTGCTTAATGAACTTGACTTGAAGGCAAGGACTTGTCATGACTGTGCTAGGAGAGGCCTATATATGCTAAAATTTTCCAGTACCTTGTAACTGATTTAAAATTTATGAACAGTTCTTTGGAAACTAGTCTTATGTCAATAGTTGAAGCAATCATCAAAACCTCAGCTAAAATTAGTTCTTGCTAGCTGGCAAAGTCTCTGGGCTGGAAATGACACAAATTAGATGAATTGTAGTATTCCTGTAAGGTTGGTTGGTTGCTTTGTTTTGAGACAGGATCTCACTATGTAGTCCAGGCTGGCCCTGAACTCACTAGGTAGCCCAGGCTGGCCTTGAATTCTCAGCATTCCTTCTGCCTCAGCCTCCTAAGTGCTGGGATTACAGGCATGCACCACCATGCCCAGCTTATTTCCGTAAATTTTACGGGGGGACTGGTCAGCTGATAATTGATCATGATTTGTTCATTCATTCAACACATATTTGTGAATTTATTTGCCAAGCATTTGTTCACTCAACAGAAATTTCTTGAGTATCTGCAGTGTCCCACATATGAGCCAGGGATGGCAACATGCCTGCGACCAGGCAGACACAGCCCCATCTCACAGCACTGACAGTGCACTGAAGACCAGTGTTTAAACTCTGACATTTCAAGTGTGCTAGGCAGAGGAGGTGTTTTTAAGCCTGGCTTAAAACTAAGTAAGGGGGAACTGGACCTTGTGCTGGGGGGGCACATAGCTAGTTAGGATGCAGACACAGCAAACAAGGTGTTTTAGAAGAAGCCGGAGGATGCAGAGCAGTGAAGTCAGGCATGGACGTGAGCTGGGAGCTAATTACTACCCTCTGCCCTCTGCCCACAGCATGGACAAAGACAGCCCCGACGTCCACCAGGACCTTAATGCCCTCAAAACCAAGTTCCAGGAGATGCGCAAGCTCATCAGCACCATGCCTGGCATTCAGCTGAGCCCTGAGCAGCAGCAACAGCAGCTGCACAGCCTGCGGGAGCAAGTCAGGACTAAGAACGAACTTCTGCAGAAGTACAAGAGCCTCTGCATGTTTGAGATCCCCAAGGAGTAGAGCAGCGCAGCTTCCAGGACTGCCTGAGAGAGAAGCGGGAGGCCAGTAGCTCTCCCATCTCTCCACAAGCTCCTTGGCACTGCCCCTCTGACCCCAGCTCTGAATTACAGCCCAGTGGGGCTGGTGTGATCCCTCCTTAGCTGAATTTGGTCTTGACTTTGTGGGCATCGGCCCCAGCTCCTATGTGTGCATGTGTCTTGCACACCCTGACTCAGTGCCTGCTGCTGCAAGCAAGAATGTTCCTAAGGCAGGGAGGGGGAGGGCTCTACCCTGCCTCTGGGAGGGGCCATCTGCTGCCCTTGGCTCCTCCCACCCCCAATAGGACCAGGGTGTACCAGGTACGTATTGTTCCTATTAGCAGCAGTTTCGTGAAACATTTGCATAGAATTCACTGGTTGAATTAGGTCTGCACTCACATGGCATGAATTTAATAGAATTAAAGAAGGCTGTGAGAAATGAACACTGTTTTGAAAGGCCAGAGGGTGGGTGACTTTTCCCTCTGAAACAGCTTCCTTCCATTTGTGTTTGAGCCGGTGAACAACTGTGTCCATGGGGTGTCAGTCCAGAGCTCTGGCAGGTGGCCGCTGACTCCAGGCTCCCTCCTACGCCATCCCTTTACATCCAGCTTTTGATTCCTTTGTCTCCTGCAACTGTAGTGCCCAAGAATAGCCAGCTACCCCCACAGTGCAGCACTTCCTGGGGTTAAAGAGGGCCTCCTTCCCACACAGGTCCAGTCGGATTTTAGGCAAGCACATTTTCCCTCTGATCTGTGTTGCCCTGCCTTAGAACATTATTTCCCCTCTGGCCTCCTTACCAAAGAGTCATTGCACCTGCTGCCCTGCAAACAAAGGGTTTCCAGTGTGCTTTTTGCTCAGAGAATCAGGGCTCTAATGGTACTTGGATGGTCCGGGCTGGGGATTTAGCTCAGTGGTTAGAATGTTTGCCTGGTATTTGGATGGTCCGTCAGCCAGGGGTCCAGGACAGCTCTGGGTCAGTGCTGAAGGGATGATGTGAGCTTGCCCTGCAAGTTAGGTGGCCACCTTTTTGTTCATCGGTGTTTCTATACACCCTCACTGTCCCCCAGCTCCACTGATTTTTTCCAGATAGGTAGTGTTTTTATCCTGGCCTGTGGCTGTCATACTAAGGTGATAGTACTGCCTTCCCCTGCTCCTAAGGGCACAGGAGAAGTGACTAGGCATTGTTTAGATCTAGAAATGGCTCATAGCCTATGCCCCCCAGCTCAGGGGCTTAGCAGCTACCTGCCAATGTCTCATTGGCAGCAGTGGTGGTTGGGGTGTTTGTAGCAGGGGTTCCAGTGGCATCAGCCTGCAGCCACATGTCAGGAGATGGCTGGTGTGTTGGGATCCCACCGTTGCATGAGGAAAGATAGCAGCTTTCAGTGATCCGAAGGCAGGCTCTGAGTTGAAGTGGGTGATTGCTTGTTACACCAGTTTTACCTTGAGATTGTTACTTAAGTGAATCAGTTATTTTCTTGAAATTTCTCAGTAGTGGGCGGGCCCGTTTTAAGGCTTTGACCAAGTACCACAAAACATGAAGCACATAAAAATTCCAGACCTTGGCTGGTATAGTGGCACCCACCTGTAATCCTAGCACTTGGGAGGCTAAGGTAGGAGGATTGCCACAAGCTCAAGGCCAGTCTGCACTATGAAGTGAGACTCTGCCCCCCCAAAAAAACATTATTCCAGACCTTTGAGGTCTTTCTACAAGGCTGAAATGAGGAGTGTCTCCTCGGAGGGGCAGAGGGAAACAAACCCCCCTACATTCCATTCTTGACTTGGGTTTTGACTTGTGACATTTTTCAAATGTAAAATTAAGACAATTTAAGTTCTGGTCTCAGGACACCGTGGTCTGTGTTTTCTTGCTGTGGTGAGAATCAAACCCAGGGAATCCTGGATTTTATGAGGAATTCAGAGTGGATGTCTCTTGAATAGTTGCAAGTGTTCACTTTGCTTAGACACAATGAAACTGGAAGACCCTTGCTCCTTCCCTCCCTCCCCCTAGCACCTGACCGGTTAAACCAGTGTAACACAGAATGGCTTCTTCACAAGAATGGTGACTTGTCCTAGCATCTGCCTGCTAGTGGCCTGGGGCCACCCTTGTTTTAAGGATGGTGTCTTTTGGTGTTTTGAGGAGGACCAGTCCTGGCCAAGAGAGGCTCTCACCAGAGCAGGGTGAGAGTCTTCGCCCAGGACAGTGTTGAATGTCCCTCACAGGGCTGGCACCCTCTTGAGCCACCATTTATTTGGATTACTGGGCAGCAGGCACTTGTGCTAAGTGCTTTTCAAACACCACACTTAATCCCCACAGTAACCCATGCAGGGGGCCTTCTCTATTTCTCAGGTGACAAGTTGGGAGGCTTGTCAGGTGTTACCGACTTTTGGTTTGCACAATTAGGAGTGACTGGGAGAATTGGGTCACAAGTCACAAACAGGTGTCCCTGGCTACCAAAAGAGAGTCAGCAAGACACAGAGCCCATTGGACCCTGCTGGGGGTAGTGAGCCCAAGACTGTGGGATTTAACGGTCTCCAGTAGTGGCAATCCTGGAGCAGGGGGACAAGGGTCCAGCACCAGCCTGCTCTTCGTGGGCTCCATTTCCTTGTGTGTGACAGCTGGGCCCAGGGCACACATCCAACAATCTTGAGTTTTGAGCTTGACAGCCTGTACCCTAGGCATACCCCAAGTCTAGAAATCAGCTGGAAGGAAAGAGAGTAAGAATGTTCTCAGAAAACGCGGCCCTCTATGGTGAGGCCTAAAGACTAAGGTGAATGGCAGAAGATTCTTTTAGGAGGACCCTGAAATCCTTCTATTTGTCCTGATTTTGTATAAGTCCAGTCGTCTGGAGCTACTTGGAGCCTTTTCTCCCAGGAAGCTTGAAGCTATTTTCAGAAGGGCAGTTATTTTCCAGTTCTGGAGAAGGTGAGGCCTAGTGCCACAGAAGCAGGAATGCCCCAGCCCCACCCCAAGCCCTATCTAAAAGCAAAGAAAGCCCAGTTAGTTCATTTTAAATGATTTTATTTTATATCAAAAAACCAACAACAATAACTTTAAAGACCTCACACACAGTATAAACGCCTGGAGAGTTTGTTCATGTCCATGTTGACACCGGAACTACTATTAAAGTGCAAGTTTTGTGTTTTGTTTTTCGTTGTGCAACTTCACACACGCACATGTAAACAAGTCACTTGGCTATGAGTTGGCCCACATCCTCAGTTTCTGGAGGGCAGAGGCTTTGGCCAGCCTCCTGGCAATGTGGAATCACAGACGAGATAATGCCCCATTGGTCCTGACCCCACCGAAGCCCGAAGCCCGGAGAGGGGCAGGATGGTTACTTGACGCCTAATAGTGGCTGATGAACTTCACTCCCTCGCCCCACTCCCATTCTCAGCTCTCTGAGAAAAAGAAGACAGATCCCCCTGTGCTGAGCCCTGTCCCCTCCTCCCACCGTGTGGTGGGAGTGGGGACGCCAATGGGGGAGGGTCGGAGGTGAGAGAGTCCCAGTCTTAGCGAGTTCTTTCCTTCCAAAACAGATGACCGTCCCTTCTCAGGTGGCGCCTTCCCGATGCGCAGGCCCGGTCTGGGGAGGAAGACACCACAAGACGCGCGCGCTCTCGGGGTCCGGGCGCACGGGGATGACCGGGGAGTTGGATTTCATTTTCAAACAAAAAAGGTCCTCCTCGGGTTGCTTCGCGGCGGGGCCGGGACTCCTAACTGATGACGCAGCGCTCCTTGTCCTTGGCCTGGCTGCCGCCGCTGGCCTTCTCACGGATATACATGAGGTCGCTGTGCACGCTGGGCCTGCGCGCGAAGGGCGCCACGATGCCGAAGGCGTCGCCGGGGTCGCTGCCGCCGCCGCTGCCCGCCCGCAGCAGCTTCTTGTTGCGCAGCGCCTTCTTGTGCAACACGTCGCAGTACTGCACCGACACCTTGCGGTGCAAGTCCGGGCTCATCTCGCTCGGCAGCTTGGCCATGGCGAAGAGCGCGCGAAACATCTGGTCCAGGCTGCTGTTCTTCTTGGCTGAGATCTCGAAGTAGGCGCAGCGCTGGGGGTCGTCGCCTACTAGCTGGTCGATCTCACGCTGTTCCACCTCCCGGTAGAAGTCCCGGTCCCCCTTGTTACCGCAGATGACCAGGGGCACGTCCACGTTCTCCTTGGTTTTGTTCTTGAGGCAAGATTTGGTGTCCAGGATCTGTTGCTTGAGTCTTTGCACCTCCTCGAAAGAGTCGCGGTTGTCCAGGCTGAATACTAGGATGAAAACGTCTCCTATGAAGGGGACAGAGAGGGAAAAGAAAGTGAGGGAGCTGCCACGGGGGCTCTGGCAGCCGCGGGAGGCGCGCTGAACTCTCCAAGCGCAAAGCGCAAAAAGCGCAGTAGCCAGACCGCCAGCCCGGCCCTGGGGACGCCCCTAGACCAGGGGTTGGCGCCCCTCCTCTCCCGGCCTGCTGCCCGACCCGGCTCCCCGCTTACCTGTGAGGATGGAGAGGCGCCGCATGGCGGGGAACGGGTGGTTGCCGGACGTGTCGAGAATGTCGAGCTGGTAGACCTCGCCGCGGATGGAGTAGAACTTGCGGTGGAAGTCCTCGATGGTGGGCGTGTAGGCTTCCTCGAAGCGGCCCGTGAGGAAGCGCGACACGATGGCCGTCTTGCCCACCTTGGACGAGCCGAGGATGACCATGCGGTAACAGTTCTTGGCCGGGATACTGAGCTCCGAGTCGCTAGGGCACATCTTCTTGATCATCGCAGCCAGTTTCATTGGGCAGGGGCGCAGACCCTCCGAGAGGGCCGAAGCGGGGCCGAGGGAAGCGCGGGGAGCGGCCGGGGGCGCGGTCGAGGCGGCGCTGGGCGGCCGGAGGGCTCTGCTCGGGTCGGGCTGGGCTGAGGCGCGGCCTCGCTCCGCTGGGGCTTTCAGGCGAGGACAGCTCGCTGTGCCTCTCCGCGCCCCGCCGCCGCTCTTATACGCAGCCCGCGAGGCCGCCCCGCCCTCCGCCGCCCCGCACCTCCCAGCTCCGGTGCGTCACGCCCCGCGGGCGCCCTCGCTGCCTCCCAGCCCTCGGCGATCTCAGCCGGCTGCCGCACCAGCTCCGCTCTCTGGGCGCGGGACGCGGACTGAGTCGAAGTCCGCTGAGGGCCCCGTGGATCCTGCGCTCATACGCCGCACTGGGCGCAGCTGCTGCCCGAGCGCGGGGGCTGTGGGCCCGGCTCTGCCTCTGACCCTGTGTAACTTCGGGCAAGGACTCCCCACCCCCAAAACACAGCCGCCCACGTACTCTCGCTTTTTTTAGACCTCTTTCCCTAGAAAATAACAGCAGTAACCTGTAATAGCAGCAGCATTTGCTGGGTGCTTGGGCATACCGTATCTTTCAGTTCTCGGAGGTGAGGCCCCAACGCTAGCTCCCCTGAGCCCACGCCCCGGCTTCTTCCCAGCAGGCGGTGGCCGCGCGGACCCGGAGTTGCCTGGCTTCACGCGCTGGGGTCCGCGCTGCACACTGCGGCCGCCAGGGAGCAGCAGAGGACCCGCCGGCCGCGCAGGGAGCTTCAGGCGGGTCTCAGGGTTGGAGTGGGGGCGAGGGGCAGCAGGTGGGGTCCGGGAACCAAGTCGCGCAAGCCTTGGGCCCTGGGCTGGGAGCTGGCAGGAGTTGACCCCCACTCCGGCACTCCCCCGCGGGCCTCGGCCTGCCCCTTTCTCCCAACCAAAGACCCCTTGGAGGGGTCCTCAGCCAGGAGCGACCCCTATTCCTTTCCAGTCTGGCCGCCAGCGGGCCAGAGGCTCGCCCATCTTGGGTCAGGTCAGCATCCAACGCTCCCATAGTCGAAGGAGTTTAGGGCTCAAAACCGAGGGGTGAGGGAGGCGGCTGGGAGCAGAACCTTCTCTAGTCCTCGGTTTCCCCTTCTTGAAGATGTTGAATCTGGTTCTGTAATTGTGAGTGAGAGAGCCCGAGCACTTTAGGAGGCAGGGCCTGGTCATAACAATAACAATGAGTAGTAAATGACCCATGAAGTCCCCAGGAAGGGGGCGGCTTAGAGTTGATCAGTAACCAGAAGTGGGTCGGATGCTGCAGAAAGGCCCAGAAATAGCCTGTCTGCAACTAATGCACCAGTCGGGGTAGAAAAAACATCCTGGCTGTGACAGAACAGGCTGTGCCTGCATCTTGCTTTGGCGGTATCCGATTTAGGAAAAACCCAGGGAGCTATTAGTGGACACCAGCCACACATCCGTGGGTTCTGGTGCTCCTGGGCTGGTCTAGGTGCCAGCTATTTACAGAGGGGGCCCGCCTGTGGACTCTCGTTTGCCCAGGGAGGGGTTCTCAATGCATTGCATTCTGCCCCTCCCGGCAGAGCCAGAGCCAGAGCCAGAGCCAGAGCCAGGATTCCAGCAGTCTGCGTCTCTGCAGAAAAGTGCAGCTTATCCAGGCCCAGGGCTCGGGTGGGCCCAGGAGTGTTGATTCTTGTGTCAGATCTGTTCTAAGTGATGTCACCCACCCTGAGGCAGCCTTGAGGGACAGGAACTAGTATTCTCTCCATTGCACAGATGGGAAAACTCAGGTAGGGGGAGGTGACTTGCTGGGGTCTCACAGCTACTAACGGCAGCTGGGGCTGGCACCCTAGGCCAGCTGGCTCTTAACTGCCAACTCTCCTCTCTCTGCCTGGCACTGATCCTCATGGCACCCGGCTTCTTTCCCGGGCCTCACTTTTGCTTTCAGAAATCTCAAACACACAGCAGCAAGATCTAAGATGTGTCAGCAGCCCAGGCCCAGCTCTGATGTCCCAGTGTAGTTTACTTAGGAGTTACCTGACAGGCCACCTGGGGCTGGATCCTGCACTGTGCTTGGTTCTTGCCCCTGCTGATGATGGGGTGAACATGTCCACCCTATGAGGTGAGAAGGAGCCTAGCTCGTGTCAAATGCTCACTACTGTGTACAGTGGTGCAGGGCATTCACTGTAGAAAAGGGGCCAGTTAGGGTGCAAGGAGGGGCTTCTCACTCCCAGACTGAGGGCTGCTTGGTCTGCCTACCACAGAAACACTGTGTAGGCAGATGGGGCTGTGACACAGGGCGACTTAATGGCCAGGGACTGGAGGAATGGGGAACCTGCACATCCTTTCCCCCTGGGTCTTCAGTCCTGGGGCGGGGGAGGCAGGTGTCTGGTAAGAGTAGAGGGTGAGAGGGTGGCAGGTTCAAGGATCCGGCCCAGCTCTTCCCATGGAGATCTGGAGTGCCCAGGGCCCGGCCTAGATTCAGAGCCTCCCTCCCAGTCCCCAGTCAATCTTGAGGTTGGGTCTGACATAACTCCTCAGCCCCTTCCAGCTGAAAAGCAATAGTGACAGCTACAGGGCAACCATGACTGTTCTTGGTACCTTTTGGGCATGACACCCACCTCATGATGGCTAGGTTGTTAAGACTCCTTCCCCCAAGTAAGCAAGTTCACTCAGCCCCACTCTCCATCACTCCCATTCTCAATGACCAAAGTGCCTCCATCCCATAGGGACTCTGGGACCTTGCTCTCACAGGAGTGGGCAGGGTGACATATTAACTCTGTTGCCCTTGTTTACTTCCTCCTTTTTCTTTTCAGAAGAGTATCTTTTTCTTTTTATTACAACACGATGAATGAGTTTTTAAAATCTAGACCATTTCAGAAAGAGCCAGGGTGACAGGACATGGGAGGCAGGGCCCTTCTCGGCCACACCCCAGGCCAGCCGAGCCAGCCTCCTAGCAGGACAGAGGACGTGCTGCCTCCCACCGCCCAGCTGTTAACACCGGTCTCTTTTTCCTTCTTCTAGGCTTTGCCTTTGTGACTTGAGACCAAGCCCTGCCCTTGGCAAGTGAGCACAGTGGCTGGGGACTGAAAGATAAGCAGGACAGTCCCACAGACTCAGCCCATCACCGGGCCCTGCGTGGAGAGAGGGGCATGCACCCTGCTGGCTTCCAGCTCCTCCTGCCCCTGTGTCCTGCCAGTTATCTCGATGTGTTTACATCGCCCAGGTTTATAATGGTTACATGCCCTTGTGCAGCAAATCCTTCCGTTCCTGTGAGCTTGAAGCATGCACTACAAACCCTTTCCAAGGCCAAGAGCCTCTCTGTAAGTGATGTTTACTTGCCGTGCAGCAGTTTTCCTGCTCAGAATGGAAGGCTGCTGTGAGCATCTGGCTAAGTGTTGGAGGTAGTCAGAGAGCAGAGTGGAAAGATGCCCCCTGCCCCCAACTGCAGGAAATGTTGGCCACAAAGCCTGGTCTAGAGTAAAGAGAATCTGGAAGGTTCTCGAAAGCTGGTTTGAGGGAAACACTGGGCAGAGCCATTAGAGCTTTGCCAGCAGTGATGTCCCGAGGCAGGGCCCAGGCAGAGGGGTACAGACACTTCCAGTGACGATGCAGGCACACAAAGCACAGGGCCCGAGTGCCCAGAGGACCCAGACATTCACCTCCATCCTGCTTCCTGGTATCCATATGACCCTGGTCCATTGCTACCTGTTGAAAAAGAAGAGACTAAACAGAGCTGTCCCTCTGACAGGATTCATCCATCAAGCTGAGATCGAAACTGGCAGCTCCCTTGTCAGTGACAAGCTCTGTTCCCATCACAGCAAACCCTCCCAGTAGAAGCCAGCCCTGTCCGAGGCTCCTGGCTCTGCCCTGAGGCCCACCCACCTCCCGCAGTCTGGACGCAGGACCACAACTCCTGTAGCTTTGCTGCCCCGCTGGGCTGTCCTGTGTGTGCAGAGGCCCCAGCAGAGGGAACGAGCACCCTCATTCCTAGCAGTGTACAAGCAGAGAAGCAGGTATTGACACATTGGTGAGGTCAGACTGGATGGCTCTGGTGGCCCCTCCAGCCCTAAGACAGATTCTGGATTCTAGAAATGAAAGAGAAAGCTCTGAGGAGCTCCATGGGCAGCAAGGGAGACACTGCTTAAATATTTGCTGAGTGCTCAAGGCAGGCGTGACTACAGTGGCCACTTACAGATGGCGTGCACAGCTGTGGGGAGATGGAGTCTGGGCTCACCCTGGTCTCCTGGCTGGAACCGGGGAACAGCTCACCTGCTTGCTTTGAGGCTTGGGGCCTGCAGGGGAAGGCTGGGGACCAGGCATGACCAGCCCTGCAGGCAGCCCCACCAGCAGGCTCCAGGCAGGTTGTGGGCCCAAGCAATGTGAGAGGTAGCTGTGCACGGGGCCTGAGTCTTCTCTTCCCCTCCACTGGACCAAGAGCTCCCATCTCTCTTCTCTAATGCCTCTCTCACCCTCAGAGGGGCAGAGCTGGGTCCCCGCCCACATGCGGACTCTCAGTCATTTGTTTGCTACCTGGGACAGGCTACCCGGTCTCCTCACTTCCAAATGGTGCTGTAGCAGCCAGGAGGCAGCAGCCGGTGCGGGGCCTGCCACAGTATCAGTGCACACAAAGTGCCCACCATCTCCTTGCTCCCGTTGTAGACTCAAGTACTAGTAACTGAATCTGGAGAAGCCAGTCGGCCCCCTTCTTTCCCCCAACCGTAACACCTTCCCACAGCCTGGCACATGTCAGCTTTCGGGAGCATCTTGGGTCTACGGCCATACCACCCTGAACGCGCCCGATCTCGTCGGGAGCATCTTGGAAGCCAAAAATGAGTGGAACATCAGGTTCAGGGAGAGGGATGTTCAGGCTTTTGTGATAACTCTTGTGTCCCCCACAGATGATATTCTGTCTCCAAGGCTAGCTCATCTGGGCCGACCCGGTGGCCCGGGGCTCAGAGCAATCTGAGTGTCATGGGCCAGCATCTGACAAGTACATTAATGTGCAGTGGGCCCCACCCCCTTGGCCTACCCCCCCCCAAGCCCCAGGTCCCCATGGCTGACACCACTCCATAGCTCAGTCCTTCAAGGCTGCTGCTTTGGGGCACCCCAAGCTGGTTCTCACCTTAGGAGGCCTTTGCACTCACCACTCTCGATGCCCTCGGTTTGCTCCCTCTTGTTTGAGAGTCTTGGCTCAAATGTCGCCTCCTCAGAGAGGCCCCACCTAACCATATGGCTCCACCATCATGTCATTTCTTAAGTTTGCGTTGTGACATTTTTCTCTGTCTCATTTTCTGGCTAATGGTATTCAATCTGCTCAACTTTCTTTTCAATTTTTTTATAAGTATTTATTGAATGCATACTACGAGCAAGGCATTGCTCTAATGTGCTAGGAATAGAGAGGTAGAAAAAACAAATCTCTGACCTTAAAAAATGTGTTATCAATTGCTGAGGAGGAGGCAGACAGAGAGATAGAATATTATCTTTTATAATCTTAGGTGGCAATGAGTTCTATGAAGAACACCTAGCAGATGGGAGAAAAGCCGAGGACGGGTGTGTAACAGTACCCACCCCCTGCTCCATTCACGCAGACCCTGCCTGTACTGTGCTTCACTGCCCTTTGGGAATTCTCCACCCGGGGCTCTGCAGAGAGGCGCGGGGCTGTGTTCTGCCCCAAACTGATATCATTTAGCTAGATTTCAGCTTCCAACAATACATCATTCCCATTCCCCTCAGGAAGGTTGTGGTGGCTCCTCGTAAACATGCCCAGGGACAGAGTGTGCACGGAACACGACTTGGTGAAAATGACTTTCAAACAGAGCTGTCTGCAAAAGTGCTGCAGTCTTCTGAAAGGCAGTAAATTTCCCTCCTTCGGAAAAGTTCCCATCCCAGGTTTATGAGTCCACTTCCCTGTGAGCTTCTAGCCTCCCGTGAGTTCTCCGGGCACGAAGGCGAGTGCACATTCCCAGCTCCCAGGGCAGAAGAGCCTGGGAGACCTGGCTAGATGGGGCTCCTGTGTGAGAAGCCAACCGTGCTTTCATTTTTATTTGTTTATGTGTTTATATTCACTAGGTACTGGGTCTTGGATGTAAGGCTTTCGTGCTAAGCTATATCCCCAGTCTTTTTTTTTTTTTTTCCTTTTTGAGACAGGGTCTTGCTATGTAGTTGAGGCTGGTCTTCAACTCACTATGTAGTCCAGGCTGGCCTCAAACTTGCAGCAATCCTCCTGCCTCAGACCCTCGAGTGCTGGGATTACAGGCGTGTGCCCCCATGCCTAGCTATCCCCAGACCTTTTTTTGTTTTTTACTTTTTTTGTTTTTTACTTTTGAGACAGTTGCTAAATTGCCCAGGCTGGACTTGACTTGTGATCCTCCTGCCTCAGCCTGCCAGAGTGCTGGGATTACAGGAGTGCTCCACCGTGTACAGCTTCACAAACCATGCTCAGAAAAGTGGAGGTAGCCAGGCATGGTGATGCACACCTATAATCCCAGCACTCAGGAGGCTGAGGCAGGAGGATTGCCGTGAGTTTGAAGCCAGCCTGGGCTACGTAGTGAGTTCAAGGCCAGCCAGAACTACACAGCAAGACCCTGTCTCAGAAAACAGACAACAACAAAAAAGAAATGGTCAAACATTGGCACTCTCCTATGGTTCCACTTGGCATCGCTACAACAGGATACACAAATCCAAAGCTAACAATGGGAAGAAGTCGAGTGTCCACACCTGCTTAACTCTCTCCCATCGAAGCAAGGGGCAGGCCTAGGCTCCTGAGGTGCCTTTGGGTCCCCACCCAGTGAGTTCCCTTTCCCAACCAAGCTGGCTTTTATGACACAGGCCTATGACATCCATCCACCTGTCCATGTGTCCCTTTTCCTGGCTGCAAAGGAGCCCAGGGTGTGTGGATGGTTCCTGCTGATGGACACCTCGGCTATAAGGAAGCAACCTGCTGGGGCAGAGGGTCTGGGCTCTGGGCTCGTCAGCATTCTCAGCAGTGAGAACCAAGGCCGACCCACTGGGTCCCAGGCTACACAGGGAGCACAGGGTGAGTGGAGAGCCCCAGCAGCCCTCCTGCCTTGAAGACTAGGTTTAAAGGCTTCTCTGCCTCATGCAGATCCAAGCCTATGGTGCTACTGGGGGGAATGGAGACTTTAGGAGGTGGGGCCTGGTTGGAGGAAACCGGGTCATTGGGACCGTGCCCTTGGAGGGGTACTGGGACCACAGCTTTTCTTCTCTCTGATTCCTGGCCACCATGAGGTAAGCAAGTCTCCTCTGCCATGTGCAACCAGCATAAGGTACTGTCACCATAGGCCCAAAGCACCAAGCAATCATGGACCGAACACTCTAAAACCACAAGCCAAAATAAAACTTTCCTTTTAAGTAAGTTCGTCATCTCAGGTATTTTGTTACAATAATGGAAAGCTGACTAACACAACCCCCACCAACTGCGCAAATGCACCATTTACTATAGTCCCAGTGAACCCGGCACAGAAAGGCGGGATTAGAAATGGCCAGCCAGGAGATCCACAATAAATACATTGATGTTGTTTTTTTTTTAAGTCATTGAGATGAGAATGTGAAATAATGCAGACACTATGGAAAACAATCTAGCCAGTTACTCCAAATATCAAACATGAGTTACCATGTGACCCAGCAATTCCAAACCTAGGTAGATACCCAGAAGAAATGAAACATATTCACATAAAAACTGCATGTGATGTTCACAGCAGTATTATTCACAATAACCTAAAGGTAAAACAACCCAAGCACCCATCAACTGATGAATGGATAAACAAAATGTGGTCTACATCCATACAATTGGATTATTTTCGGCAATTAGAAAAGAGGTATCACTATGGCTTGAATGCACTCCCAAAATGCATGGTGAAATTTAATCCGCACTGGAGGTATCAGAGTGTGGAAACTTGATCTGACTCTAGAAGAGAAGGAAAGATGTAAAGCAGAGATGGCCATTTGGCATCTCGCCAAATGATGCTCTGTGTCACCTTGGGGCTCTGCAGTCTTCACCAGCAAGAAGGACCTCGGCAGATACGGCCACCTGCTATGGTTGGAATGTTGAACCCACAGGCTCAGGCTTGACTCCAGGGTGGCGCGTTGGGAGGTAGTGGAGCCTTTAAGAAGTGCAGCCATGGGGAAGCCTTTCGGTCATTAGGGTATGCCCTTGACGGGAATCACTGGACCTGGCCTCTTCATTCTTTGTTTCCTGGTGACGAGGTAAGAGGTTTTGTTCTACTGCGCGCCCCCACCACGATGTGCTATCTTGCCAAAGGTCCAAAGCCACAGGACTGACTGGTCATGGACTGCAATCTTCATAACTGTGAGCCAAATAAACCTTTTGTCTTCGTTATCTAATGTGTTTTGTTATAGTGACAGGAGGCTGAGTAACCTCCCAACCTTGAACTTCACAGCCTTCAGAGCCATGAGTGAATAAACCTTTATTTATAAACTAATCCGTGATATTCTGTTATAGCAACAGAAAAAGCAGACTGAAACAAGGACTGATACATGATATGACATGGCTGAACTTGGAAGACAATGCTGGGTTGAGGGTGCGGCTGGGCACTTGGGTGTGGTAGAGCACTTGCCTAGTGTGTGCAAAGCCCTGGGTTCAATCTCTCCAGCACTGAAAAGAAAAAGACATTATGCTAAGTGAAAAGCCAGACACAAGAGGGCAAATACTGTACTGTGATTCCATTATATGAATGTCCAGAAGACAAATCCAGAGACTGAAAGCAGAGTGGTGGTTGATTAATGCTGGAGATTTGTGGGGTGACAGCTAAGGGGCACAGAGGTGATAGAAATGTCACATATGATGGTGGTGATGGTTGCACAATGCTGTGGATAAACTGAAAGCCATCAAATTGTCCACTCTAAGTAGGTAACTTGTATATGAATTATATCTCAATCAGGATACTAAAATCAGCCTTGAAATGAAACTACTATATCTCCTCATCACAGGATCCCCTCACCCTTAGGACCCTTCATTGTAGACCTTGCTTCCAGCCAGCAGCCCTGTCACTATTGAGCTGAACCCCACTCCATGGCTGGGGAGCAAAGCCCCTTACTGGGCTTCAGGGTCTTGGGCATGTTGCTCACACAGCTGAAAGTCTCACCACACCCGCCTCCAAATCGCTGACACCTGCTCACCTGCTAGTCCCGGGAAGACAGACGAGGCTGAGACCCCCACGTTAACAGGCTGAGATTCAATCCAAGAACAATGGGCGGCTGCCAGGTGTCCTGAACAATGTGGGGATGGTGATTCTTGGGGTGACACCCCATAGTGGTGAGGGTGGGAGGTCGACAGGAAAATAAAGGAGCCAGGCCAGCCATGCTGGGCACACCTGTTGTGGGGAACCCAGGCTTTCTCCTTCTACTGCCCACACAGTGTGACGCTGAGCTAGTGGGGGCTAAAAATAAAGCCAGCCATGTGAGTGCTGAGCTGACAGGTAGGCAGGTGGAGCAAGGCCCAGGACATAGAGGCCGCTCACGGCTTAGCCTCTCTGGGTACCTCCTGGTGCTAAGCATCCCCACTGGGGAGTAGGGAAGGAGGACCACAGAGGGCTCTGGTAGTGGCAAAGTCTGCTCCTGTTCCTCTGGTGCAGGCCTCTGGGCTGCCTGCAGGGCACCTGAGACGGTGAGGAGACAGGTGAGGGACAGCTTGGCTCTGTGGTCTCGGCACCCTCTCTCCACCAGGGGAGGGGATCGCCCCAAAGAAGAGGCAGTGCAGGGGTGTCCTGGGAGTGCTGGATAGGGACTGAGGGCAGGTGACACGGGAGCCAAACTACTTGGGAGTCAAACTGCTGCCACAGCCCAGTGACTCACATGACTTCTGAGACTCTTTCCTTCGAGGCCTGGAGTGGAGCTGCCTCCTGGCACTGGGAGCCTACTCTAGCCCTGTAGCCCTCAAGGGACATTCTGTCCTGAGAGGGAAGGAGCAAGGGAAAGAGGGAAGGGAGGAGGGGGAGAGGTTCTGCCACCCAAGTCCTGCCCTGCTCTGGCTCTGTCCTACTAGAGCTCCGAGTTGCTTCCCCATGAGGACGAGGACAAGGATGGAGAGAACAGAGGGAGTGCTGGGGTCAGGGTGCCTTTATTGGTGAGTCGGCGCAGTGGCGGCAGCAGGGCACAGCAGGTTTGGTGGCCACATGGCAGCACGTCCAGGACCCCCAAGGCAGTGGTTTCCAAGGCACTGGAGTGGCCCACGCCAGGCGCGAGCGAGGAGCAATGGCCAGGTGCTGCTCTCCCTGGAGCAGGGCTAGGTTCTTGGGGCAGGCCAGGCCAGCCAGGTACCCTGCAGAGCCGCTGCCCCTGTCATCTCCTCTGGTGGGACTTGGCGGCTTTCTGCCGGTAGATCTCTGCCGTGAAGGGCCTGCGGGATTGGGAGGGCGGTTCAGGCAGCTGGTTGGGGTGCTGACCCCCACCCAGGCACTAGAGCCCAGCCCAGGTCCTGCCCACCTGAGTACAGACTGTCCCCTCCCAGGGTGGACGAGACTCCAACCTCCACCGTCCCCCAAAGTTGCTTGGACCCCTCAGAGAGCCGGAAGGGCCAGGACCACCTGCCTATCTGCTGGGTCTTGCAGGGCCCAGATGTGCCCACTCTGAGCTTCTTGACCTGTGACCCAGCCTGTGGCAGCTTGACCAAGGGAAAGGTTCCCAAGGGAAAGGCATGGCCAGCTCAGCTGTCACACAGATGTGCCCCACTACAGCCCCTACTCACTCCTCATACAGGATGGCCACCACGTAGACAAGGGCCACCACCACTGTCAGCAGCAGGCCTGTGGGACTGGCGTGCCTGCAGAGACAAGCCCAAGTCAGTGGGCCCCAGCCCCCCTGCCACCATTGTGGGCCCTTAGGCTGCCAATGGGACCACTGGATGGAATGAGCTGGGCCAGGTTGTCCCCCAGGGTCTCTGTCTCCTGGTCTGCGCATCCCGGCTGGCTGGGTGCCTCCAAGGCGGGCTGCTCCCTCCTTTCTCGTCTCAGCCCTCAGCCTGCAACTCAGGATGGCAGGAGGGAATCAGGAAGGAGGGAGAAAGAAAGGAGAAAGGGAGGGAAGGAGAGAGGAAAAGAGGGAGCAAAGGAGGTTCTGTCACCTGAGCCCAGGCCCCTGCTCATAGGGCAGCCCCCACAGCCACGACTGGGAAGCTCTGACTGTGGGCCCAGGGGGTGGGGGGAATGGCAGCAGTGTCACCCAGGTCCGCACAGCCACCTGCTCACTGTGGGCTCCGGCACACCCTGGGAGCCCGGCCCAGAGACAGGAAGCTGGGCATAGCGTGCCATGGGCCAGGGCTGGACAGACGGTCTGTCACGAGCTCTCTGCTGGTGACTTGCCTCTGACCTTGCTGTGCTGATGAGTACGGAGAGCTGATGAGAGGCAGCACCAAGGAGCCTGAGCACATCTGCCTCAGGATTCCAGAAATAGCCACTGTCCCATTCATCTATCCTATGGCTCCTGCAGGGCGGGCTTGCTGTGTCCAGATCAGCAAGCAGGAGAGAGGAGGGAGTCTTGGGCAGACACAGTGGGCAGCAGGGGCTGGCCCCAGGCCTGCACCCAGGACAGGCTCTGCGCCGAGCTGCCCACTCGCCCCAGACCATTGCAGCACTGGTGCACCCCTGCTCAAGATGAAGCTCTCTGGGAGCCACTGTGGCCAGGGGAAGCTGCTGTGAGGGGCAAGGCCTGAGCTAAACTCTTTCTGGGCTCAGCTTGGGCCTCCTCAGAGAAGCGGGTCCCAAGGGCTCTGGACTCCCCATCCTGTCTGGCCCTTAACACAGAGCGTTTTCACAGGCTCTGAACTTGGAAAGGTGGAAGAAACTAGGGAATGGAGTTCAGTCCTTCATTCCGGCAGACGTGGCTCTTGAGGTCTGTCTCCTGGCCTGTGAGAAGTGGGCCGTAGCCATGAGTGCCCCATGACAGTCACCTCCCCCTGCTGGCTGAAGGGCACTTTGTCCCCAGCAAGGGCTCAGGGAGAAGCCTAGCCCTCAGCCGTGGAGGGAGTGACCTTGGAGGGAAGTCTAGCTGGAGAACAGAACTCCAGACAGACCCCTCTTGACTCATGCCAGGGGACAGCCACCTAACCAGCAGCACATCTGCCGGCAGACCTCCGTGAGTCACCTGTTTCTGGTGCACCCCTATGGAAAAGCCCCCCTGACCCATGAGCTGACCCTGAGACTGAGTTACCACAGTCTGATGGGCCCACCTGATTCCACAGTCCATTTCCTGTTCCTGAAAACATCCACAAAAAAGAGCAACACAAAGCTCAGAGGCTTTGCCCTGGGGCTGGGGAAGCTGGGAAGCTGGGAACCAAGTCTGTCTCTGTCCCAGACTGGCTGTGTGGTCTGGGTGAGCCCTCAGCCTCAGTTTCCCCACCTGTCATAGGAGAGGGACTGGACTGTTTGACCTTCACTTCTTTCCAAGAGTCTAGAAGGAAACAGACCTCTAGTACCTAAAAGACAGTCACTGGTGTGGCCCTAGTCAGCACTTTTAGGAGGTCCTAAAAGCCTTCCCCTGCCCTGACCCAAGATCCTGGGGAGGGGCCGCAGAATCCTGCATGAAATGTTCCCAGGCAGCACACTTCTAAGCCCCTGTTCATCCAGGGACGAATACCTGGGGAGCAAACAGCACCCTCCTGGCCCCTCTCAGTCTCAGCCAATAGCACCAAGCACATGACCACTTCCCCTAGGGGCCGTGACCTTGAAGCCTTGGGCCCTGTGGGTCAAAGCAAGCTCAGAGTCCTTCCCTGGGGTGTGGAGGAGGCTGTGATGTGATAGAGGAGGGCAGTCCTGGTGACAGCCCAAGGCAAGAGTATGCATGTTGACAATCCCCTTTTCCTTTTCCGGCTGTCACCCTAACAACCCAGTGTGGGGTGATGGTCCTATTCCCCAGGTGAGGAAACTGAGCCCAGAGTGTGCCTGCTTTGCTGGAGGCTTGGGAGGTGGAGGCCTGGAGAGAACTAGGCCTGGGGCCTGCAGCAGCCTCATGCTCCTGCCCTGGCCCAGACTACTAGAACGCCACACACTGGGTGCTTGGGCAGCAGGAAGGCCCATCCATGGGCCCCAGGAGGCAGGAGACACACAGGCTGTGGGAGGCTGGTGGCATCGGGCAGCCGGGTAATGGCTCATCTCTAATGAGCCCTCAGACCAAGGGCCCCATTCCCGGAACAGCTGGGCCTCCCAGTGACTGCTTCCCTGCACACAAACAGGTGGCTCTCAAAGAGCCGCCTGTTCCTAAGAGCCCTGGCCTAGCCAGCCTGAGCCTAGGGTGACTTTCACTCCTGTGGCCCTGCAGAGCTGACAGCTACTAACTGCTCAGTCCAGTGCAGGGGCCAGAGCACAGAAGAGGCACCCAGGACTCAGAGAGGGCTTTTTAGAGGAGGGGACACTACAGGTTGTGTTTGGAAGGTCCAACTAGGGACAGAGTGGGAGGGCTCTAGGCAGAGGGGACTGGGCGCATGTGTATGCAAGCCTACACACATGCATGTGTGTGCCAGCACAGAGAAAGGCCAGCTGTGTTGGAGAACCAGGAGGCTGCCGGGGGGTCTGGGCAGAGGAGGGTTGTTTCAGTTTGTGCTTATCCTGCGGTTCCGGAGTAGAGATGCTCTGTGGCGTGGGCAGGACGGGGCTCACAGTCTTTCCCTCATGGTTCCACTGCCAGGCCCAGAGGGGACTGGCCGGGCTAGAGGCAGGTGGGAGGGCCAGTCCACAGCTAAGGCTGGAGGGTCTGGGACTATCCGGTCTGAACATTGGGTGGGGCCAGGGCAAGTCCCAGCCAGACCCCTAAGTCCCCTCTAGTTTACTGTCACTCAAACCCAAGTTGTGACCCCAGGGCTGTGATGAGTGGTCTCAGCAGCTGGGGGAGGGGCACTGGGGCACCAAGTAGAAGCTTGCTCTTGACAACCCACCATTTCAGACCCACCCTTTTGGGGTTCTAGGTGCTCTCTGGTCTCAGGGACTAACTACAGCTCTAGCCAAGTGGCTTCCAAAACCTTTGTCGCAGAGTCCTTGACCCCTGGGGTATGTCAAGCCCTAGTCATGTCTATTCCTGGCCAGCAGCCTGAGGGACCACCCTCCCTGCCAGAGCAGACCTGCTATGCTCAGACCAGTTACCTCGGGAACACACGGTGGCTCAGGGGCTGCGGTGGGCCAGGCTCCCTCAGGCTCCCTGGTGTGCGGGACCAGCAGATCCCTGAGGTCTTTTCCAAGTCCTAATGTGCTGCCTCGGGGCTCCCCAAACTCCCGCCCACAGACTGAGCCCACGTTTTACATTTTTAAATAGTTAAAAATGAGAATCCAAAGAGTATTACATGACACTTGAAACTTATACAGAGTTCTAATATCAGTGTCCATAAATGGAGCCGTGTGGCCCACACCTCGCCACCTGTTTCCCTCGTCTCTGCACGGAGCACAGCTGACTAGCCATGATCTGCCAGGGGAACTCAAGCCTCGCCTCTCTGGCCCTTTAAGAGAAAGCTTGCCAAGCCCTGACCTGGGAGATTGTTCTGTTATTACAGATAAGAAACTTGTGGGCAATAAAGGTCCCCATAAAAGACCTTACTCTCTTTCCACCGGCCCAGCCCTGCTCCCCACACTGGGCTGTCCTCTCCCTCATGGCAGCCAGCAGGACGGGCGTGGCACCTGGTACTCACATGAGGGCCCAGCCCAGGTAGTTGGCTGTGCTTCCCCAGTACATGGGGTTGTCCATGACGCTGAAAGGGAATGTGGTCACTCTGGCCTCTTTGAGGATCCCGAAGTAATCACCTGTGGGTGAGGCAGGGCAGGAGGGGAGGTCACTAGGCCATTTGTTGCCCTGGTCACCCACCCATCACTGAAGGAAGCCCGTGGAGTGGGCTTTGGTGGGGCTGCAGGCAGGTCCCTGACCTCCAGGAGGCTGCTAACTCATAGGGAGTCAGCTGGACAGCACACAGGGTCAAAAGGCCACCACAAGCTCACAGACACTCCAGAGGGTGTGGGTCCCCAGGGCTGCTGAGCCCCCGCCCCGTACCACCACCTGCTCCGCTCTTCCAGCTCTGCCCTCCAGCCATCCTGGCCTTCCCCTTTTTCCTACCTCTAAGCCTTTGCACATGCTGTTCCCTCACCTGAGACAGCTCCTCTCCTTCTGCTCCCATCACCTTTGGAGCTGCGTCCACACTCTCTCTCCAGAAACAGGACGCCCCGTCCCTCCCTTCTCCCTGCCCCAGGCCTGCTGCTCAGCTCCACGGAGGGCTTCTGTGGCCGTGGCTCCAGGCCTGCCCACCACATGCCTCCCGTGTCTCTGAAGGGTTAGTCCTGGTATTGCCTGAGGAGTTGCCACAGTGGACCATCGACAGCCACCCAGCCACCTGCCACCTGGGAACAGGTTTCCTCAGCCATTGTAAGCAGGAAGATGCAATGGCAGGATCAAAGATACACAGGGCCTGGCAGAGGCCCCTGCAAGGTGACTGTCACCCCTGGGTCAGCCGTAGCTGTTTGGTAAAGGATGCTGCTGTGCCCTTCTGGGCTCCTCTCCCCAGACATCCCTCCTTTGTCTCCCATCATGCCAGAGGACAACACAGTTTCATCCTGGGCAGAAAGTAGGACAGCCAGCCTGACAATGGGAAGCCACCGGCAGGAGGGACCTGGTAGGCAATGTGTCATCCATTGTTGGGGACAGGGGGCCTGTGGAGCTGCCCAGAGAGGCTCTTTCTTCACAGGAAGCAGGAAATGGGGTAGTGGGGCCTGGAGGTGGGTGGCACAGAAACCCACTTCAGGCTGACTCACAGGGAAGTGACCGCCTTGCCCTACATCCAAAGCCTGCTGGTTCCTCTGGTGTTTCTAGGCCCTTACCTGCTGATCCAGCCCTGGCCAACCGTGGCACCCAGGCTTGTTCTCCCCCACCCCACCAAGCTGTGCCAGCTCTCCACGTCTATACCCCCAGCCCTGTCCTCCAAGGGCTCGTCCCTCTGCTCTTCCAGAGGACTCTCTGGACAGTACAGTGTCCTCCCCCCTACCCCTTGACAGCCCAGCCTTCCTCACCCACAGGTCCTGGAGGAGTCCCTTCCTGTCACTGCTTGTCCCCAGCTCTGCAAGGAGAACCAAATGATCCAAGCAGCCCTACCGGTGCCTGCTGTTCATCGTTGGGATCCCTCCCTATGGCTCTCACCTCTCTAGAAAGGAAGCTTTAGCCCCCTGTGTGACATTCAGGGCCTCTGCCTGACCTCCAACCCTGCCCTACCATGCCCCTGTGCAGCCAGGGTCACTGCCACCTCACTCGACAGGTCCTCCTCCCTCCGACTACACCTGCCAGCTCCGGGACATCACCCTGCTCTTCTCAGGCTCCTCTTCCAAGGTGACTTCCTACAGCTTCTGCCCAAGCAGGAAGCCATGACCTATAGTAACACCCCAGTGCCTCAGGTGCCACCGTACTAGCAGGCCCCACCACAAGTGATTCAGGATGCCCAACTCAAAGGTCACTTGCTCCCGCACACAATGCTGGAGAACAGAGTCTTCCACTGGGCGCCCAGGCCTCTGTGCACAGGGACACCAGGAAAACTGGCCAGGCTCTGCAGAGGGCCCAGGGGAGGCTGAGCCCCAGAAAGCTGACAAGTCTCCATCTGGCCGAGGGCATTGATGGGGAGAACCAGGGCTCCGGGCCCTGCTGGGCACCTTGGCAGCTGTGCTAACTCCTTGGTGCAGCCTACACAGTGGTACAGGCCCCCACCTTCTTTCTGTCCCTGTTCCCAAGCACTCCTTGCCCTCCAGCCCTGCTTCTGGTGTCCTCCTCACTGCTTTTCTCCTCAGTTCCCAAGGCCTGGAAGCTGCAGCTGTCACGGAGGAGGCAGCAAGTGACCAGGCCAGCACTGAGCTCCCAGTCCAGAAGAACCAGAGTCAGGCTGGGGATTTAGCTCAGTGGTTAGAGTGCTTGCCTCACAAGCACAAGGCCCTGAGTCTGATCCCCAGCACCAAAAACACAAGGGGGGTGGGACTCAGAAGAACCAGAGTCATGGGGTATGGGAATGGGGAAGGGACAAGGTCCCTCCGCCCCACCCTACCCCCGCTGTGCCCCACACCTCCCTGAACCCTCTTACCTAGGAAGGTTCCAGTGAACCCCAGTGCGAAGAAACTGGAAAGCACAAATACAGTGCCCACACCCAGGAGTGCAAGGCCCAGGCAGTAGGTGATGAGGTTATCCAGGCCCTCCATCTTGGGCTGGCTCAGCATAGCCTGTGTGAAGCTGCAGGGCAGGGGACAGGGAGAGATGGCACATCACTGCAGGTGGACAGGTACCCAGAACTGCAGTGGGCCCTGGGCTCACTCAAAGCCCACTGAAGCAGCTCCTGATGGAGCCTGGACTACCTGGAAGCGCCGTCCAGTCCTCACTGCCACTGGGTTGGGAACAGGAACAGCGGCCCAGGCCTGCCAGAGTTTTTGTTTTCAAGAGAATCCAGAAATCCCTGGTGGTGCACACCTGTCAATCCCAGCCCTCTGAGAGGCTGAGGCAGGAGGACTGCAATTCAAGCCCGGCTTGGGCAATCTAACAAGACCCTATCTCAAAAAAAGGTCTGGGGATATAGCTCAGTAAAAAGACCCTGGGTTCAATGGTTCAATACCTAGTACCATAAAAGAGAGGGGAGAGAGAGAGGAAGGGAGAGAGAGAGAGAAACTGAGAAACAGAGATGGACAGAGAGACATTCAGAGGGAGAGATGGACAGAGACAGAGACAGAAACATAGGAAATCCTGACCTGTCTGTGGAATACCCTACATGTTAGGAGTAGGCCAATCATGTAGCCCATTTGAGGCTGCACATTAGCAGGCTTGGTGTGACCCAAGGGCCACCAGTGTGCAAACTCTGACCTGTCCAGTGAGTAACTTGTACTCTGAAGGAAAGTGAGGCTCAGAGAAGGTGCAGAGCAGGTCTTGGCACCTAGTGCCCTGCACCTGTGGCGTGCCACGCATGAATTTGGACATTCCACTGTCCCAGTAGACTCAGGGCCTGAGGCGGGGTGGGAGGCGGTCTGCACTGTTGATTGGCCCCCATGGGCCCTACACAGGTTTGGCCACACTTGGGCACCTGACCTGAGTTTTAAGGCCCTTCCAGGTCCTCCTCTACCTACCAAGTCCCCCCATTAGGTTCCCTTCGGGACCAAGGCATTAAAGGCCTTACTCTGTGGTGATGGGCGGATCAGAAAGGGTGACTACAGGGCTCATCAGTTAGTGGAGGTGCAACTTTCCCAGTGGCCTCCTGCCAGAAGGCCTGGAGCAGGTAGGATGCAGGTGAACAGGCTGGTAAGGAGTCTGGGCCCCATTAGGAGGGTGTGAAGAGCACTGGTGAGAGGAAGGCAGTGGACACACCCAAGGGAAAGAATGTGTGTGGGGACAAGCAACACATGTACCAGATGCTCTCTCCACCATGAGGGCACTTACAAGAGACATGGAGACCTGCTGCTCACATAGAGCAACTACTCCTACTCTGTACCAGGTACTTCTCAGCAAAGGCAGCTCCACCCCCAGTCCACCCACCCTCTCACTCACCTATCCACCCACTCACCTATCTATCCATCCATTATCCAGTCCCACACACCCACTGATCTACCCCCATCCCTCTGTCCATCCACCCACTCACCTATCCATCCATCCACTTTCCCACACACTTAGCCATCGGTGCATCTATTCATCTACCATTCATCCAGCCAGCCACTCACCCACCCATTTATCCATCCACCCACCTACATATCTATTCATCTATCCATCCATCCATCTATCCACTCATCCATCCATTCACATCCATGCATACATACATGCATCCACCCATCTACCCACCTCCCCATCCACTCATCCATCCACCCTATCCATTCACCCAGCTATCCATGCACCCACTCATCCATCCACTCGCCCACCCATCCATCTACCTATTCATCCATCTACCCATCTACACATCTATACCCATCAATGCATCCACCCAAACACCATCGATCTATCCACCTACCCACATATCTACTCACCCGCACGTTTGTCCATATATCAGGGTATACTTGTTTGCCAGCCTCTTTCAGTAGAATGACCCCACCACCTCCATTCCCACCCTGGCCTGGTGTAGGCTGTGGTAACACTATCCTCACATGGCACTAAGCACTGCCTCCCAGAACCCTTCCCTCCAACTAGACCTTCGCCTCATGGGAACCAAGCTGCTTCGCCTTCTCTGTGTATCTCCTCGGCACTCAGCATAGGCCAGCAGATAGTCCAGAGAGGAAGAGAGAAGGCCTCAGAACAAGCACTGTGGCAGAGGCCTGCAGGTGACCTGTCACCAGTGGTGCATGTGTCAGGGCAAACCCAGCTGCTGGTCATGCTGCCCAGACCCTGCCTTTCCACCCACCACTATCCTCCTCACCGTCTTGCTGCCTGGCTCAGGGTTACCCTGCAGCAGCAGATGGAGCTGCCGGCTTTGGTTCAGGGTCATGCTGCCATGGAGCCAGGCACAAGTCATATCCACCCTGTGTTGTGAGAGGTGGCCACACCCACACGGTGCCCTCTGGGTAGCCCTGAGACTGCAAACTCAGCTGCTGAGGACATCAAGTTTGGCACCCCCAGCCTGGGTACCTACCCCACACTCTGGTGTGCAGATGGCAGAGTGTGGTGAGGGGGCTAGTGCTGAGAGGGTCAAGCCCAAGCAAGGCAGAGCTTGTGCCCAGGGAGCAGAATGTGAGTGTGCTGGGTGGGGAGGGGGTATTCTTTTTTGTTTGTTTGTTTGCGTATTTGTTTGGGTGCTGGGGCTTGAACTCGGGGCCTTGCGGTTGCTAGACAAGCGTGCTACGATTGAGCTAAATCCCCAAGCCCTGGAGGGGTACCTTACAGGATAGGACACTGCTTCACCTCCAGGTCTAGGCCTCTTGCTATGAGTCCTCCAGGGTCACCGGGGCTACAAAAGAGCTGCAGGCTCCTGGAGGAAGAGGGCAATGGGACTGCAGACAGACCTGAGTTTCCGGTCTCAGTCTCCTCCTCTGAAATGTGACGGTGATGTCTCCCCTGTGTCCTTGCACAAGGTTGCTGCTGAGTGACTGCACATGCACCGAGCAGTCCACAGCTCTGGTGCTTGTGCACAGTGGGGAGGAAAGCAGCAAACTGAGGCAGACACTGTGGGGAGCTCTGGGAGGAAGCATGAGGTGCCAGAGGGCAGGCACACTAGCAGGGTGCTGCGGTGAAGAAAGGAGGCTTCAGCCAGCTGAGAGGAGGAGAAGGGGGTGGAGTGGGAAGGAAGACCATTCCAGAAAGAGGATGGGCCCGCCATGGCTGAACGCCTTGAGGCCAGGGCAGAGGGCAGGATGGTGGAACCTGGAATGGTGGGGAGCACAGAGCAGGGAGGCCATAGGGCTGTGTAGACAATGGGTGAGCACAGGGCCCAGGCCAGGAACCAAGAGGCCAGGGGGTCACTCTGGAGGGAGACCCTGCTTGGACTGACCCCTCCCGGCCCAGGGCTGCTGGGCCTCACTTTCCTGCTCTGCACCGGGCCATCTGCATTTTCCTCTGCCAGAGAATTCATCTCACTGCACACGAGGCAGCAGAGGATGGGGAGCCTGCCTGCTAGGATACGGATGTACCAGAAGCTCAGCACATTTCCTGGCTCAGCTTAGAAGGGAGATGCTCTGCCTGGAAGGAGATGGCAATTCCCAATGAGGACAAGCAAGTTTGGGGCCAGGTAGTGCGCAAGAGGAGCCCAAAATAGCTGTGTGGCTGCCCCAATCTGCCCAGCACCTGGCAACAGCTCCCAGCCTGTGGCTCCAGCCTTGGTTGGCTGCCAGGGCAGGGCCGAAGCTCCCTCCAAACCACGGGTGAGGATGGGCTCCCCACAAAGTGCTCAGAGGGTCATGTGCTCCAAGAGTCTAGAAGAAGTCGACAGGGGCTTCTCCCTGGTGATCCAACCTGAGCCGCCAGCCATGGACGCTGTGACACAAGTGGCAGGCTTATGGGAATCAATGCCCAATTAGGTGGCTGGCGTTCCGGCTCCTAGGAAAGCACAGTCCAATCCACTCAGAGAATTAGTGGAGGGACAAAAAGCTCTGTGGCCATGCACTGCACAGCACAGTGAGGTAAGAGGAGCAATTTCCTTTGGAAATATTCTGCACTGCGTGGGGGTGGATGGAAGCTTGTGCGTGTGTCTCGGGTTCTATTTTTAAAATTTGAATTGAGCTTTCAGTCACTAATGTGACCTGAGGCTGCCCGTCCCCTGCTCCAATGAGATTCCAGAAACCTGGTAGGGAGGTTGGGGGTGGGGGTATAGTGAGCTTGGGAGGCAGTCTTGTACCAGGCCTCAGAAACACAGCCAAGCAGTGTCTTGCCCATGCACTTCCCTGACTTCAAGCCCTTCAAGTGTGATATTGCACCAATTCTGTGTATTCGAATACCGCCTTTTCGAAGCATCTCCAAAACCCACCAACAACACAGAGAGTGTATTCCATGTTGCAAACAAGGAAACAGAGCTGGGCGTGGTGCCACTCACCTGTAATCCCAGCACTTAGGAGGCTGAGGCAGGAGGACTACTGCGAGTTCGAGGCTAGCCTCAATTACATAGTGAGTTCAAGGCCAATCTGAACTATACAGTGAGACCCTGCCTCCAAAAACAAACAAACAACAACAAAAAATAAATAAATAAATGAGGCAACAGAGAAAGTAGGGTGGGTAGGACCGGAGCACAGGCTGGTGGAGGCTTTTGCTTCCCCAGGGCCTTGAACAGACAGGAAGACTCCAGCCTCCCTGTGACAGGCGACATGCAGGTCTAGGAATCTCAGCTGGGCCACCTCTGCAGGGCCCCGGGTGAGAAGGCAGCCTCCAGTGGTGTGGGGCGGCTGTTCTTCCCACCATCCTGGCTGCAGAAGCTGCTCTACTGGGCCGCCGGGCTTGTCCTCACTCTGGCTGAGATGCACCCCCTCCCTCCTCGCTTCCTCAAGATCCCGGAGGCCTGGCCCATATCACTTTTCCAGTTCTCCAGTGGCCTGCATGCATGGGCTTTCCATAAACTGACTGATGAAAGACCCAGAGCCTTCTTGAGCACTTAGGCCAGCTTCCTCTCGTGGCTATTGGCCGTCCAGGTGGAAGACAGCAGAGGGTCAGGCACCCTTCAAAGCCAGCCCTAGCCAGGCCAACCACATGCCCTCCCCCAAGCCCTTTCTCATCACAGCACCATGAGCTCATTAGAGAGAGTCGGCTCCATGCCATCCAGGTGCACCAGAGGCTGGCTGGGCAGGGGGAGCTGGTAGGGAAGGGGCCCCATGAGAGGCCTCTCCAGCACACTCCACAGCCAGAGCAAACAGGACTGTGCTAACTTCCCACTCAGGTCTGGACTTAGTGCTGTCAGTCTCCAGATAATGAGTGGCTCATCCCTCCAGTCCTCCCAGACCACCAGCTGGTGCAGGCCATCTGACACAGTGGCCTTTGGGACCCACTGGGACTGCCAGGCTCTGGCCTCATGGTAGGCAGGCAGGCTGACTGCCAAGCGGCCTTGTGTGGATACCCTGGCCAGGACCTGGACTCGGTTCAAGTGCATTCGTGTACTCTCTGCCCACCGCCCCAACTGCTGGGCACACAGCCTCTGCCTGCTTCAGCTTGCGCCTTACCAGAGATGAGAACAGATGCACCCAAATCGTCCAGAGCAAGGGCTGGGGGTACAGCTCAGGGGTAGAGCGCTTGCCTAGCATGTGTGAGGTCTGGGTTGGAGCCCCAGTAGTGAGGGAAAAACAACAGTTACCCAAAATGTCCAGACCAGACAAACTCATGGAGACAGAAGGCAGGTAAGCATCTGCCAGCGGCTAGGTGGAGGCGATATGCCTTCTTCAAGGGTTGAGGCTATCACTCAGGGTTCAGAAGTTCTGGAACTAGACAAGAAGTAGTTGTACAATGTTGGGAATGACTAAATGTTAAGGATTGGTGTACCTAAAAATGGTGACTTTTATTATGTGTACTTTGACACATACTGCACACATGCCTGTGGGTATAGACTGAAGGGGAGGGTGCTGGGTGCTGGGTGCTGGGTGTGGGAGGCTCCAGACAGCTGCTGGTCCTGAGGGAGTCTCTCCCCAACTCCTCCCCTGCACCACTCCCAACTCTCACGCCTGCGCCCATGTGAGCCTACCTGCCAGTGTGGGCAGTGAGGAGACACCTGTCAGTAATGCAGGAGAGGTGTGTGGTGGAGCAATAAGGGTGGGGAATTCTGGGCCCTGCAGAAGATAGGATCAGGATCTGTAGCAGATCCTGGGGGTGGAGAGGAAGGAGCAAGAGCCGGTGCACATTGCTGCAGTTTGATCTCAAAGTTCAGAAGAGAAACAAGTCATGATCATCTGGCTGTGCATACTGCAGTTCTGACCAATGCTGAGATGAGTGTTCTGGGAAGAAGGGCCTGCAAGAAGCTAGATGCAGGGCACTGCCCTCCCAAGCCCAGGGTCCGAGGGTAGGCAGACAGCTCCATGCATCTCCATCCCGTAGCAACCTGGGCGGACCTGTCCTCTTGCTCCTCAAGACACATACAGCACTGACTTGGGGCCTGGAGGAAGAAGGAGGGACCCCAGCCAGGGACAAGGGACTAGGGGAGTGGTCCCTCCTGCCCTCTGCATTTTGCATCCATACTGGAGAGGATGCCGGGCCCAGACACAGAGGTTCCCTCCATCCACTCCCATGGACTCCCTAGTGACTGCACACATGGAGGCCACGGCACCATCTCTTGGGTGTTCTTTCTCTTTTTTCTGCCTTTCTTTCTCTCTGTCTGCTTTCCTTCTTTCCTTCTTTAAGAGGCAGTGTCTCACTATGTTGCCCAGGCTGGCCCGAAATTCCTGGGCTCAAGCTATCCCAGCAGCTGGGACTACAGATGTGTGCCACCCTGCCTAGCTCAGTGCACCATGCCTTGGCCCTCTCCATGGTGGCCTGGCTACTCTACCACACACTCTTCCCTGGGTCCCCAGATAAGCCTTCCTCAGCAGCCTCACTCAGCTCAGACTATACTGGGCTCTAATGCTATGTCCTCAGGAAAGCTTCCCCAGTTCCACACACCCCTAAGGTCCCACAGCATGTGACACAGACTTCAGAGGAGCTGGCAAGTGCAGGACAGTAATGCACCTTCTCATGGTCTATATCAGCTCCTGCTTTCCCATCTGGATCCCTCATGGAAGTGACTACTGTTCCATTTTACAGACAAGAAACCAAAGCTCTCTGAGGGGCAGAGGTGCACCTGCCCTTCCCCAAGCTTCTCTGACCAAACTGGAAAGACCACTGTAGCCCTAAATCAGGGACATCCAGAGCATCTGGACCAACAGGAAGTGTGCATCAAACTACAGTGAGATACCACCTCCCTACCCATTAGGATGACCACTCATAAAAAGGCAGAAACTAACAGGTGCAGAGAAATTGGAACACTAGTGAATTGCTGGTAGAATGTTAATGTAAAATGATGCTGTTACTATGGGAAACGGTTTGGCAGTTCCTCAAAAAAACTAAACAAAAAGCCAGGCATGATGGCACACGCCTGTAATCCCAGCTCTCAGGAGGCTGAGGCAGGAATTTAAAGCCAGCCTGGGCTACATAGTGAGTTCAAGGCTAGCCTGAACTATGTAGCCAGACCCTGTCTCAAAAACCAACAAAACAAAACAAAGCAAAACATATAATTACCTACCATATGACCCAGCAATTCCATTTCTAGGAATACCCCTGTTGTGGCTTATGTCTAGATGTCCTCCCAAAACCTCATACACTCATAGGTGGGGCTTTTGGGAATTGACTGGATAATGGGTGTGTGATACTAGACTGATCCACTGATGGGGTTTTAACATAATTCTGGGTGTGGATGATGGATTTAATGAAGAGAGAAGACCCATCCTGGGCATGGGTGGAACCAACCAATGGGCTTGTAGCCTGGATGGAATCAAAAGGGAAAGAGGGAAGGCTCACTGCTTCCTGACTGCCATGCCATGAACTGTTTTTCCTCTGCCTTGCTACCCTGCCTTGGAGCTGGCTGGCTATGGACTAAAATCTCTACAAACTCTGAGCTAAAATTCCCTTAACTTGTGGATATCAGGCATTTTTTTTCCCAGCAACAAGAAAGTAACTAAGACAGCCTCAAAGAATTGAAAGTAAGTTCTCCAACAGATGCTTGCATCTCTTGTCCACAGTAGCATCATTCACAGAGGCTAAAAGGTGGAAACACCCCAAGTATCCATCTGCAAGTGAATGGGTACACAGTGTGGTTTATCTATGCAATGGAATATTTCTCAGCCTTAAAAAGAGGAAATCCTGACACATGCTCCAACACGGATGAACCCTGAGGAGATTACACTAAGAGAAATAAGCTAGTCACAAAAAGACACACAATGCCTGATTCTACTCGTTAGGTTCTTCAAGTAGTCAAATTCACAAACAGAAAGCAGAATGGGGTTGCTCAGGGCTGGGGGTAAGGGCATGGGGAATTAGGTGCTTAAGGGGTATTGAGTTTTAGCTTCGCAAGATAAAAAAAGGTATGGAAATGAGCAGTGGTGATGGTTACAAAATACCATGAAAGTATTTAATGTCATTGAGCTATATCCCTAAATGGTAAAATTCATATATGTGTATTTTACAATTTTAAAACTGTACCCCTGTGAAAACCATTCTTACCTTTCAGGCCATTAAAAATAGCAGGCCACTGGTGCTGTGGCTTTTGGTGTACAACTCACCAACCCCAAAACCTCATTTAGACCCAGGGAGCTGAGGCCTTAAAAGTCCAGGACTCAGAACCATCTGTTACTTCCTGTCACCGTAGCTTACAGGGCCTCCTTGGCTCTGGGGTCCTGGCCCCTCTGTACCCCCTCCAGAAGAGGGAGAAGAAAGGACCAAACTGTCTAGCTGCAGAGCAGTTCTTAGGGCTTGAGCTGCTCAGGCTGGCTTCGTGGGCTGGGTGGTGAAGGAAGGGAAAGAGGCTCTGAGGTCTCCCCACAGCTGTGTTTCCAGGGAGCCACAGCCTCCCAGGGGAGGATGGTTCATCTGCAACCCAAATAACCAAACCTCTCTAGCAGGCGGTACAGATGCAAAGTGTCTGCCTGGATACTGGACTCTGAGTGGGCAACCCAGCTGCTGCCTCACCAGGGGCAGGCGGCTGCTTCCCACCCATTCAGTTTTTAGGCTCAGTTACCTCCCTGCTCTGGCATGGCAACAAGGCCTCCTTGTAGGAGGGGGAACTCTGCTGAACAGTGCAGGTGAGTGAGGTTGGCTCAGGGAGGCAAAGAATCCCTTTGCAAATCAAAAAATAGGATGGGGTCATTAATTCACTCCCTGATCCAAAACCTTCCCTGGCTCCCTATTTCCTACCACATCTAGCTTCGGCCAGTACTCCCCTGACTTGTTCGATCTAGTCCTGCCACAGGCCACCTCACCCCTGGCTCAGACCACCCCACCCCCAGCCATCTCTGCCAGGCCCAGCCCAGAGTCATCTGAGATTTACTGGGGCTGCATGTGCAAGGGAAGGAAGCAGGCCCTTCCATCTATGGGAGTGGGCAAGGTCACCTGCGGGTCCCCCTGGGGCCCTCCAGCAAGTGCTTGCCCCACAGCAGTACTGAACATAGAAGAAGGCTGGGAGCAACTCAAGTGGCCTATGCAGGGCTAAAGAAGAGTAAATGAGGTGTGTCCTCGCTTTGGAGCACTACTCAGTGGAACTCTACATGGCAGTGAGGAGGCCCAAGAGGCACCAACATCTACTGCCACAGAACAGCCCTGTGTCAGACGCATGCACTGGTTTAAACACCTGACTGCAGTATAGACAAGAGAGTGCCACCTGGAACAGTTGAGGGCTATTCACTCTGTCCCCACAGCAGGCAGGAGGCCCTACAGGCCTCTCTGGGCTGCGGCACTCTATACTTCTAACCTGCATCCTACTCCTCTAGGGTCACTGGCTCTACAACTCTCTAGCTGGTCCCAGGAGGCGTTCCCAAGGGCCTGCAGGTGCTAAGTATGCAGCACCTTGGGCAACATCAGGCTGAGAAGCAAAGACCATGGTGAGCACCACCATATGCAAGCCAGGTACTCACTGTCACAGGCTCCTAGATCCTGCTGGGTAGGGGAGTCTCCTGCTGGATGGCTCAGGGTTGCAGTGGCCATGGAGACAGGATAGACACAGCCTGGGGGTCTTGCCTTTCCCTAGGCTGGGTCTTGCCTTTCCCTAGGCTCCAGCCAGCCTCTTCTCATGGGTCCCATGTCATGGAAAAGAAAGCTGGACCCATCTTTTTTTTTTTTTTTGAGACAGAGTCTCGCCGTGTAGTGCAGGCTGGTCTTGAACTCACTATGTAGCCCAGGATGGCCTCAAACTTGTAGCGATCTTGCTTCAGCTTCCCAAGTGCTGGATTACAGGGATTTGCCACCATAACTGGGAGCTAGACCCATCTGAAGCTCAGTACTATGAGCATAGTCCATTACTCCTATGACTGTGCAGAGGCCTGAACTAGAAGGCCAGGGGGCCACTGAGGAGAGAGCTGTGTAGTCCAGAGAGGGGCGGGGGAGGATGCAGTGGAGCATGAGTAACTGGGGAGGGGTTCCCAGGGCAGACCCAGCCTGTGCTGCAGACTAAGCAAGGAGATGTCGGAAATCATGCAGGATGACTCCTTGGCTTTCGGCTTGAGCAAGTTCCCTTCCCAAGATAGGGCTGGACAGGGAGTCGGAGTTGAGCTGAGCCACAGAGCAGCTGCCAGGGGTAGGACCCACAGAGCCAGCGGGAGGGCACTTGGGTCAGGGGACAGCTGGGTTTGCTCTGTGCCAACCTCAGTCTCATCTGATGAACTGGGCTCAGGTGTACCCTTGGGGAAGCTGCTGGGATTACTGGGCCGCAGTGAGAGCCCAGCATGGCTGCCCGTGCCCACCCAGCACAGTGATGGCTGCAACGTGTGGCCCTGGCCAGTGTTTCTATGGAGTGACCTGGTCTGGCCCAGCTGACCAGGGCCATGAGGCTGTGGGGCTCAGCTCATTCCTCCTGAAGTACGTCCATCCCTGAACTGGGTCTTGCACCCTTTCTAGCCCTCTGCATCTCTCAGCAACATTGTTTCTGTGGGGGCTCTGAACTCCCAATGCACCAGCCGCCAGAGCCTCTGCCCACCTCAGCTGCTAGGAAGGGTCTACTTGGGGTCTAGAGGGCCCATGACTCCACCTGGAGCAGCCTAATGCCCCATCCTCTGTAAGGAGGGACAGTCCACATGTGGCCTCCCAGGTGGCAGGGCTAGGAAGAGGCCCATGTCCCTCCCCTCTAGGCTTCCTACTCACATGAGCCTAGCCTGGTGCCACTGGGACTGCCCCATTCCACCAGCCTGAAAGGATCAGATCTCTCCTCACGGTGCTCTGACGTCCTGGGCAGATCACAGCTTCCTGCCAAACCTCATTTTCTCCATCCGCACAATGAAACAAACATGAGAACATCCCCTGGGCTGGACAACCCAGCAGCTGGTCAGCCTGCAGGCTATGCTGGCCTGGAGGCCTTGAGTAGGCAGTGAGAGTCATGTCCCTTCCTGGCCTGAGATGAATGAGGCCTCTGTAGAAGTGTTTTTGTGTTCTAGCTCAGGGCAGGAGCCAAGGAACTGCTGCCTCTGAGAACCAAGACCTCTGGGGTGCCCACTGAGCTTAGAGATGGCAGGCAGCTGCAGGTTGAGGAGTGAACAGGCACAAGCCACAAGCCTAGGTCCAGCCAGCCGCTAGGCTCCTTCTCCTACCGCACCACACCCCTTGCTACACAGCCAAGCCCAGACGCTGAAGACGGAGAAGGTGCTCTGGCTGTGGGAAGGGAAGCCTGGGTCGCATCCTCACAGCTTCTGAGTGTGAGGGTCTTGCCTGTCACCCCTACCCACCAACCCTGCCAGCTTCCCACCCACCAGGCATTGGGCATTGAACACCAAGCAGGTCGCTTCATGTGTGTGCCCTGGACCTGCAGAACCAGGTGGGCTGAAGAGAGTGAGGAAGGCCAGACCAGCCATGCAGACCTCTGCATCCACCTCCTGGGAGTGTACACGGGCCACCAGAGTGTCTAAACTGTCTAGACAGGATTCCCGGGGACATTTCCTCATGGTTTTGTTGTCGTCGTTGTTTTCCAAGCACTGGAAATTGAACCCAGGGCCTTTGCACTGAGTTACATCCCCGGACCTTTTTATTTTTTATTTTGAGACAAGGCCTGGCTAAATTGCTAATTTGCCCAAACTAGGCTTGAACTTGACATCTTCCTAACTCAGCCTCCCAGAGTACTGGGATTACAGGCATGCACCACCACACCCAAAACCCACTTCCTCATTTGGATCACATTCAACCCATGAGCTATGAGTGGCTTTCACAGAATGGGGATGGGGGAGACTAGAACAATGACATGGACCTCAGGCCCAGAGAGAGCCAGGGCCACAGTGAACTCCACTATGTCTGACAACTCCATCCCACTATCTTCCCTGCACAGCAGGGATGAAGGGCCTGGCCTGGCCTGGGCCTGACCTTCATCAGCTAGGTTCAGTCACTTGCTTTGGTCTTCTTCATTGATGGCAGGAAGTTAACATGTCCCAAAACCACAGAAGGACCAGGTGACTTTTAGACACTGGTCCAAGTCTGGGCCCTTGGACAGTCTGGCCCTGGTCATGGGGAGCTCCAACCAGGGCATCTGCCTCCTGTCCTGGCACTTCTTAGCGAAGGCTCTGGGTACATGAGCACAGAGGCCACCCAGGTGTTGTCCCCTCTGCTCCTTCCTGCCCAATCTCTTGCACAATAGAACTGTCCCATTCATTGTTCCCTTTCTGAGCCACCAAGACTCCTCTGCTGATAGAGAGATCAGGTGGCTTGCTATGGTAGGAGGGCTTTGAGAACAGAGTTCCCTGCACATTCAGACACAGCGTGCTCCCTACAGTCTAATGGACCTGATGTAGCCCTCTATCCCCAGGGCCGTGCGTTCTCACAGTGACAGCGGCCTGCACGAGCCGGCCAGCATGGGGGCTTACCAGTGTGAGCGTAGGATATTCAACAGCAGGATGACGCCACCCAGAGAGTAGCAGGCCAGGTACGGGGATCTGAAGGCACTGCTCAGTTTGCGGGTTCTCTGCTCCCATCTTGCAACCTGCATCCAACAGAGAGAAGAGAATGAGACATTAAGTATGCAGGAGAGTCAGGGCAGGGTGAGGGGAGCAAGTCTCCACGTTCCCAGGTTCAAGCCTCCAGTGCCAAGGAGGAACCACGCCTGCTGTGTCACCTCCAGCAGCCAGTTCCACCTCCATCCAGCCCTTGAGGACTTCCACAACTCCTTGGTCCAATCTGGACAGACCACAGCCTCTGCCAACCAAATAACCATGAGCCCATGAAGGAGCATGGCTCTAGATCAGAAATGGTGAAACTTCCAGAGACAAGCACCCAAACTGAAACCCAAAACTCACTTATTGCAAAGTACCAACACTGCAATTGAACCTGAATACTGGGGTTTTAGTTTAGAAAAAAACCAACTCATACCACTTGTGACATCACCCAGAGAGGGTTCTGCATGCTTGCTGCAGTGTGCATGCCACAGGTTCACCACCACTGCTCTAGACCAGCACATGAATAAGTCGTTCCAGAAGCCAAAAGGGCCCCAGCAGACAAGAAGCAGAAAACGAGGGCCACCAAAGGAAAGCCTGACGCGTGGCTGCCTTCGCAAGCACAGCCCAAGTCTAGACCTGTGCCTGCCACCACTGGGGACATCCACAGTGTCCATTCCAGGGGCAAAACTAAAGAAGGGAAGCCCCTCACCCCCACCAGCGTCCCCACCCAAGCCCTTCTCCAGGGCACAGACTTCCAAGCATGTAACTTTTAGACACAGAAGCCTTTTATTTTTACCAACTAGTCACGTTTGGGACTTCCACTTCCAGCACTAGCGGTGGTGAGAAGTAGGCAGGCAGCTGTCAGCCCTCTTCAGCAGCTGGTTCCCTGCCCACATGTTCTGACCAGGGTGCACACTGCCCTGGGGGTTCCCGCTGTGGCACCTGGCCCAGTGCATGGATGGATGCACGAGTAAAAGAAGGAGAAGGATGGAGGGCAAGAAGGGTGCAGAGTGGCAAACGCAGTCTGGGGTTCTAATGATGTGAGCAGGTCACCTTTGTAGGCCTGGAAAATGAATCCATAGATACGTGTATGTCCATATGGAGATGGCCCCCAACTTATGGTGTGCTTCAACTTAAAAATTCTCAACTTTATGACAGTACAAAAGAAAGACGCTTTCAGCAGACACTGAACTTTGAATTTTGAAGTTGGCCTTTTTCTGGACCAGCATTATGTGGTTCAAGCCTCTCTCATGCTGCTGGGCAGCAAGCCATGGCTCTGGTCAGCCCTGAGATCCCAAGGGCAAACACCTGAGACTGTACCATATTGTGTGGCCAGCTTTTTATGAATATGGCTGTTTAGTAAACTATATGAGGTATTCGACACCTCATGATAAAATACGCTTTGTTGAATGATTCTGCCTGACTGTGGGCAAATATGAGTGTTCCAGGCATGTTCAAGGCAGGCATGGCTGGGCTATGATGTCAGTAGGTTAAGCCTACTAAATGCATAGACTTACGGTATTTTCAATTTACAATGGGCTTATTAGGATGTGACTCCATTGTACCTAGAGGAGCATCTGTTAGGAAGGATCATGAAGGCCTCCTCAAGTGCTGAGACAATGGTCCTGGGGACACGGATACAGCAGTCCTGGAGACATCAGGGCCGGAGGGGCCATTTATCACCATCCCAGTCCAAGACTCCTACCTGGTACCCCGTCCTGTTTCCCAGATAGACCTGCCTTTCCCCAGAAGTTAAACAACCAGGGAGCGATCACCAGTTCCAGATCCTACAGATGTGTTGGCATAAGGCCACTGACTTCATCTCCCAGGAGGGAGCTGCTGAGTGACTCTCAGAGCCCTCCCTAGGCCTGGCCTCAGAGTTCCTGGGAAGTGGCATTAAAGGCAGGGTGAGTCAGGTGCTGTTATGGAAAGGGGGGCAGGGGAGGAGCTCCTTCCCAGGCCTTCCCCCCAATCAGCTGTTGGCACAGCTGCCAGCTCTCCTGGAAAGTAAACAGCCCTTTGACCTATCTAGGCAGGTGGCCTCCGCGGACCACGGAACAAGTGGGAAGCTCATCCTTTCTCAGAAGGAGGAAGAGAAAAGCTGGAGGCGTTAGAGGTGCAGGGTGGTGGAGCATAGGCAGGGATCCACAAGGTCCAGTCTGCAAGGGGCACTGCCAGGCCAAGACCACAGACCTCATGCTACTTAGGGTCACTTGATTTTTTTAAATTTTTATATAAAATTCAAAATGATTTTTACTTGTGTAACCTCTGCCATGACCTCATTCCAGAATACTTCTATCACCCCAAAGAGAACACTGTCCCCGTCAGTAGTCATTTCTTATTTCTACTCCCTAGTCCCTGGCAACCACCAGTCTGCAGTCTGCATGGATTTGCTATTCTGGAATGTTTCATAAACAGAATCATACAATATATGGCTTTTTGTATCTGGTTTCCTTCACTCTGTACAATGTTTTCAAGATTCATCCAGGTTACAGCATGTATACGTACTCATATTCTTTTTTGTGGCTGATTATTTTTTTTTCTTTTTCTTTTTCTTTTTTTTGGGGGCTGGGGATCGAACTCAGGGCCTTGTGCCTGCAAGGCAATCACTCTATCCACTGAGCTAAATCCCCAGCCCAGTGGCTGATTATTATTCCATTATCTAAAGACATTTTGTCTCAATCAGCTGCTGATGGATGTTTGAGTTTATACTTTTTGGCTAGCATCAGCAATGCTGCTGTGAACATTCACATCCAAGTTTTGTGTGCACACGTGTTTTCATTTCTCTTGGGTGTCTATACCTAGGAATGGGGCTGCTAGGTCACAGGCGAAGTCTCTTTTTAATTTATTGAGGAACTGCTGAACTGTTTTCCACAGTGCTGTGCCATTTTGCATTCCCACCGGCAAGGCACAAGGAGTCTACTTTCTCCGCATCCTCTCTAATACTTGTTATTTTTCACTTTTTAAAATCATAGCCATCCGTCTACGGCCATACCACCCTGAACGCGCCCGATCTCGTCTAAAATCATAGCCATCCTAGCAGGTATGAAGTGCTACTTGCGGCTTTTATTTGCATTTCTCTATTACCTAATGAGGTTGAGTATCTTTTCATGTGCTCATTGCTATTTATATACTTTCTTTGGAGAAATACCTACTCAAGTCCTTTGCCCACTTTGCGGCCGGGTCGGTGGGGGGGCTGCTGGGGATCGAACTCAGGGCCTTGCACTTGCTAGGCAGGCGCTCTGCCGCTCGAGCTAAATCCCCAGCCCCCTTTGCCCATTTTAAAAACTGGGTTTATTATCTTCTTATTGTTGAGTTGTTTGCATTCTTTATATATTCTATATACTAAAAGTTCATCAGTACATAATTTATGAACATTTTCTCCCATTCTATGCATTTTCTCTTTACTTTGTTTGTTTTTTAATAAAAGCAGGCAATTTATTTGAAGGTAGGGAAAGGAGGAAGAGGGAGAGAGAAAGAAACAAAGAGAGAGCTACTCTGGATGAGTAGGGAGTATTTGAGAGGGAAATACTTCTCTCTCTTTGCTTTCTTAATAATGTCCTTTGATGTGCAAAAGCTTTTTATTTTCACATGCCACTTTGTTGTGTCTTAAGATGGAGCTCAAATCAACCAACCTTGTCCCAGTGCCTACTGGTGTGTGCAGACATTACTCCCAAGTGCTGCTGAGCTCTGAAAGTGCAGAACTGGCTAGCCCTGCCCTCAAGGGGCTGAGTCCACTAAGACTCAGTGAACCGGCTGGGGATTTAGCTCAGTGGTTAGAGTGCTCGCTTTGCAAGCACAAGGCCCTGAGTTCGATCCCCAGCACAAAACAAACAAAAAAAAGACTCAGTGAATTTGGGAGGGAGTTCCTGCCTGGGTGCCTGCCCCTGCAACACAGGCGGCCACATGTGTTAGCACTGGCCCATTTGAAAAGCAAGTAGGCTAACTGGGCCTCGGTGGTTAGAAAGAACTCGGTGGGAGGCCAACAGGTTGCTCCCCCATGCCTCTGTCTGGCCGCAGGAGCCTGGAAGTCACTCCGAGGGCCTCGGTCTCCGCATTTGTGAATGGGATCAGTATCATCCACTCTCCTGGCTTGTTTTGAGACCATGTGAACTCAAGCATAAGCATTCTGAAATTCTAAATGCTGGATTGATGGTTATTGTTATTTTTATCAGTAGTATGTTGCTGTGATCATGCCTGGCTTTCAGAGTCCACTAGTGTTTTCCTTCCAGCTGATAAGGTAACATTTTCAGGACACTGAAGAGATCACATCCCTGTACCTCCTAGCAGGCCCACACCACAGTGAAGTCAGGGCCTTGGGGCCGAGCCCCTCTGCCCAATTTATCCTCCGCCCTCAGGGGAGCCAGTTTCTCTCTCAGGACCACTTCCCACCAGCAGAGTGAGGAAGGCATGGTTGGCAGTCCCCGAGTTGCTCACATTCTATTTCCAAGAGTGTGACCTCATCCTTTCAGAAATCCGACACCCTGTACCTAGCAGCTCTGGCTGACTCAGTGGTGAACGCTTGCCCAGCACAGGAAAGGCCTCAGGTTCCATCCCCAGCCCCACAAAATGAAGAAACTCAGTGCCTGCAGAGTGGGACAGGGAACAAAGCATGATCTACCTGCATTTGGGGGCAGGGGTTGGGGGGCGGGTCAGGAGGGGACAGAGAGGACTTGTAGGGACAGAAGTGTTCAAAATCTTGGTTGAGGTCCTGGTGACACAGATGCAGACATCTATCCGGAGTGAGCAACTGTATGTTGAAAATTTGTGCATCATAACGTGGTATATTATCCCTGGCCACTCTGCCCCTTCCTGGCTGCAATTCAACTGCTGTTATTTCAAGGCAATCAATAAATCAGCAGCCAGCTCAACTCCCTGAATCTGAGGGTAATTTCCCTCCCTGCTCCACCATCCTCTGCGGGCACCGGGCTGCACACTTCATCCAATTAAGGGCCCGGAAAAAGGTTGCAAACTCGATCCCAGGGTGGCTGCGAGGGGCCGGGCATGGGTGACGCAAGTGCCCTCAGCGTGGTAGGAGGCAGGGTGACTGGGCTTTGATGTCACTGCTCCTGGTTTTGTTCATCTTCCAGATTTCCAGAATCCCATCTTGTGCCCCAACCACCTGGCAAATATAGAATGCCCAGGTAAATTGGGATGGCAGACAGCACATTAAGTCTAAGATATTCCACTCATCACATGGGACTTACTTTGATACTTAAAAAAAAAAAAAAAAGAAGAAAGAAAGAAAGAAAAAAAGACTTGCTGTTTACCTGAAATCACATTTCCCGGGGCCCTGGACTTGTGTTTGTTCTGGCAGCCATGTCTGGAGAGGAGACAGCTCTGACCAGGGTCACCAGCTTAGCTGTCACTGACAGGCCCTACTTACACATGTCGATCCATTTGCTTTGTTATTTTCAGGTCTCTGGCACAGGCTCTACTCCAGGGGAAAGAGTGAGGACAGAGGCAGGCAGAGCAAGAGGAAACCGGAATGGGCAGAAGTCCAGGGATGCATCCTGGAGGTGACTGCCACAGTCAGCTGAATGTTTGTAGGCAGATCACGCAATTACCCCTCCCACAACCGAGCCAGCTGCAAAATACAAAACATACTTCCTCACAGCCCTCACAGAGATCAGAGCAGGTGACGGGTGGGCATTGCACCCAAGGGCCTGAGTGCCTCATCTCTTCCTTGGGTCTGAAGCTCTGAGAACAAGGACAGCATCAAGTTGCTCTGGTTCCCCCCAGGTGACAGTGCCAGCCCGGCCTCAAAGGAGGCAAGTCTTGCTCCTTCCTGGCAGTTTCCATGGCTCTATTCTGGACAACCCCAGGGATTAGATCCTTGGTCTCTGGCAGGGTCACAGCTGGTAGCTCAAGATGTGTTTTAGTCAAACTCAAAGCATTTAAAAATATATCTGTGGCTGGGGATGCTGCTCAGTGGTAGAGCACTTGCTTAGCAGGAGTGAAGCCCTGGGTTTGATCTCCAGCACCACAAAAATAAATAAATGAACAAAAGAATGGATAAAATTTTTAAAAAACATATTTAACCCAACAATTAAACATTCTGCATTTTCATATTAAAACCCAGACTTCCAGTTTGTGGTGAAATATCTTTACAAGGAGACACCAGTGGGCCTGTCATCCTGTCCAGCCTCTGGTAGCCAAAGCTGGGCAGCTACCCCTTGCAAATGGGGCAAGAGCAGTCCCCCTGTCCTTGTGAACTCCACTCACCACTACGGTTTGGACAGTTTGGACCCGGTGCCCCCAAAAAATCATGTGGTAAAGGCTTGGTCTCCACTGTGACACTATTGGGAGGTGGTAGAATCTCTAGGAAGTGAGGCCTAGTGTGAACATCTTCACATCACTGGAGTACATCCTCAAAGGAGATTGTGGGATCCCAGCCGTTTTTCCCTCTCTCATTTCCCTGCCATGAGATGAGTGATTTTGCTCCACCATACACTTGTGCCAAGATGTGCCACCACTGACCCAAGCAGTGGGGCCACCTGACCATGGACTGAAAGCTACAAAACTGTGAGCAGGAGTTGAGGCATTTAGCTCAAGTGGTAGAGTGCTTGCCTAGCAAGCACAAGGCCTGGAGTTTGATTTCCAGCACCACCCCCCAAAAAAAACTGTGAGCAAAACAAACCTTTTCTCTTTGCCAGTTGATTATCTCAGGTGTTTTGTAGACTAATAGTGACCAACACTTTCACTTACGTGAACTGACACCCTCATTTATGTGAACTGCTGGGCTCCTGGAGGCTTCTGTGGAAGGATCACATGAGGTGCCTGCTAAGGAACTGTGCAAGCCTTGCCCACACATGCTGGACACTACAGAGCCTGTAGCAGGTATAGTACAGCAGCCTCACAGTCCTAAAATCTCCAATAGTGCACCCATCATCACATCCCTAGCACTGCATCACTCTGGCTGTGAGAAATATCTCTGTACATCATATCCATTCATTTACTAATCTATTCATCTACCCACCTGTCCACCTACTCATCTACCCACCTACCTACCCTTCCACCCATCCATCTACCCACCTATCTATCCATCCATACATGCATACATGAAGCGCTCTACCACCCCTTCTGCCATGAGGTTCCTGCCTTCATGCCAGCTGACCATGGACTGCACTCTCTGAAACCATGATCCAAAATAAACTTCTCTTAATTTGTGGGTGTCAGATATATTCTTCCAGCTATTGAACACTGACTACTACACTGAGTAACAGGCACAGTGATGGAGGAGTCATTATATTGTCCTAGTTTTAAATACATTATGGATTTTTCATAATAAAAATAAGAAAGCAATTCAGGCTCCATCAGCTTGCACAGGGTCCCTGATTCCCTCAGGGTCAGGGTCCTCATCAGTGAGCCAGGAAGAGCCCTGCCCTTCTCTCAGGTTTAGTGGATACTGTGGTTCAGTGTCCATCCAGCCCCACAGCCAGAGGGGGTGGTGGTTCCTCTAATTCTATGACTCTTTCCTTTGACCTCAGCCCATAGGACACTGCCACCTTCTCTGGGGAGGGAGAGCACTGACAGGACAATAATAAATCACCATTCAGACATCACAGCACTTACATGCTATACATGTGCCTGGCCACTGAGTCCATGTGACAGTCCCATGAGGAATGACAGACCATTTTACCGAAGATTTTGCCCAGGACACACAATGAGGGAATAGACTCAAATCCAGGATCTGGCTCCAGTTGTGGTCCCCCTTGGGAATGGTCCTGACATCCCCAGAGACCCTGGCCTGGACAGAGAGACTCTGCAAAATCCCCCACCCCAAGCAAAGCCTGCTGTCCATCACTCCGCCATGGCCTCTCCCTCTCTCCACCCTTAGAGGTGCCACACAGGTGTACTAGGGCAGTGCCATGCATCCCCAAGACCTTCCAATGGAACCCAGTTGTCTGGAGAGTGGCACTGAGCAAGAGCAATGAACTCAAGATCCCATTTCACGAGCATCATTACTCCTCACCAGACACAAGTCTCTGTCCTTGGCTTCACAGGTCAAATTCAAAGGCCTTCAACATCTGTCCCTGGGTTCCCCAGGTAAGCTCGTGCCTTGGGTCCAAAGCACATGCAGGTGCTTACCAGGCTGTCCTCCTGAGGCTGGGGACCTGGGGACATTTTCACCTCCATTAAGAACTCATGTTCCATCAGCATGCCCTGCTAAGAACAGATCCGTACAGGAAAGTTCGTGGAAGCACGTCCTCACCCTGCAGCTGGCTCCTGTGGACTTGAGGAGAGAATCATGGCTCAGAGCTGTCCCTTCCTGACCAGGCAGGAAAGTCAATGGGTCTCACTTTCTTCCACACTCCCTCCCCTCATGAGGGACTGTCACACCTGGGACCATCCACCAGGCAAGACACTAACTGGCATGGCCCACTGCCCCATGCAACCCAATGTGGCTGGGAGCCCTACTTGGAGCAGCCCTCACATGTCCGGGCCTGAGTGGGAGGCACAGACCCACCCACCCTGATCTCTGGGAAATGCACCCAAAGCCAGCGCTAGAGCCAGGTCTGGGCAGTCCAGGGACGTGTGGCACCACTCTGCAGGTCAGCCCCACTTCATGTACCTTCACAAGCCAGGTAGGGTGTGGAACGGAAGGCATCTGACACTGAGGAGGTTTAGGGCAATGAAAATGCACTGGCTCCTTTCTGTGTCCCTCCAAGTGTCTCTGGGTCCAGCTTGTAAAGATGCTATGCCTCAAATGTTGGGCCAGGCCTGCCTAGAAAGAAGGGGGATGGCATGCCTAGAGACCCACTCTGATGCAGAGCCCGATGCCCTCCCTGCTCTCATGAGGACCCTGGGCCTGTGCCTGGCTCCCTTCCCTTTCCCTTGCCCTGCTACTGAGACCCTATGCAAGGGCAGATACTGCCCCTGTAGGTCCCCCACCACACCCCCCAATGGGGTGAACATGGCTCAGGAATGACAAGAGCCACTTGGTCATAGAAAGCTATAGGTCCACCTGATGCACTGGCCCCTGGCCCAGATCGTCACTGGACCAGCCGCCTGCAGCTGCCTTTCCAACACTGGCCACAGGCAGGATCACTGCATGGAATCCTACCTGCCATCAGTCACACTCTGCCTCGTGGCTACCTCTTCTGTCCCTGATATTTGTCTTTTCCTGGAGAAAACAGGTGGAAAAATAAGATACGGAGGGAGAAAGAAGAAGAAAGCCTGGAGCTTGGCAAGGCAGACAAGCTGAGGCATCCCAGAGGCTTGACTCGGGCACCTGGCCCTGGAATGGGCAGGTGGGCAAGACAGGCCACTGGGTCTATATCTGAATTCCACTTCCTATCAGGTAGCCTTGGATGAGTCATTTATTCTTGCTAAGCCTTGGTCTCCTGAGAGGGCTGTGTGAGATGTGCACAGGACCTGGCCCCGGGTAAAAGCCCAGTAAGTGTCCTTAGGCCACCCAGCCTTCCAGGTGACTCAGGGGGTGTTTGTTGACATGGAAGATGATCACAGTGCTATGACTAGGGTGGGACCTCATTCTTGTGTCTAACCTGCCACCTCTACAGAAGATCTGAGCAGAAAGGCCAGGGAGTGACCAGTCAGCAAACAAGAGGGACTAATTTGGCAGACAGGGCCCAAGAGGCAGCCCATCCTGACTTCCACCTTGGTCTCCTGCTTCCTGCATACAGTAGAGCACCAGACCAGCACTTAATACCTGCTAACGAGATGGGTGCCTACTCCCAGCCTTACAGGAAGCTAGAGACCCGATCACCAGTCGATGCACTGTGACCCCCCTAGAGAAGACAGCCCCCCACGGCCCACGTGCCCAGAGAGCCCCAGGCCGGGTCAAGGCAGGTCTGCATACAACTGAGACTGCAGTCCTCACTGAAGCAAATCAAATACATATTTTTTAATTTCCTCACTAAATACAATAAAGGGGAAAGGAGAGTGAACTGCTTTATCAAAATGTTCACTCTGAGATTTATCTAAATCTGTGGGCTTTTCTACTATATTTATCTTGTTTGATTTATGCACCACTGTTTTAGATTTTTCTTTTTCGTCTAAATAAAACAAGGCCCACCTGTTTCAAGCTACTGGAAAAATAACCTAGGGGTGACTCTTCAACTATTAACCAAATACAGAGCCACTTCGGGCCACTTCTTTGGTCAATATTTACATGGACTTCAGCCTGCCGTGGAAAGGAAATTTGAAAGCATTTGGTGAACAGCAGAGTGGTTGTCTGGATACGTGGGCTACGCATGGCGCGGAGCCGAGTTTCTAGGCAGGCCTTTCATGGGCATCACAGGTGGGCGCAGGCAGTAACATTCATCACCATCTTCAACATCACGATGCTAGGTGTGCCTGCTGTTGGCCAGTGTAGGTTTTGGTTTTATTTGTTTTGTTTTTTTTCTAAAGAAAGACTAGATTAGGGAGGAGGGACTTAAAAAAAAATTAGGTCAGATTTATTGAGGCAAAATTCACAGAGTAAAAATTTACACTTTTTTTTTTTTTTTTGGTGGGGGGTGCCGGGGATCGAACTCAGGGCCTTGAGCTTGCTAGGCAAGCACTCTACCACTGAGCTAAATTCAATCATGTGGATGCTGCCAACAAAGACAGGGAAAGAGCATGTCCTGTTAAAAAAAAACCCCAAGCAGCCGGGCCCTCCTCACCTGTCCCTGGCCTGTGCCCCTTCTGTTTTTGTTTGTTTGTTTGTTCATTTGTTTTTTGGTGCTGGGAATCGAACTCAGGGCCTTGTGCTTGCTAGGCAAGCACTCTACCACTTGAGCTAAATCCCCAGCCTGTGCCCCTTTTGCTTTGCCTTTTCAAGCATGCCCCCAAAATACAATCACATGGCAATGTGGCAGGGTGTCCTGTCAATCGCAGCCTGGTCTTTAGGAGGCTGCAGAGAGCTCCACAGTGTGTCTGCCCCACATTTGGCAGAGCTGTGCCCTCAAATACAGCAGAGGACCACGCAGTGTCATGCTGAACAGAGCCGTGGCAGAGATCCAGACAGGCCTCATCCCTGCTTCTGCTACCAGCTCGGCCTGTGTTTGGCCGTCTGCCCAGCTGGCTGTAAGGTTTGAGCTGCTCAAGGGATTGCACAGCAGGGGAGCCTCATTCTGGGCTCAGAGCCCTGGGCACAGCCTTTCGCTGAGGCTGAGGGAACCCACCTGGGGACGCTATATCCTGTGTCCTCCCACACCCTTCTGCTGGAGTCTCTGTACCTGACTTGCCCACTTCCATTCAAGCTTCCCAGGAGGTAGGCAGGAGGGGTCCTGGGCTGCTGTACAGGAGAGATTGCCCGGGCCTATGACATGCTGGCAGCGCAGGAGCAGGAAGTGGTGCCCCACCAGAGAGCGAGAGACAAAGCTGGGTGCTAAGGGGACAGAGCCCACTTCATGAAAACCTGAGCAGAGACTGGAAGCAACCAGCAAAGGGAAGGGGCCAGAACTTGTCCAGTGGTGGCAGCATCCAGGAGGGGTCAGGGTCAAAGAGGGTCACAGTGGGCTGCTGGGGGTGCAGGAGGCTGGCAAGGACCCTGAGGGCTCTTGAGGGGGAGGACAGCAGCAGTCACCTCCCTCCCTAGTCAGGCAGCAGAGGATGATGGTGTGGGAGAGGGGGAGGTCGTCTGGAGTTACTTGGCTGGCACGTGGCAGGAACATCACTGACGAGCACATGGGTCTCCTTGAGCATTCTCCTCTGAGCACTTTACGTCACACAGCAGGTGCTCAATAAATGTTCACCGATTATAAATACACAGTGGGCAGGAGGTAAGTCCGCTGCCTTGTATTTATCTATCCTCTTCCCTCTTTCCAGCCGCAGCTGCTGGTGTCAGTGCCCAGCACCTGCTGAACTCAGAAACCCTGACGCTAGGGGCTCGGGGCTCAGCTAGAAGGGGTACAGACCAACTGAGGGGGCTCTGGGCTGCAGGTGTGCCTGACTGGTCAGACCTACCCACAGGATGACGGCTGACGTCAACCCTGCTCTGCACGGAGTACTATGTGGGACGGGTGCTAGGCTAGGTGCCACCTCCCAGAACCCTGCAAAGTCACCTGGAGTCAGCTAGAGCTCCTGCTCCACAGCTCAGATTGCCCGCTCCCCTAATTCCGTGTCGCCACGATGGAGGCTGCTCACGCCTGGGGAGCAGCTCACTGGAGTGAGGACATGTGCCCACGGAGGTGCACCCGTCTCCACAGGCAGACATGGGAAGCCCAGTTCCACACAGGAGACTTGCAGGAGGCCCACGGACCATAAGCTGCAGCAGCGGGGGTGTGGGCAGACTTAGATGCTGCAGGCCTTCATCCCCAGGGGCCTGCCCTGGCCCCAGCTCCCTGGAGATAGAGGAGGCCACTCACTGAGTGTAGACTCAGCTGGACTTGGGCTGTGCAGCTGCAAGCAGGAGCTCCTCCTGGCCTCTAGAGGTAGATACTGTGATGTTCATTTTTCGGGAAGGAGGCTGAGCTTCAGAGAGCTGAAGCCACCTGCCCAAGAACACACAGCTCCTGAGGGAGGAGGGCACTGTGCCCAGAGCGCTGGGCAGTCCAGCTGTGCCGGGGGTGGCCAGCTTGGTCTAACACTGCAGAAAGTTTTTAAGCCCTTGCTCAGAGAGGAACAAATGGTTGGGCCTGGTTCCAAGGCCATTCACACAGGCCATGGTTACCTGGGCCTGCCCCCAAGTGCTGCCTGCCCAGCACTGCTTTCAAGAAGGTCCTCTGGGGCCAGTCGAGCTCCCTGAATCTGAGAAAGGCACAGCTAATCTTGTTATTCTTTGAGGCAAGTGAAGAAAGTAGTTTGCCTAATTGAGCTCCCTTGCAGTTAATCCAGATACAGGAGCTGAGGTGGTGATTATGGGCTGATACAAGTCTCAGCTCAGGTAAGCCCAGGTGAGTGCAACAGGCGCCCTCAGATCACCACAGCCTCTTAATTACCTCTGCAGCCTCACCTCAGGGCCACCTCTGCCAACCCGCCTGGGCTGGGAGAGGCCTGTCTTTGGGCTGATCCTCAATCCTTCCTTGGCCTTCCAGGGAGAGTGAGCTGAACAAGCTGAGCCTCAGCAAGGACACGAACAGACCCAGAGCACGGGCTTCCGGTGTTTGGGTGGGATTGTCTTTCATGGGGGAAAGATAAGCATGATCTGGGCCTTCAAAAATGACGAGTGACCACAGTCCTGGCATTTCTATGACCTTCCAGGTTCCTGGGCTTTTTCGCAAGCACAAATCTGTCTGATCCTCCCCAGAGCTGCAAGAGGTGGCAGGACTCAGAGTACGAGCCTCATCTCCCTGAGAAGCGAAGAGGCCAAACACAAGCCTGTAAGATAGGGATTCCCTCAGTTGGGGTGCAGGGCCTAGAGGCCCCTGTAAGTTGGCAGGTGTGATGCTTCAGTCCCTGAGAGGCCAGAGTGTTGAGTACCCTGGCACTGGCTGGGGATCGGGGCACAGTTCTGTTCTGCCCTGCAGCTCTCCTCAGGGGCTGGCCTCCTCCTAGCTCAAACCTCTTGGGGTCCTGGCCAGCATCACTGCAGAGTGGGTTAAAACTCGGACTCCTGCTGAGTCAGAAGCTGTTGTATGCTGCCCCCAAGGCTCACGGAGAAGCACTGGCCTTCTACCGTGCTCCGAGGGCCTCGCATACACGCTCCAGGACTGACTGCATCCTAAAAACCTGCCCCTGGCCAGAAACTTCTCTAAAAGAATTCCTATGGCCCTTCTCTGGTGTATCTGATATTATTCCACAGTTTACTTACTCTATTTTGATTTGCTCAGGCAGGTGGCTGCTATATGACAATGTTTCCATCTTGTACCATCTTGTACCACAAGTCACAACGACAGGGTCAGTAACAGAACCCGTTGTCCCTTCACCACAGCACAATGGCCCCACTGGGCCCAGGCCAGGAAGCTCTCTTGGCTCTGGGGAGAGATAACACCCAGACATGGTGCTCTCTGGAGGGGTCACTGAGGCACCACACTCCCAGGAACCAGGGTCCTGTACAGTACGGGGCAGCAACCTTCCCAAAGGTGAGAAACACGCGGGCCAGGTCACATGGCAAAGGGCAAAAATCAGGCCAGTGCCTTTTTTGGCCCCAAACAACCTCTGAGCTTGAGCCCATGCACATGATTTGCAAGACGCAACCCTAGTAACTTCTGTTTACTCACGACAAGGTAAAACTGTGCCACCAGAGAACTTCAAGACTGAGCTCGAAGGAGATTTGGGGATTTGGCTCAGTGGTAGGGGCCCTGAGTTTGATCCCTAGCATCAAAAAAAAGAAAAAAAAAAGACTGAGCTCCCACTCTGCGCTTGCTGGGAGAAGCCTCCATGCCTCTTACAGGAAGAGCTCAGGGCAGCTGGACAGGAGTTTGGAGAGCTGACCACCTAGGGTGTACAGAGCATGCTACACAGACTAGCTCACAGAATCCTCCCAACCACCTGTGAGGAAGGAACTTTATACATGAGGACACAGAGGTGCAGAAAAGCTAAGTAACTTGTCGAAGCCACGCTGCTGGGAAGTGGGAAAGCCAGGCTTTCGTTTCTAACCACCGAGTCCTTCAGCCTGCTCTCCCTCTGCCTGGCAGCCAGCACCCCCCAGCCCCTCGCCAGCAGATCACGTTTCTGCAGTCCTCATGTGTAAGGGGTAGGGGACTGCATAGCTTCTCTCATTTGAACCAGCTCTGACTACCTATATTTCCCTGGATGGAAAAGACACTTCTAAACCACAGCAAAATTGTGGTGCTTCCTCCATTTTCTAAGCTCATCCACGCGTTAAACTGAGGCAGGCAGAAACAAGGGCATTTCAGCCCCCACACTCCAGGCCCCAGTACCAGTGTTTCCACCATGGGACCTAAAGATGCGCTTTTGGGAGGAAGGAGCAAGCATGTGTCCTACTGATGAGAGATGAACCATCCTGGGGCTGTACTTGCTCCCGAGCGAAGGAGGATGGGCCCTATGCCCTCACGACCTCATACTGGGCATTTTCTGTCCCAAAGGGCCACTCAGCATCCTTGTTTCTGCATGGGCAGCCACTGGTGGGTGCTTGGCCTGTGTCCCCTGTGCTCTTGCCAGGCCGCACCCGTTGCATTGGTCTCTCACCATGATAACTAACACCAGGCATAATCAACTTACAAAGAGGTTTATTTTGGTTCATGGTTTCAGTGGGGCCATGTTCAGTTGGTACCATTACTTTGGGCCTGTGATGGCACATCATGGCAGGAGCATAAGGCTAGACAAAATTGCCAAGAAATGAAAGAGGAAGAGGAAGGAGTTAGGGGCCCACTATCCCCTTCGAGAGCACACACCAGTGACCTGAAGACGTCCAATGAGGCCCCACCTCTTAAAGGTTTTGCCAGCTTCCAACAGCACCAGGCCAAGAACAAGACTTTAACGCATGAGCCTTGGGGGGGGGGGCTTATCCAAATCACTGTATCATTTAAAGTCTGACTTCCCCAGGCTGGCCAGGACCTCGCATATACAGCCAGACTGTCATCATAGTGCAGGCCACAGAGCTGGGCTGTTCTAGAGCACTCTGAGGACCCCACCTATACAGCCGCGTGTGTAGGCCACAGAGCAAACAGATCTGCCTCCTCTCTCACCATGTGGTGTCCCAGCCCAGCCCACCTCTTGCCCAGGTCTGCCCCTGTTTACACTAAGAGCCGAGCACCCTGTGGTCTCGCACTGTACGGTCAGGCCACACTAACGAGCTTCCTCCCGTCCGTCCACTGCCAGGCATTGCCCCACAGCAGCTGCAACACAAGCCCCTGACTTGGCTCTCTGTCTTATCCTGGGTCCTGGTCTCATTTCCTCCACTAGACTCACAGCCTCTTGATAACAGGCCTAGCCTGACTCCTCTCATCCTTCCAAGGGGCTGGTACATCCATGACTCATTCATTCATTCCATTCCAGAACAAACTCTACCCTTGCTTGCTTCTAAACTTTTGCTCAGAATGTTCTCTTTTGTAATAATGAAGTTGTATGAAGTAGAAAATGTCCTTAGTTTTAGAAATGCTACGATGTAGCGTCTAAGGGGCACAAGCCCAGGCGTCCATGACGTCAGCAAATACAAGATGTTCTGGAATCTTGGTGATGGTGCTTAGAGGTTCATTCTCCCTACTCTTCTGTGTCTTCAAAATGTATCAATTAAAAACAGAGCCTCCTTCTGCCTGAGAGACCTATCTACTCTCTGCCTGTTCCTTCCCGCTAAAGTCTCCCTCTCTCCTAGGCACCTGCCTTCCTCCCCATCAGTCTCCAAGGCCCTGGGACACCTCCCCTGCCCTCACTCACAGCACAGCACAGCACCGCACAGCACCTTGTGAGCTCTGAGGTCTCCGTACCCATCTTACCTCCTCACGCCTGTGACCACGCAGGAGGAGACAGGCCTCCCATAACCTCCCTGGAACTCTGCACAGACATAGCGCTGGCTGAATCCCTAACAAGTGAGGTGCTCACAGCCACTTGCACAATGCAGTGGCCTGAAAGAGATGACAGTGTCATCCAAGGCCACCAAAGCCATCACTAATGGGGAAAGAAGGAAGCTGATGGCACCAGTGGAGAACAGCACGTGCCCAGCAAGGCGGGGCACGGACCTGTCTGCTAATGCCACCGAGGCTTAGTGGAGCCACCTCTTCCCCATGTCTTGGGAGAAGCTAAGCAGCCCGGCCCCACTACTCACGGATGTTAAGGACCTTGCCACTCAATTTTCAGAAACAGCCTTCAAACTGGACCCAGCTTTGTGTGGCCTGGCCAGTGGGTGGTGGGCATGACAGGATGTCAGTGCTTTGGATACTTGCTACATCTGCCAGGGCCACAGGAAGAAAATGAGAAAGATGGTCTGACACTACCGCCCACGCAGTCACTGACCTCCCATTCAGTTACCAGCCCATGCCCAGCCCCAGGGAGCCGTGCTGTCTGCTGTGAGGCTGACCTGGGCTCTCCCCTCCAAAAGCATGGCCAAGGAGGACCTGGGGACACAGTAGGTCCTTGGGGACCTTCGTGGCTCAAATTTGGAAGCAAGTCACTAACTGCCCGTGAGTCTCCAATAATTGCTAAACTGCCAATGCTGAGGAATGCTGCTTCACTGTCCCCACAGCTGCAGCCTCAGTGACACTTGGACTACTGCACTTGCCGCCCACTGACCCAGGGCCCTGCTCGCTGGGCTTAGACTTCCCGTCCTTTTACAGGACAGAAAAGAAAAAAGTGACCATATCAAGGGTCTGCATGAGTCTGAGTGGTTGCAAGACAAAACTGCCACCAGCTGAGGCCGCATCTTTTGAAGTGCCAAGCTGCCTCCACCTTCTGTGCTCCAAGCAAGTTCTTGAGCAAAGCATGGCTCCTCCTGGGGCACCCAATGTTCCCTATTAGCAGCTCCACCATTAATATGGAATAATTAAATCAATGGGAAGCAATTCCACAGGACAGCAGCTCCGAAGCACAGGATCACATTTTTAAGCCCTTGCAGACCCGCAAGTCAGTGGGGGCACAGGCCCCCCACATGGTGGAGTCCTAGCCCTTCCCTAGACCTGCTCCTCAGGCAGCTAGGGAGCACCCGCCACAGGCCAGGCACCCAGACACTGAGGAAAACAGGCCAGGCACAGCCTCTGCCCTTGGGAAGCTTCCTGTATGTGGGTACAGACTCTACTTAGGATGCCAGAGAGGTGTCCATCCAAGATTGGGGTGCTCAGATGAAGAAATAACTGAGGTGATGACTGTCACGCTGCAGCTTTGAGGTATCATAAGAAGAAGACATCATGCAGAACACAGAAGGGACTTCAAGACACAGCCAACATAATGTGTAAATGTCCTGGTGTGGCCTGGCCTCCCCAAGTGGTTCCCACAGTCCTGCTGGTGTGTCTGTGTTAGCCACTCTCCCCTGGACAGCCTCATGCCTTCCCCTGTCCACGGGACATGGAGCCTTGCCCAGCGAGTCTCTTGCTTCGTGCTCTGAGGGCAAGAGGCCATGTGCCAAGCTCACGTGGGACTCCCCAGGGCCTGGGCTGTGGCTAGGGGGAAACTGAACGGGTGTCTCAGACATGTCTTCCCATGACAGAAGCCAGGGCACCAGGGAAAATCTGAGTCACACTACAGCCCATTTCAGGACACAGGGCACAATCTGAGAGGTACATCGCCATGTGGACACCACAGAGTGAACTTATACACCCTGGAATGTGGCCTCCCACACATCTCAGCTGCGCATGGAGCCCGCTATCCTAGAGGACAGCATACTACTGTACCAAACACTGTAAACACAGAACAGTCACAGTGAAAATATCAGGCAATAGGTTTTCAGCTCCATGATAATCATATAGGACCCCACTGCATATGTCAACAAAATGTCATTATGTGGCTCATGACTACAGGTCCAAAGAACATGATAATGGGAAACAGGATGTGTGGGATGGAGAAGGCAGCGTGCAGGAGCTAAGAGAAAGAAGGACAAAATTAGAAACTACAAGGAGTGTTGTCATCTCAGAACCAATAAACAGGATTCACCAAAGGAACCCGTGAGCAGCAGCTCTATCTAAAGGACAGCAGGGGGTCATTTTGTCTAAGTCCACTCACTAAGATGTCCACAGTTCCCATCTCCCCCATCCACACATAAACACTTAGAGGCAGATATGGAAGTTTAGAGTCCAGCTTGGCTCTGGGTAAATCCAAGTATGGGGGTCTTGCCACACTGCACCAGAGGCTAGCTGTCCCCAGGGGAAGGGGTGGAGGGTGTGCAGCCTGGCATTTCAGAGTGGTGCTGGGGCTAGAGGAGGTTACAGAGACTCCAAGCAGCAGATCTAGTTCTCCCGGGCCTGGGAGAGGGAGGTGACACAAGGTACCAGAGTCCCCGAGGGCTTTCTGGGGGTGCCACCTGAAGAGCAGGAGGAGGGACCGTGGGGGCAGCAGGCAGGGACCTACCTAGGACCTAAGATACCCAAATCCCATGCATGTGTCCAGAGGCATGCTGACTAGGCCTGGGCTCCTGCAGCAGCATCCTGCCAGGCCACAGGGCTGGCCCTCTACAAGGACAAGCAGCTGTAGCATTTTTAAAAAAACAACCTTTCATCTTAGGATACTTGGAGATTTCCAGAAAAGATGGAGAGATGGCACGGGGCATCCCCATAGGCCTACGCTTAGGGCCAATGCCTCACACAACCACAGCAATGAAGATCTGCCCATCCAGAGGGCAAAATCGGGATCTTTTGCTAGGTCTGAGGGTTCCTTGGCTTTCTAGCAAGTAGACAGAAGGTGTGGCCACACTGTGCCCACTGGGGACCTGCATGTCCACACTGTGCCTGTGTGTTCTCTCCCAGAGACTGTGCAGGCTGGCAGGCGGCAGCGTGAGCATGGAGAGGTGTGCACACGCTACTCCACAGCAGAGAGGAACAAAAAAGACAGCCTGCTCACAGAAACCCAATCCTCCTAGCCTCCTTTGCAGAGTGGTGCGACTGTTCCTGAAAACGGTGTCTGACAGCAAGAGGACACCAAAGCTGGGCACAGGACTCTCTCTCCCCACTGGGTACATACAGCTGAGTTAAAAATACTCTGTTCTGTACTAATTACCACCCCACCCCCAGCCCGCATGAAGAATGTTTCCTGTGACCCTCAGAGGACAGCGATGTTCACGGTTCTCTGTCACTGAGAAGGAGCAACGAGACAGAACAGCACGATCTTTGCCCGTACCAGGGGCCGCCACAGCTCAGACTCTCTGGGGATAATGCTGTACAGCCTTTCTCTGCCAGTACTCAGGTTTTAAACAAGAGCCCCACTTTGGCTTTGCAGACACACAGATGGGACAGAATCTGGAGTCCTTTGTGGCACTCAGGGGTCAAGAGACAAGTCCTCAAGCCACACTAGGACAGTATGCTTCAGGACACGGGGTCTCAGTCCTTCACAGACACATTCCCTCTTTGCGACTGTCTCCTTCACAGCCAGAGCACTTCCAGGTCTAGATGTAGGCCCTGCACGTACCTGCCCATGTGGGAAAATAAGTGGTGGGTGTTTCACTTTAGCACTATTTATAGTAATAAAGTTGAAACAAATCAAATGGAAGAATAGGTGTGCAAATTATAGGACACCATGTGGTCGAATACCACGCAGCCATGAAAAAAGAACCAAGTAGATCTGTATGTGCCAAACTACAAAATCCACTGAGAGCTATTGGAACGAAGGCCGCATTAGAACATGGTCTAGCACTTAGGAGATGCTAATGAATGTTATCGTAATGTTTGAAGATCATCACCCTGGGCTGTTTATGAAGATGTAGAACAACATCTGTGGGATCCTGCCACACAGATAGGAGGAAGAGGGAGTCTCTCTATATAGAGGACACCTCAGCAAGGTCCCCAGGAAATGGGAATGGGTGCAGGGGAATGAGTCAAAGGAGACCTTTTTATTATACACCTTGTTGTACTGTTGGAATTTTTATCACATATGTGTACCACCTACTTTAAATCTTTTATTGTAAGTTACCATAGAGATAACTAAAACAATAATCTGACTGGCCCCAGCAGTGAGGGGCAGATGGCCATGTAGGTGGCATGTGAGAGGTGACCATCTATCTCTGAAGGCCCGGCAAGCTGAGGTTGGTCACTCGGTTGTCACAGGCCTCCCCGCTCTTACCCACACAGAGGACGCAAAGAAGAACAAATGCTGATCTCTCAGGCTGCCATGCTTTTATTTTACATACGGCTCACAGACCTCACCATGGGGATGCCCGAAACACTGGACGCGAAGCATGAGGCATGACGGTGATGGTAGGGTTGGAATGCTGAACACATGGGGCCCTCAAGAAGCACAGGTCAAGGACACAGCACAGGGGCAAAGGCCACGAGGGAGCTCCCAGGGATCCTGTGTCACCATGAACCTTGGGTCAAGGACAGCAGGGAACCTATGTGTGATTCAGGAAGATGGTCAACCAGGAAAAAAAAAATCAGAACAAAAATAACTTGGAGCATTGAAAGCTTTACTAAAGTAGAAAATTCTCTGATGCAATGAGGACAGTGTCCCAAATGGCTACTGCCGTCCCTCCCCATCCCACGTCCCTACGCTCTGCCTCTGTGGGGACAGAGCTCCTGGGAACAAACCTGGCTCCTCATCCGCAGGGCCCTAGGCCAGCTCAGGGTGTCCACAAAGCCTCTGAGGGGCAGAAGTGCAGCTGAGGCAGCCTTGCCCAGCAATGTTCCCTTTCCCCACGGAGGCTTGCTTCATCCACAATTAACAAGGGGTCAAGGCCACACTGTCATCCTTCTGTTCCTTCTCTTTAATTATCCTGCTGCCATTTTAACATGGAGACCCAAGGTCTAAAATTAGGCTACTGGATCTCACACTAACTTCCCAAGCTCCCTGGGGAAGGAGGTGCAAATCTGCACTCAGGGACACTGTCTTCTGGACATGCTGCTCCCTCGCCTGTCCCCGCCCCATCCCGGCCAGGAGACTTAGCTGGGGGCCGCCTGCTGTGGTGGGCCAGGGCAGGGGGTGCCAGAGGTCCCCCTGCCACCTCCCAGAAGCCCCAGCTGCAGCCTGTCCTTCATGGAAACCCCAGGCACACAGGCTTCCACTGAGGTGCGAAGGCACCAGGAGGCAGGCAAGGGATTAGAGAGGCTTTGATGTCCCCACAGAGTGTTCTTTGCAGACTCTGCACTCATGGTCAGGAAGGAGTTAAGGTCATTGCCTCCTTTCATCCAGGCCACAAAATCAGATTCAGGGACAAAGAAGGAGGTAGAGCTGGGATTCCAACAGCCCTCAGACTTGCACCCTTCACCCGGGAAGGGAGACCCAGCCACTTGTTCCTTCCCACTTGTCCCCTGGCAGTGGGGTAGGAGGTGTTCCAGGTCACCTGGGCTTGGCTGTGGAAATGCAGGGAACCTGCACACCCTGGACTCCCTGTTTTCTCACCCACCTGTAATGATCCCTGTTGCCTAGTTTCTTAATCACTTTCCTCGTTGCTAAGACACGCACCCAATACCCGCAACTTAAAGGAGGACAGACTTATTTGGCTCACGTTTTTAGCTCATGGTTGGCCAGCTGCAAGGCAGGAAGGCATGCTGGAAGAAGGATGACTGGAGTAAAGCTACTCACCTCATAGTCCCCAGGAAACAGAGGACAAATGGAGGAGCCAGGGAAGGGAGATACAGCCTACGTCTGGGCTCCAGTGACCTGCCTCTTCCCACCAGACCCGGACATTGAACGGCAAATCAGCTAGAAGCCCCCATAATCCAATCACATTCCAAAAGCCCCACCTTTAAGCACATGAGGCTTTGGGGGGACGTGTAGATGTAAACCATAACACCTGAGGACACGGCAAGAGACTGAGAGCTAGAGAGATGCTCACACGGGACACCTTTGCCAGTGGCCACCAGGAACACCTCCATCTCACAGTGAACCCTCAAATCAAGTTGCATACTGGCCCCATCGCCCTGGAATACTCCTGAACTGCACCCTTTAAGCTCTCGATTGTCCCCAGACCTTGAAGACTGGTGTCAAACTGGTCACCAGCACCAGGCTGACTCAGACTCACTCCCCACTGAGGCCACCTCCCTAAGACCCATCTCCAGGGACTTTCCACAGGGCTTTTCACTCACAGCCACTCACAATCAAGTAAGGCCTGCATTCCTTCCAACTCTGCACATCTGCTGGAGAGCCAAGCAAAACCTAGATGGTTCTGTGGATAACTCTCCTGGTTCCCCTGATTCCTTCTTCTGCCTTGACAGAGGCCACATCTGACTACAGCAGCAGAACATGCTGCATCTGGGGAGTCTCCAGCCCCCTCTCTTCCACTGAGCACAAACCAGCCAGGTGGTAGGTGAGGGCTGTCCTGGACTGTATGGTCGGGAAGCTTCTCCGGGAGAGGTTTTGGACCTGTGGCCTGGCCATGAGCAGGAGCTGCCACGGAGAGAGCAACAGAGCCGGGCAAGGGCCACACTGGAAACTCAGCAAAGATCCAGCAGCTGCAGCATCTGGGTGCTCCCAGCACCTCCCATTTCTCTCCTTGACTTCTCCGGCAAACATGCCTGTGCAGAGCGGTTTGGCCTTCAGTATAAAGAAGACAGTGACCCTGTTGTCAGCTGTGGTGTGAAGTTAGGCTTCTGTCCTTCAGTGAACATGGGAAGGTGTCTGACAATCCATGAAGGGGCAAAAGATGTCGACACCCAGATGTTTGCATATCCCCATCACTACATCTTGCTTTAGTGAAAATGGTCAGCTTTAGAGGCATAAATAAGGCATTTTGAGCATGATCCAGCTCGCCAGCAAGGGTGGAGCAAATGACCCTGGCTCTGGCCACATTCTGAACCAGCAAACATGAACTGTTAGCTGCTTGGGACTGAGTACATGGAACCCTTGAATGCAGGATTTCATCAGTAACAACCAATGCAATTACAACCTTTTTTTCATCATCAGAGTGTTTAAAAATATGCATTGCACAAAAGTGAAAGGCAGAGGAGAGAGGGGACATATTCACTTATTCATTCAACCAACATTTATGTGCCACAAATGTTGAGGAGGGGCTGCAGGGTGGTCCCCAGGCACAGGTACCTGAGCACTAATAGACACGGTGCTAACCCCTGATCACCGGGTTCTCACAATGACTCTGAAAGCAGGAACAGACACCTGTCAGTATCTGCGGGGGCCAAGTTCCAGGATTCCCCTTGGACACACAAATCCCTGGATGCTCAAGTTCCTTGTACAAAATGGCATAGCATTTCCATGTAACCCTTGCAAATCCTTCTTAGACTTTAAATCATCTCTAGATAACTTACAATACCAGTGTTATAGAAATAGTTGTTGTACTGTATTGTTTAGGGAATAACTAGAAGGAAGAAAGTGTGTACTGTGCAACACAGAAGCAACTTTTTCTGAATATTTTTGATCCAAAGTTGGCTGAACCTGAGGACACAAGACCCGTGGATATATGGAGGGCCGAAGTACCCTTTTATGCCCGTTTCACAGGAGGAGAAACTGGGACACAGAGCTGTGAAGGGCTTCCCAAAGTCACCCAGCACATAAAGCAGTGGGGCTCTGCACAGCCCGCCCCCTACTCCCTACCCCCAGGAGGAAAGGCACTCTCTCAGAGGACAAAGTCTCAGGGACAGGTGAGGTGGCTGGGGACAGAGTGGGGCACACTTCTCCTGTCCCCAGAGCACTGGGGAAGCAGGAGTCCAATTCTCACCAGCTTCATCATGATGCCTATTTTCCCAAGCACCAGAGCAGCCTGGTACCAACAAAGACACCTGAGGTCCCACTGACTGCGTGACCTCGGACAGGTGCCCTCCATCAGGATACAAGTTCTTTTCTCTCCCTCTTCCTTCCCTCCTTCCTTCCTTCCTTCCTTCCTTCCTTCCTTTCTTTCTTTCTTTCTTCTTTCTTTCTTTCTTTGTTCTTACCAGTGATTAAACGTAGGACCTTCACTCTGAGCTACAACCCTACTTTATTTATTTTTTTATTTTGAGAGGGTGTGATAGTTCATTGTGATATCAACTTGAATGGATTAAGAAATGCCTAGCAGAATAGTTCGGGGTGTGTCTGGGTGACTGACATGTAAGTTACAAACTGAGGAAGGAAGACACTCTGGATGTGGGTGGCACTGACACATACCCCAGATGGAATAAAAAGGAAAGAAGGAGGAAGTTGTCCCTTTTGCTTCTTCAGAGGAGCTCCGATCTTTGCCATTGTTTTTAGACACTTGTTTCCAATTCCTTCAGGCTTCCAGCACAGACTCTTCAGCCTTCCAACACAGACACTTTGGCTTTCCTACACAGACTCACGCTGGACTCTGCAGTGAGCTCCAGGCCTTTGACTTTCAACTGGATGTTCCAGCTCTCCAGCATGCAGGTGGCCATTTTGCATTCTTCCACCCTGACTCTGCTAGCAGCCATTGTAAGCCTACTTTGTAAATCCTTTATATCTCATATATATATATATATATATATACATATATATACATAAGTCTGTTCCTTTAATGACGCACAGGGTCTCGCTAAATTGCCCACGCAGAGGTTGAACTTGCGATCTTCCTGCTTCGGCTGTTCAGTATGCTGGGATCACAGGCATGCACACCACACCCAGCTTAGATTCTTCCTCTGAAAGGTGGGGAGGAACTTTCCAGAACCATCACCTTCTAGGCCTGTATCACCAAAAAGGATGGAGAGATGAGTGCATGCCTGGAGACAGCTGGACAACTTCACCGCCGAGCCCTCAAGTCTGAACCTCCCTTTTTCTTTGGCCCCTCTGGGACCAGTCTGGGGCTGGGGTTCAGCTCAGAGTGATCTGGGCTCCTTTGAAGGATGATTTAGTTTTGAGAGCTGGTCCACTCTGACCACTGATGCCTATCACAATGTCCCAAGGGCCCTGCCAACCTCCAGGCACTGAAGAAACAAATATTCATCCTCCATGGCTAAAGTCATGTTTGTTTGCTGCCTCTGATTCACTGAAATGGGCCTCTGGGCAGAGTGTCGAACAGTACCCACTGGAAGGCTGAGAAGGTGGCTGAATGGTCGGTCCCTTGGCCTTCCTTTCAGCTCTCATTCTGCCAGGGAGATCCAGGGCCAGAGGCCTCAGTCTCCACAGATGATGCATACTATGATTTGGACATGGTGCATCACCAAGAGTCCACGAGCTGGAGGCTTGGGTGCCAGGGTGGCAATATGAGAGATGGTGGGCTGTCGAGAGGTGGGGCCTAGTGCTGGTTCCTTAAGTCATGGGGCCATGGGACTAAGGTAGATCTCATGGGACCCCTGACTTCTGCAGACAGGCGCTGTAATAAGCACCTGAGCCTGACTACTGTCTGGTGACATGCTTTCATTCCTACACACACTCCTCCATTGTCTACCACCCACCATGGGGCCCTCTTGAGTCTCCATAACTGTGAGCTAAATAAATCTCCTTTCTTCATAAAGTTGCCCAGCCTCAGCTATTTCACGGTATAATAAAAAGAGAACCCATACCATGTGGCTTTAAGGAAAGACTTGTTGAAGCCTCAAAGTACCAGGCACCAGGACTTAGTCATGAGCAAAACACAGCTGCTGCAGAGAGAGAAGACAAAGCACATGCAGGAACCAACATTCTGCTGAGGCAGCCTGGCATCTCTCCTCAGCACCAAGATAAAGAAAATGACCAGCGAGTTTCAAGGCAATAGAGGCCCCCACCGGGCTGTAAGCTCCCAACAGCAGGGCCAGGCGCTGCTAAATTTAACCTCCTTAAAACTCCACAGCAGGTCACCCGCCCTCAGGGCAGTGCTGAGGGTTTGGTGCTGCCTGGGGTCTCACACCTGAAGAAGGGCCTGGCCCAGGGGCCCCGCACATCTGACACCAGCCTAGGCCAGAGCCACTGAGGGTCAGAGCCTCCTGTTGCGGGTGTGGGGGTCATGTCCCGTGGGCTACTGAATACACATAGGGGCTCTGAAGCTCCTCCCTCCTTCCACAGAGGCCAAAAGAGCCACTCAAAGCATCAGGGATTGAAGAGATGGTTAAAAAGCCCTTGATTTGCTGGAAAGGCCCATGGGGCAGGAGCTCTGCTGTTAATGGGGCTGTCAGATGCACCTGCAGATGCGGTAGCCCAGGACACTGTGGGGGCTGCCACTCCACAGAAAAGCAAGTTCTCATCTTTAGTCCAGAGCAGGATGCTGAAGAGAGTCGGGAGGCTGCAGTCTGGGCAGACCCCCAGGGGCCCTGGGGAGGCATGATTTGCCTCCGATCCCTGAGCTTTTCTTCCACCTCCCTCAGTCCCCAGCTTCCCCAGAGCCTTTGTGGCTACTCCAGCCCCTCTCTGGCCTCTGCACATCCTTGCCAGCCAGCCTCCACTGGACACACCCAGAAAGCGCCAAGCTCCTTCCTTGGCTTTTGTGACATTTTTGTCTGAGCACCTGCCCAACTGCCCTGCACTAGGCTCTGTGGGCCTTTGTCTCTTGGGCCATGCAGCATTATGAAACAGTCGTGAGGTGCTTACAAAATACACACAGTGAACAGAAGGGAAATGTGAAATGGAAGACACTGGTATGCAAATGGAGTACTGCAGGAAAGAGAGTTGGGTCAGAAGCCCTCTTGCATGCTTTGGACCAAGGCAGCCACAGATGCTCAAGCAGGTGGTAGCAGACTGGGGTCAATCACCAGGCTCCACAACCAGCTTCCTGTTCATCTCTAACACCCCACAGCTCCTGCCAGACCAATGCTTTCCACGGGACAAATGCCCAGGAAGTAGCTGCTAAGAGAAAAAAAGCAAAGAGCCAGGCACAGTGGTGTATATTTATAGATCTGGCTACTTGGGAAGACTAAGGCGGGAGGATCACTTGAGCCCAGAAGTTCCAGGCTAGCCTGGGCAACATTGTGAGTGACCCCCAAGCCCCATCTGAAAAGAATCACAGCAAACCTTAGCAGGCCTGGGGCTATGCCCAGGTTGGCACAGGGAGGGAGGTGCAGGGTGACATTGCAGGATTGGGGACTTCAACAAGCCACATTCCCAACTCCTGGCAGAGGCAAGGGTCCGGGATTGGCAGGGCCTACACAGCTGGGGAAGACAGTCCTTGGGGAAGGTGCCAGTTCCTGGGCCTGTGGGATGCCAAGCTGAGCTGCGAGTCTGTCCTACACGTCCTGAGGGTTGACCCAGAGGGCTCTGGTGCCTGTGAGCAGATGGCCAGGTAGGGGTCAGCCAGAGATCATCCAGGACAGCCACCAGCAACAGAGTGCTCAGCGGACTGGGCCAGACATCAGAGCCCCATGTGCATGGCACCTGTGGTAACTTCCTACTGTAGGACAAGAGGAACAGGAGGGGATACCAGCTGGAGCCAAGGGAAGGGCAATGGAGTAGACCGGAGTCCACTTGGGCAACAGACACATACTTATTTCCTTCACAACTTGGCCCTTGCTTTCTGTGCAATCTAACAAGCCCCCTTCCAGCTGCTGCCCCTCCAAAGACTGCTCCACCCCAGCAGGAACCACACTCCAAAGACAGCCCAACCTGTGTGCCCAGGGCTCAGAGCCCCAGGACCCCAGGAACCCCAGGACCCCAGGAGCACCTGAATCCATTCTTAGTGGTGCAACTGGAAAGGTGTCCATCAGCAGGCCCCTTGCTATTTCCAAAATGCATCTCAAAACTGTTCATTCTCTATATCCCCTGGGCTGGGGATTTAGCTCAGTGGTTAAAGTTCTTGCCTTGCAAGCACAAGGGCCTGAGTTAGATCCCCAGCACCAAAAAAGAAAAAAAAAAAAGTATGCATATACACACACACACACACACACACACACACACACACACACATACATTCTCTATATCCCTAGCAGAGGATGTTCATAAAACCAAACATCAGATCTTGTCTCTGGTCATTTCACTTTGTCCTGACAGCCTCACCAGGGAAGGTGTTATTCTCCCCACTTTTACAGACAAGGAAACTGAGCCCCAGAATTTTCACATGGCCCGACCCCCCACTCCACAGCAGCCCAAGGTGCAGTAAAGCTGACCCAAACCCTCCCTCCATGCACCCTCATGCAACGGGACTTCTGGGAGAAGGGAAGCAGGGAGAATGGAGGCAGCAGAGGCTGAGGAAAGCCTGAGCCAGGGTTTTTCATACAGGCCTTGCCCACAGAGTAAGCCCAGGCCACTATGCCTGTTTCACAGAAAAGAAAACTGAGGCTCAAGGTGGGAGAACAGGGCCCGAACAGAGGTAACCTGTCTGAGGCTGGTGCCCACTTCTGGGCAAGGGATCAGGCATACAGAGGGACGGCAGTCCCCCTCATTAGGGAGCAGCTCAGCACTGGCTCCTTGAAATGAGCCTTCCAATCCTCAGAGGTGTCCAAGGCCGTGGGGTGGGGACAAAGCTGTCCTAGTGGCCAGTGAGGAGCGCAGGGAGGCATGGGGGCAGGAGGATTTGAGGGCTCTGGACCGGGGTAAACATTGGGACACAGTGAGTCTAGGCCAAGAGACTCAAAAGTGGCCCAGAGACCAGGGCGGCCACAGAATCCTGGGGCAGGAAAAGCCCGTTACTTCCTTAGGCAAAGAGGGAAACAGGTTCAGAGTGGGTGAAGCAGCCCTAGCCAGCCACCATGTGCCTCCCTGTTCAGTACTCTCATCCTGCTAGCTCTAACTCCCCTGGTGCCTATACCAGGCCCACAAGACCGAGTCTTGGAGTCAATCGCAGCAGAGACGTGGGCTGATGCAGGTTTATCGGAGCGGGTTTCTAGGCGACTGGCTGGAATGCGGTTCCTGTACAGCACCCCATGCGCCTCCCTGCCCAGTCCACAGCCATGGGTAGGTGCCTGCTGAAGGCAGACAAAGGACCTTCCTGTGTGTGCAAAGGCTCTGGGTCCTCCCTCAACCTCCAGGACACCAGACACAGGAATGTTCACAGGGCAGACATACCCAGGGCTGCTGCTGGAGCTGGGTTGAGTGGGTCTGGATAGGAGGCAGGAGCAGGCAGAGTGACTGTCCCCTACACTCTCCCCTACCCTCACCACCTATGGGTCACATCCCCAGCACACACAATCTGCTTCTACCAGTAAACAAAAGTCAAGGTGGAGGCTTTCTGGGGAGGAAACTGGGACACAGAGAAGGCAGGTAACTTGCCCAAAACCACACAGCAAATAAGCAACAGAGGCTGGACTGACATTAGCCTGTGTGGGCTCACAGCCCCACTCACTACCACAGGCCCAGGGGATTTAGAGGAAGAGCTGGGAGAAAGTACTGAACCCGGGGCAGGGGAAGCAGGTCAGAGCCACATCTGCGCAGACATAAGCAGACCCCTGAAGAAAAGCCCCAGTAATCACCTGATGGCTGCAGCATGCCAGCAAGTCTAGACCAGCCTCCTGCCACATCTCTACAGCTCCTGGCCACCCCACATCTTCAAGGCCATGTCCAGCCACACCGCTCTCCTTGTCCTCTACCTCCACCACCCCATCCTCACCTGCACACTGCCCTTCAGCTGCCCATCTCCCTGGGCCTGGGATCCCAAGCCATCCTGGTACACTCTGGGGACTCAGCAACAATGAGTGATGAAACCTAGAAGGGCAGGTAGGATCCTGCTGGCACCCTCTTCTCTCCTTCCTCCCTCCACAATCTTTCCTGCCCCTTCCTCTGGATGCCACAGTCAAATCCTATTTGCCCCCAGGACCCAGGGGGTCTCGTGTGATCAGCAGGACCCTGTCCCCAAACATCTAATGGGCATGGTGGGGCAGGACCCCAGGGACAACAGCTGCTCACACTCAAGCTTGACAAGCGGCCAGACGCTGCTCGTGCCGCATCTTTGACCTCATCACAGCCCAAGCAGGAGAAGGCTACAGCTAACCCTATTTCACAAAGGAGGAATCTAAGGCACAGAACTGGGGTTTGGGCCCCTGCCTACAGTAACAGGCTGCAGGTGAATAACCAGCCACAACTGGACCCGGGCAGCCAGGTCCAACTGTCCAGCCTGAGCATACCCTGCAGGGGCCCACACAAGGAATAAGGAGGAAACTGGCTAGTTCCCACAAAAGTCTGAAGTCAGGGTGAGGCAGATAGTGACCCTGGATGGAGGCAAAGAGGACAAAGCCAAGCATCAGAGCTGCTGAGCGGCTCCAGAGCCATTATCACTATGATCCTTCTCATCCTTGCAGCCTGCCAGGCACTGCACTCTGCCAACGTGCAGAGGCCAGGAATCGTGCACAGGTGGCAGGACGTGTGTCCAGAGGTCCGTGAGATTTGGCTGGGAGCGCAGCTACTCCAGATCCCTGATGCAGCCAGGGGAAGGACTCTGTGGACTGGAGGACATTGGCTTCCCTTCCATGTGGCTGCCTCACGTGGCCATTCCATGTGCAGACCTGCCACAAGAAGTCCCACGTGCAGCCAAAATATTGACACAGGCGGGGTGCACACAAGCCCAGAAGTCAAGCTGTCGAGGAGTCAGCACAGAGCACCTGTGGGCCCTAGACTCCCGTGAGAGAGGCTAACAGGACCAATGGGTGACAGGTGTGTGGAGGGCTTCTTCCTGCCATCTGGGCCAGGCCACACTGCCACTCGAGACTATTTCCATCCTTCCCGGACCCCGGTGGTATGTGTGCACATGTCTACAGGGGCAGGTTGGGAGGGCACAGGAGAAAGAGCCAGCTGCCAGGCCCGGTTCTGCACTCATAGCTGTGTGACACTGGCAAGTCAAGGACTCTCTGAGCCCCAGTGGCTGCTTCTGTAAAACCTGGGGTGACCCTATCACAGGCCCTGAGTCAGCTAAGGGGGTAATGAAAAGATAGCAGCAGTGGCAGGGGTGGTGGTTGAAGGAGCAGTCACAATAATAAAGACACTTATGATCAGGACGTTTATGATAGCAGCCACTGTCATTACAGAGCACCTGAGAAAACACTGTCCCCTCTCCTCACACATAGCTGTTCTGCCCCCTTCACTACAGCAGTGTCAAATGCTAGTGCTGAAGACTCATCTCCCTGTCTGACAAGGGACAGAAGAGAGACAAATCTGTGCACAACACCCTCTCGCCATCACCCCTTCCCTGAAGAAACGCTCCCACTCACAGGGAAGGAAGCCTCGGTAGGTGTGGTATCTGTGGCCGTTGGCCTGACACTATGGAATCAGGACAGCCGGCTGGGTTCTGAGGCTCATCTCAGGGCGTGACCGGACAGAAGTGGAGAGGGCACAGGGGCAGGAGGCCTTGGCCTGGCGAATGGGCAACAGATCCAGGGCCCTTGGATGAAATCCATGTATCAGGCTCCTGCTTGAGGACAGTCCAGGTCCCCTCACTTCCTACAGGGGCTGGGGGCTCCATGTCCACACAGGGAGAACATATCCCAACCTCACAGCCCACACCTACCCTGGCAGTGGATTCCAGAGGCACCAGGGCCAGTCCTGTTGGGTAAAACAATTCAGATGGGTGTCCCCTGTAGGTGTGCTGTGGGGCTCAGGCCAACCTGCTATACTGCCAAGCCTATCTGTCCCCAGGTAGCATTTGCTCCGGGGGTCCTGGGGCCAGGTAGAAGGATGGGCACAGGCGAATAGGCACAGCCTCCCAGAGAGTGTGTTCTGGCAGACACTTGGGCTTCATGGGTTGTTACTGGTGCTTGTCTGGGTACAGGACAGGGCTTGGGGCCACACCCTGGGTGTAGCCCCCTAGTAACCATATGGCCTCTGCCTATCTTACTGAACATGCTATAGCATGCGCCCACTTTCCACTGGGCTCTCCACCAACATCTGCAGGAAGATATCCCAGGCAGAAGTCCAGGACATGCCTCTAGGAAAAGGGGACAGACCAAAGGCCAACAAGGCCACCAAAACCTCACAAGCCATGGCTGGAGTGTAACTCAGTGGTAGGGAGCCTTGCCTAGTATATGCTAGGTTCCTTCCCCGGCACTGCAAAAAAACAAATAAAAAACCACCACAAGCAAACAAGCAAACCCCTTCCACTGTACTGAAGTTATTGCTCACACCATCATTCATCTGATGCCCATGATAACACCCGCTGTGTATGTGGCCAGAGGGGAATAGCAGCAGAAGAAATAGACACTGTTGGTGGCCTACTGTGTGCCTTGAGGAAAGCTGCCATTTTCCACACTGTGCCCCTTATCTAAGCCCCAAAGAAGCATTATGCTTATTTAGCCACACCGGAGACCTGGGCTCTGATCCCCACTCTATAGAGGACCTTGTCCCCTGATATGGGTGCAGTCATCACTCTCACCACAGACCCCTCTGCCCTTGAGTGCAGCCCTCATAGCCCAGCCCAGTTACTCCAACCATCCCCGCCCAGGGGCTGGGCACTGTCCTTCAGCTGACCCAGTCAGCCAGCGCTGGCTCCTGGGGAAGAATCCTCCAGCATCCAACCTGCACAGGGCCTGGGAGGCCCGAGCCCTTCACCGGCTGTGGCAGATTTCTCACTGGATACCTTTCCACTGCTTCCCCGACCAGGACTTGGCATCCTGCACTACTGGCCAGGAGAGGTAAGTGGGGTTGGACTGGGGGGCTTCAAGCTGCTTCTCCCTCCGCCCCCAGTGGAATCTCCATCCCAGAATCTAGCTGTTCCAAGCCCCCTTCCCCAACTTCCTTGGATTGATGGGATCCAAAATGTTTAGCATTCAAATGATCTCGAGAGACAGTTTAACTCAATTCCTTTTTGTTAGCCCAGGAACCTACATGCAGATGAGGCCAACAGAATTCACCCGAATTCACAGCAAGGTGACACACAATGGAATTACAAGGGACTAAGGTAGCAAAACTGTGGGAACAGAAGTCCTTCAGGAACATTTGCCTAGCTTGCCCCTAACTGCTCACCTCCGTCCCCATGGGAGGCCAGGGCAGGCTAGGCAGGGCTGCTTCCCAGGTGAGCCCCTAGGATGGCAGCTACTGGAACACCTCCACCCAGTACCACCTCGCTCTCGTATCACACCCCCACACCTTCCACCAGAGGAGCTGGCACCTCACTGTCCATGTCAGTCACAGGCGAGGGCTGTAACAGCAGCCATGTAGGTGGGGTCTCTGCCAAAATGATGTGCCTAGAGGCAGAGAGGGCCACGTAGGGCCGAAGGCTCCAGCCACACCCGCTTCCATTACACTACACTTTGTGGGGAGCCAGCTCTCCACTGAGCAGAGGGCCCCACCTCAGGACATTTTCAAAGGTCTTACCAAGCAGGGTGACCCATGTGGCTGTTTGAGTCCCCTGTCACCTACAGAGTCTTGTGCTGCTCACAGCGGGTGGATAAGTGATTTTGAAAACTGTAGTAAGTGCTTGCCTACCAAGCACAAGGCCCTGAGTTCGATCCCCAGCACCAAAAACAAAAAAACAAAAAACAAAAAAAACTGTAGTAGGGGAATTTTTGCAGGCTCCTCCTCCCACTCTCTGTTGATCCCTGGGCCTCTCCCAATTCTCCATTTTCCATCAGGTGACTGGACTCTCCACCCCCCACCCAGGACCCTGGAGTCAGGCTGCTTGGCTCTGAGTCTAGTCCCTCTTGAGATCTTACCCACAGGCTGACCACCAAGCACACCTCAGCTCTCAGACACCAGAACTCACAGAAGCCTTGTTCAGGGAGGTCATGCCAGTGTCCTCTCCTTGTGAATAAACTACTAGAATTACCTCAGGATCCAGCAGCAACACACAGGGTGCTATGATTTGTCCCCACCCGATTTACATGAGGACTTAATTCCTCAATACAGCAGTATGAGGGGGCAGAGCCTGGTGGGAGGGTGTTAGATCTGTTAATCTAATTAATAGATTAATTTCACTTTGGGGACTGGGTTAGCTACCACACAAGCAGGCTGCTGTAAAGCAAGGTTACCCCTGTGTTTTCCCTTCCTTACATGCACACTTGCCTGTCCTGTCCACCGCCCGCCAGGAGGTGGGCAGCACGTGAACTTCACCAGACACTAAGTTGATGTGGCGCCACACTCTTGGACTGCCGAGCCTCCAGAACCAGGAGATAAATAAATGTATTTCCTTTATAAAACTAACCAAACTGAGCTATTCTGTTATAGTGACAGGAAGTAGACCAGGACACAGGGAACCCTTCCCGGAAATGCAACTGGGGCTATAGCCAGGGGCCTCAGGACACAGCAAGACCCCACCAGGGACAGGTTGGGACTTGATTCTCTCCCAGCTGAGTCTCACTGTGCCAATCAGATAGGGAATGAGGAGGGCATGCAGGTGGGGACAAGGTGGCAGGAATGCAGTTGCCACTTGACTAATCGATGAAGCCTGGTGACAGCAGCGATGATGCTGGAAAGCCCAACATCACCTGCCACTGTGTGGCCAAGAACATGCACACTCCTCCTCAGTTCCTGAGTCTCTAACAGTCCCTTGCTTTGAGCCAGAGATCCGGATGGTCCTGTTGCCAGGCAGCTCCCAGGGCCGCTGCCCCTCGGAGTCCAAACCTTTTGCACCCACCTTCTCCCTGCAAAGCTCACTGCGCACAGGAGTACAGCAAGCAAAGGATGCCCCTGCAGACTGGCACAAGGCCACATGGCCAGAGAAGTGAAGTGACTTACTGCAACTCTTGCAGTAAGTCAGCAGCGAAATGAGACAACAACCCATGACTTGGAAATTTTCCACAAAAATCTTGATTTGGCCCCAAAAGAAGATCCCAGGTGTAGTAGTACAGCCATGACAGAAGGTGGTGTGGAGGGTCCTCAAAAACCTGAAAACAGAACTACCATGTGACCCGCAAGCCCACTGCTGAGTATACAGCCAAAGGAAAAGAAGGCAGCACACCAAAGAGGCACCTGTGCCCACCTCAGCACCATCCACGACAGCCAAGGCCCAGGATCAATGGCGATGTCCCATGGTGGGTAATCAGATCAAGAAAACATGGCAGTTGGATAGGCAATGGAATATTATTCAACCATAAAATGGAATGAAAGTCTGTCATTTTCAGGAAAATGGGTGAAAATGGAGGACATTACGCTAAGTGAAATAAACCAGCTACAGAAAGACTCATATCCGGAAGTTAAATAGTCACTCTCTGAGAAGTACGAAGCAGAACAGAGGTCACTAGAGGCGGAGGAGGAGGAGAGCATGGAGGAGGTTTGAGAACAGGCACTAAAACACAGACAGAGCCGGGCATGGTGGCGCATGCCTGTAATCCCAACACCCAGGAGGCTGAGGCAGGAGAACTGCTGAGCGTTCAAGGCCAACCCAGGCTACACAGTGAGACCCTGCACCAAAAAAAAACCAAAAAACACAGACAGAAGGAAACACTTTAGTGAGGTAACTATAGTGCCCACCAATTTATTATAGATTTGATAAAGAACTAGATGAGAAAGGAGTTAGAAGGCTCCCACCACAAATGGTAAATGTTTAAGGACACAGAAACACGTACATTTACCAAATCATCACACTGTACCCCATCAATATGTACAATTACTATGTGTCAAAAGATGGATGGATATGACCAAAATATGTTATATGCATTTATGAAAACACCACATTGAAACCCAATATTTTATAAAATTAATAGGCACTAATAAATTTTTTTTCCTTTTTTGAGACAAGTTCTTGCTATGTATCCCAGGTTAGCTCTAACTCCCTATGTAGCCCAGGCTGGTCTCAAACTCAAGATTCTCCTGCCTTAGTCTCCTGAGTGCTGGGATTATCGGCATGCACCATCACGCCTGACTAAAAAAGTATGGAGGAGGAAGGGGGGGAGGCCCAAGAAGAGTGTAAAGCAAAGAACACAGCCAGCCGGTGTCTGAGTTCCTCAGACACTGGTGGTTGCATCTCATTATTCCTGACAGTGTGCTCATGGGGTCCATGAAGGAGTTACAGCCATTTTTACAGATAAAAAGGGAAAATGGCCAATTGTGGTCCAGGTGCTCCCAGCAGAGTAGGGCTGACCATGTTCTCCTGCTTCCTAGGTCCACCCTGAGACAGCTAAGCTAGCCCTCAGTCTTATGGAGTTAACAGACATACTGGGAAATGGGGAAGTACAGTGTACCAGTCTTCAAGGCTATAAAGTTAAAGATAACACCCAGGAGACAGGAGGATGGGAAGTCAGCTCAGTCTTCAAAGACTATGTGGTCAGCAGAGATATCAAGAAGCCAGGCCAAGAAAGACAAGATCATTAAGATCAAACTCACTGAAGCGGGGGAGTGATCTGCCCTGCTCCAAAATCCAATTAGGAACGTTTCCAGATGATAAGGCACAAATTCCAGACGGCAAAGGAATTTTCCATGCATAGAATACTCACTAAAGTAAACTACGGTTACTTTTATTTTATGCCTGGAGCCAGTGCACACCTCTGATCCCTCTCTAAGAGGCTGAGGCAAAAGGACCACAAGTCCCAGCCTAGTCTGGGCAATTTAGGGACTTAGTGAGACCCGTTCTCAAAATGAAAAGAGCTGGAGCTGGGCATGGTGACACATTCCTGTAGTCCCAGCACTCGGGAGGCTGAGGCAAGACGATCACTGTGAGTTTGAGGCCAGCCTGGGCTCCACAGTGAGTTCAAGCCCAGCCTAGACTGCATAGTGAGACCCTGTCTCAAAAAAGAAAAAAACCCACAAAAAAAAAGAAAGAAAGAAAGAAAGAAAAGGAGAAAAGAAGGAAGGAAGCAAGGAAGGAAGAAAGGGAAAAGGACTGGGGAGGTAGCACAGTGTGAAGGCCCTGAGTTCAGTTCCCAGTACCACCCCCCCTCCAGTGTGAAATATATATCACACTGGAAGTGGATACTTAAAATGGTAATGTGGTGCAATGAGACACACATCACATAAAGAGGTATGACAAAGAAGAGTGCAGGTGCAGCTAAATCTCCTCTGATGACATCAAGAGACCAGGCCCCTGCCTACTCCACGGATGCCATAAAAGCAGCACACATGTGTTCTTTGTTTGGGGGTCAACCTGGGATTCCCACTCTTTACAGCTTACAGCTTTCCCCCTTGTGCTCGGGCATAAGAATAAAAGCCTTGTTCCTGCATCAAGGTGCTTCTGATAGCGCGAGAACCCACTGAGTCGGTAACAACCTCGGGTTCACCCGCCGGGAAGGAGGGCACCCTTCATGCATCTGTCCCTTCAAGTACCAGATCAGGCTCCAGGCACCCATGGATGGCTCAGACCCTTCCTTTAGCTTTCAGGAGCTCTTGGACTGCAGGAAGTACAACATACATTCACCATTAACAGCTCCCAGGGCCAGGGCTCAGCACCAAAGAGGGGCAGGGAAGCACAAGGGAAAGCTTAGTGGTGTCCCTTAGGGTCGAGGCTCAGAGAACGCTGGCTGAAGAGGGATAGAGGCAGCCAGGCAGCTGGTGGAGAAAGCCCTTCTAAGAAGCAGGAAGAGAAGGTGCAAAGGCACAGAGGCACAAGAGGAGAACAGTGGAGAGTCGGGTGGCCACAGCTCTGGGAGATATAGGAGATGTGCCCTATGGAAAAGGGCCCCAGTCCTGAATATCTCTCGAACCACCTAACATGAAGCTGGTCAAAGCTGGGGGTAGGACACAGTGGTAGAGAGCTTACCTAGCATATGTGAGACCCTGGGTTCCAGCCTCCACACTGCAAAAAAAAATAAAATCAAAGAAAGAAAAAAGGAAGTAAAAAGAAAGATAGGTCAAAGTAGCAAGGTAGAATCTACTGGGAATACCGAGGAATAAGTAAAGTAATAAAACTGCCTGTTCCCTGCCCTTGTCTCTTGGGAAAATCAACAAATCATCTACAAACCACATGGCCAGGCAACCTGTCCCACTGCCTCTCAGTTACAGAGACCCACACACGCTATGGTGTGCAATGGCCACACAGCGCTAACAGTCAGAACCAAAACTGACCACGGAGCAAAGATGCACCTGGGCCCCCACCAGCCCAGCAAGGCTTCCTAAGGTCTCTCTCAACAGCATATCAGAGTATCAGGAACCTGGGGGAAGGAGGTGTCGACGATGTCCTCCACTCTCTAGCTTCCTTCCTTTTGTTCTTGACTGTGTCACTCCCAGCCATCTGGGAAAACGCTGTGAGCTGACCCAGTTTGAAACACTTTGTCATACACTTTTCCACCTTGTTGCCTGGACATCAGGATTCTAAAGTTAGCCCTGCTCTGGCTGCACCCAGCACGGCTTTCTATTCAGAGCTAGAGGGGCCCCGGGGTGGGGGGACAGGGCTGTTTCCAGCAATAAACATGTGTCTTCTGCCTGGCCCAGAAGAGCACACACTTACAGGCCCTGGAACATCTTGCACTTGAGCCAACATCAAAGGACAAGTGGAGGAGGCCCAGGTCTCTCTGACAAGGAGCAGTCTGCCTTCGGTCATGGGCCTGTGCTAATTGTTCTGAAGGAATCCAGCTGTGAGCACAGCTGGGCAGGGGTCAGGGGAGTGCTGACAGTGCTGCAGTGCCTTAGGTGACAGTCTGAGCCTGGTGCCCTCAGACCAAGATCTCAGTTGGGCCAGGCCAGCCCACTGGCCACACCCAGGGGGAAACTCTCCCGCCCCCACAGGCCACACTAGCCAGATGGCCAGCAACCCCAGTGCAGGCCCAGCTGGCAGGAGAGGGTGTCTTCTGGCCCTAAATCATGGCTCGGAGCCCAGTGGGTATGCGGCCAAGCACAGAGCCAGGCTTCTAAACCAGATGGGACCAAGGCTCTCAGACAGGCCGGCTCATCCTAATCCCCGCCAACACACAAACACACACACACACACACACACACACACACACACACACACACACTTTCCCTCGGCACCAGCCCCAGCAGACAATCCAGACTGCAGGCCTCCTTCAGGGAAGCCAGGCCCACCTATTCTCCTCACACACACACCCTTCCTGTCTCCTGGTCTCTCACCCATATTCCTTCCTCCAGAAAACCTACTGGAAGCCAGACATGGTATTCACACCTGTAATTCCAGCACTCCAGAAGACTGAAGCAAGAAGATAGCAAGTTCAAGCCCAGCCTCAGCCCCTTAGCAAAGTAGTGAGACCCTATCTCAAAAATAAAATAAAGGGTGTTGGGGATTTATCTCAAGTGGTAGAGCACTTGCCTAGCAAGCACAAGGCCCTGAGTTCGATCCTCAGCACCCAAAAATTAATTAATTAATTTAAATAAGAAAAATAAATTTTAAAAAGGCTGCGGATATAGCCCAGTGCAAAGGCTCTGGGTTCAATCTCCAGTAAAACACACACACACACACACACACACACACACACGCACGCGAAGGAAGAGCAGGAGGAGAGAGACCACCTGGCCTTTGAATTCCACATTGCCCCTCCAAAATGCCTGGATACCTCCTCTCCTGAACTCTTCTAGTGAGTTATACCATCAACCAAATCCTGATTTTCCTATTTCTCTTGCTCTCTAGTCTCACCTTGCTAGCCCAGCACCAGTTCCAGGAGGACCAGCACAGGCTCACACAACCTGGGCTTCAGGAAATCAAGACTGGACAGGACCTCAGTGAAGGTCCTCACTTTACAGATGGAGAAAGCAAGGCCCAGAGAGCAGGTGTAGATGAGAGGGGTCTTGGGCTGATCCTTGCAGCATCCGCAGGGACAGCTTCCCCAGCACCTGGTAGGATCCCCCAGTTACTCAGAAAGAAACCAGCAGATTGTGAGCTACAATCTGAAACAGAAACTAAGGCAGCAGCACCAGAGGTGGTAGACAGGGGAGGGAGCAGCAGGCAGAGTCAGGAGGAGACAAAGCAGACAGGAGGTATGCCCTTTATCCTGGTCTCACCTCTCCCTCACTGCCACCTCCTCCCTCATCCTCCCCTTGCCCACAGCACCACCTACCGTCCCTGCCCTGAAGCTCCCTCCAAAGGTACTGCAGCCAGCCCAAGGGGACCACAGGTGCCAGCGGGGCCAGAGCCCCCACTGTGCAAACCCTGCCAGCCTGCCAGTCATGGCTCAGAACAGCGAGTGCCTCCCCTCTTCCCAGGAGAAATGCCATCGCCTCCTCCCAAACCAGCTCTCCAGAACAAGGCAATAAGCAGTCCTGTCTGCCCAGGACTGAGGGCTCCAGGACGCAGGACCCTTGGGCCACAATCAGGAACGCTCCAGCCAGCAGGCAGGGTGGCTAGCCTGATGCAGAGACAGGGCCTGCCCTACCAGGGGCATCATCTATCTGCAGGGCCAAGGCTGGGGACTTTGTTCTAGTGTGTGAGTGAGGGCCAGACAGTGGGCAGCCAAGTCACCCCAGCAAGCTCCTGCAGCCCCAGACTACAACCCCATCAGGCTGAGGGGGAGAAAGGAGGTTGGGGGGTGGGGCTGTGCTAGCCCTGAGGGAGCAGCCTGTCCCTCCACAGCAGAGCTGGAAGCAGTGAGGGGGCCGGAGGGGACATCATCAGGCACACTCGGAATCATCCCACACCTAGAGGAAACATCTGGTCCCTGTGTACACTTGTTGTCACAGCAGAACTCTTAATGGCACCCCTTTTACACCCTCTGCCAGGGTCCCAACATGGAAAGTAAATTACCCACTAGGCCACCGTCTCTAGAGACCATCGCGATGAGCTGCGGTGTCTACACACACCATGCCTCTGTCGGCTTTGACATGGGTTACAAGCAATCTGTCTCTGATAAAAACAAAGACAGCAAAGCATGTGCACAATTTACTCTTATAAACAACAGGAGCCCTTACAACCCCCACTGGACCCTGGTGCTGGCTCTGCAGCTTCTGGCCCAGGGCAAGGATAGGGCGGGAGCCACACAGAGTGGCCTGTCTCATCTCCACTGGTGATGCAATAGCTGTGCCTGCTACAGACACGGCTGTGTCTACTTCCCAGAGCATCCTTTGCTTCCACGAAGCCAGGTATGAGTGCCAAGATATCCCAAATGGAAATGGACCTCAGCCATGAGATGCGGCACACAAAGCTGGTTAAAAGCCCAACACACATTCATGAAGCCAGCAAAACTGCCTAGATATTGCACAGGGTGTGGGCGCTGAGGCAGGCTGGTGCTGGGTCCTACTACCCACAGCACAGCACATGCCAGCGGGAACATGATGGCACTTGAGGATGCTCTGAGGGAATAGCGAGGAGCAAACGGTGGCACTAGGCATGAGGCTGACACACGTGGGCACTCAGACAACCTGTTCGCTAGGCCCCACAGAGGCTACCTGGCGATGTCTGGAAATGGTGCTACTGACCCCTAGCAGACAGAGGCCAGCAACACTGCTGGACCTCCTACAGTGCACGGGGCAGCCCCAGTGTCTGCCACCCTGACCCAGAGCAGGCGGGGATGTGGGGGGCTGGGAAGTGATACCTGACAAGGGCCACTGCAGGCACAGGTCTTCAGGAAGCTCTGGACTGGGAGGACACAGGGCTGGGAAGCAGAGGACACCGGCCAGAAGGGCCTTCCCGGCCAGGCAAATAGGGACACCTCCTTGCAGACAGGGCCTGAGCACCAAGTGTGGCACATGGTGGGTGGAGGGAGGGGGAGGGAGCCTGGTTGCAGTTGCTGCACCATGGACCTGGCCCAGGGGCCCAGGATCTGAAGCCAAGAGATGGCCGCCTACTGACAAATGGAGCCTGTGAGGGCAGAGATCAGGACCCAGGGGTGAGGGGGTCACAGCTTCACACTGGCACTGGCGAGGTAGCCTTCTCCATGGAGCCAGGAAAGGACACAGCAAGAAATCTCAGTTCCTTACGGGGGGTCTGGACAGGCCATCACTCAGAAGTTGCTTCAGGGCTGGACCAGGCTCCTGGAGCCCTGAGAGTATTATGGGCCACAGATGGAGACCCAGGTGATAAGGGAAAGCCCCTTACGGTTCCTTTAGCAACTCGACCTTTTCCTCCCCACTGCTATCCTATTTCCTTTATGCACATATTCGTGCCCTACAAGGTCAGACTATTCGCTAGGTTTCCAAGAATACGCACAATAACGCCTGGCACACAGCAGGCCTTGATATCTGCGGGGAGAGAGCACAGGAAAAGTTAGGAGGTGACAGGGCAGACAAGGAGGTGTGGCGGGTGTCTTCTTCATCCTGGCACTCACCTCCTGCTAACACAAGAGTGTCAGGCAGTGGGAAAGAAGTGCTTGGGAGCAGAGGAGGAGCCATAACTGAAGCAAGGGACCCTGGGAAGCCAACGTCAGGAACAGCAGGGCCACCATGAGAAACCCCCAAATATCTAACTAGCGAAGGCTGGAAAGATGAACCAACAGAGAGCTCCTTGAGGCCTCAGGATGATGGGTTCTGGCAGGGTACTGGGTACACCAAGCAGGCAACCCACCCAGCCAAAGGCTGTGAAAGCTGCTCTCCCAGGAATAGCCCCAGAGGGGTCCTTGTAGCCAGAGGCCGGGGTCCCTGCCAGACTCAACCCAGAGCGGCCACCTTCCAGCCCCAGTCGTCCCCGGGATTTCCCAGACCCACACACAACCACCTCTCCACCTGCCCTCCACCCTCTCTCCAGCTGGCAACTGCTCAGTCCTGATCAGGACTTTCTCACCTGCTGCCACTCATTAGAATGGTCTTCCCTGCATGCCTGGGTGTCCCTGCCAGACCAGCCTCGGGTTTCTGGTCGAAGACCACCCCTCTGGAGAGGCCTCCTGAGCACCCCTCTGGCCCTCCCTCCCTTGCCTGCATTGTCACCAAGTCTGGACTACATGTTTATTCAACTACTGTCCCCTCCTAGAATGCTGCTGTATGAGGACCAAGGCATGTGCCCTAGAGCCTGCAGAGTGCCTGACACACAGTAGGCCCTCAATAAGTATTTGAAGAACAAACTAATGAGCTTCCTTGCTATGGTTTGAATATGGCTCGATTTTTGTCCCCCAGAGGTCCTTGGTGTGGCAGTATTGGGAGATGGAAAACTCCTTTTTTTCTTTTCTTTTCTTTTTTTTTTAGATATGCAGGAGATGGAAAATCTTTAAGCGGGGCCTGGGAGTAAGTGGTTAGACCATGGAACTCTACCCTTGGAAGGGATTAACATGAGTATCACAGAACTAAGTTAATTCTCTCCTGAGTAGGCTGTTATAAAGCACTTGGCCCCCTTTGTACATAGCCCTTTCCCTTTTTGCTTCTTCACCACGTTTTGATACAGCCAGAGGGCCTTCTCCAGGATGCCAGTGCCACATTGTTTGGAACCTTCAACCACTTGAATTGGGGGCCCAAAAAATCTCTTTACTTTATAAAGCACCCATCTTGGGTATTTTGTTATAGCAACACCAAATGGGCTAATATACTCTTCAAGTTCCATTTTCCAAGGGGGATTAGTAAGAGTATTTGCTGTGAAGACTTATTGGAATACTGCCTGAAATGTACCCTGCCCAGTGCCTAACCATGTGAGTCCCATCAAATATTAGCAGTTCTTAAAATTTACTAACTGTTCTGTGTGTTTACACGGATGGCCTCTTCACTGCTCGAGGTGGGGCTTCTCCTCCCCAGTGCATTACAGAGCCAGGACTGAAGCCCCACCCTGCTTTTCTGCCTCCAGATGCTGCTGTGGCTGCCCCAGGGAAGCAGCCCACTGAACCACAACATTACGTCCCTTTCCTCATTCTGAAAGGACTTTGAAGAGCTCGCTCTCTTTCCTACTAATGACCACAAGCTGTTCCAGTGAATAATTTTTTTTCAAAATGAGGCAAATCAAAAACTTATGGAAAAAAAATTGCTTATGTCAAACACAGATGCAAGCCACCTATCTCCAAATCTTACTGCATCTGAAGCCTTGGCCATTCTGGACATCTTCATGGGCCATGATGAGCTTCAACATGAAATGTGCAAAAATGCACTGTTGGAAAGACCATTGGGAAAAGATCAAGGGGGCTTGTGCCTGAATAAAAATGTCCCCAGGACCCCAGTGCATGGGCCAGCCCAGCCCGTGGTACTGAGAGATCTGTGTGCACTGCAGCTGTCAGGCCGGGTCAGCAGAGAGCTGGAAGATGAGGATCCCAGCCAGCTGTGGGAGCCCCCTACAGTGAAAAATGTACGGCCAGGAAAGAGCATGTAACTGGGATCAACAGCCTTTCTTCCTTCCTTCCTTTCTTTCTTTTTTTTTTTTTTTTTAGGCAGGGTCTCACTGTGTAATTCAGACTGGTCTTGAACTCACAATGTAGCCCAGGCTATCCTCAAACCCATGGTGATCCTCCTGCCTCAGCCTCCTGAGTACTGGGATTACAAATGTGGGCCACCAAGCCAGGTTCTCAACAGCCTTTCTAATACCCTGCATTAATTTCCTGTGGCTGCTATAACAAATTACCATAAACTTAGTGGCCCAGAACAACAAACATGCAGTCTCTCACAGTTCTAGTGGCCAGACCCTTGAATCAGCATCTTCGCCCTCACTGCCCCCCACCTGGGGTGCTGGCTCTGCCTGCATAGCGGGGCCGTGAAGAGGGTGCAGGATGAGGAGAGGGTGAGGGGTGCAGGGAGGCTAAGCACAACAGGCCCCGCTGGCACCTGCCCTGGCTGGCAAGACAGAGTTGGGTCAGGGCCAACTCTGGCTGAGGCTTCTCAGGCGCAGGGGGAGTCTGCTCTCTGGCCTGGGTCCCACCTCTAGAAGCAGGGCCAGCACGTCCAGCAAGGATGGCACATTCAAGAGGCGGCTGCTCTGACTTGAGCTGCCCGCCCCCACCTCCCACCACTCTCACTAGATGGAGAAAAGACCAGAGTCATAAACCAGATGAAAATATGTTCTGTTCCGCCCTGGGACTAAGGGCTCACCTTAAATGAAAACAGACAGGAACAGTGTGTTGCCGACGCAGATCTTGGCCTTCTGCAGATTAGCCTCAAGGGCAATCACTGGGTGTCCGAGGCTCTGCATCAGCAAGCCCCGGTGCACTGAGCCCTGGGACTACCAGCTCGGCTACCCCAGGAGGGGGCTGGCAAAGAGCCCCAGGAACACCTTCCACAGACGCCCACAGGACAGGGATCAGAAACGCCAAACACTTTGCCTGAAATTTTGATGGGGGATGGGAGTATCCCAGAGAAAGGTCATATACCCTCCTCCAAGGGCCCAGAGTCCACTGCCCACCATGAACTCTCCAGGCCTCCACAAGTCCCCATGTGTCCAGACTCAGCTGGTGCCTGTCTGTCCTCTGATTTCAGGCCCTGTGGGCCCGGTCTTGCCACCCAGCAGCACACAAGCTCCTTTGCGGGAGGCCACATGCAGAAAAAGAACAATGTAACCAGAGGGAGGGGGATTCAAAAGAATGACTGTGGTGTGTGACAGAGCAGACAGGGAAGAGTCCCACAAGCCAGGCAACTGACTTCATGAACAAGAAGGCTACCCATGAGAAGGCCGGTACTTGGGGTCCTCACCATCGGGCAGCCTTCCTCTCAGGCTCTGGTGATACCGGGAGGGCCAACCCCACTGCCTGGACCACCCAGCATCAGGTCAGGGCAGCCTGCTGGTGCAATGCAGGAACTTCCGCAGTGTGTCTTCATGGCAGCAAGGAAGCAAGTGTGGTAGGAAAGCAAGGAAGAGGACGGTGATGGATGTGAGAGGGCAAGGCAGAGCAGAGAATCCATCCGTCCATCTGTCTGGACAGCAGCAATCTCCCCCGTGCCAGGTTCACCTGCTATGTCAGGTGTAAGAGCACTCACCACATTCCAGAAAAATGGATTGAAAGCTATGATGAGGATGGCCGCCACAAAGCTGGGATCCAAAGGGTCCACGTAGTGCACCAGCCAGGTCATGACGCAGAGGTCTGCCTGCAGGGGAGAGCAACATCAGCCAGAAGCCACCCAGTGCCACCCAGAGACAGCCAGGACCTGGGCCCCAAACATGCAGACAAAGCCACCCTCCGGAAACAACACGCCAGGAGGCCTGGGGACATCCACACCCAGCCAAGGTTGCCATGCTGTAGTCACAAAATAGAGATAAAAAGCAAAACCCACTCAGCTGTGTCGTGCCCTGTCAGGAGGGCAGCTGGGCTGTCCAGCTCGTCCAGCTGGCATTGGACAAGGAGCTCAGCATCTCTGAAGATGGGGATCTTGCACCCTCAAAGGGAAGTGACACCAGGCCTGGTATGACTGGGACCCCATGGGATAAAGGTCTCAGAGGTCCAAAGAAAACTCAGGGACCAAAATGCATGTGAAGAGATACTTGGTCTTACCAAAAATTAGGTAAAAGCAAATTACAATAGTAATGTGCCTCTTCTCACCAAAACGTAAAAAGCAATCATCCAGAGTGCTGCTGAAGGTGTGGAGTGTCTAGCAAACTGAAAAGGGGTGCTGCCAGGTCTCCACAGCCCAGTGATCCCACACACTGCACATGAGCTCATGCAAGCATGCTCCTGCCAGCTTGCAGCAAAGTGGCCAGGAACAATCGGAGATGCCAACGTGGGCCAAGGTATATATACTATATATACAAACAAGCTAGATGCCATCAACAGACAAATAGAGAAACACCACAATGTGGCCCATGTATAAAGTACTGAATGCACAGAAGTTTAAAAAGTTAGATCCAAGCTGAGTGGGGTGGCACATGCCTACATGTAATCCCAGAACTCAAGAGGCTGAGGCAGGAGGTTCACAGTAGTTCAAGGCCAGCCTGGGCTACATAGTAAGTTTGAGGCCAGCGTGAACTACATAGCGAGACCTCCCTCTCAAAAAACCAAAAAGAGGAGTTGGGGATTTAGTTCAAGTGGTACAGCACATGCCTAGGAAGTGCAAGACCCTGAGTCTGATCCCCGGTACCCTCCCAAAAAGAAAAACAAAAAGGAAGGAAAGAAAGAAAGAAAGACAGGCAGGCTAGAGCCACATGCAACAACACACATGTACACTATAATGTTCCCAAAAATATAAAGTCAAATATAAATAAAAAGTTGCAGTATTAAGGGCATAGACACAAATTTTAGAAACATAAAACAATATAAATATTGTTTCTTTCTCTGCGCGTGCTTTATAACAGATGAGAAGCCAAGCACAGTGGCAATATCTGCAAGCCCAGCTATTTAGGAGGCCAAAACAAGAGGACCCCAAGTTCAAGGCCAGCCCTAGGCAACTGAGCAAGACCCTGTCTGTCTCAAAAATATTTTTTTTTCTTTGAGACAGGGTCTCACTATGAAATTCAGGCTGGCCTTGAACTCACTATGTAGCCCAGGTAGGCCTCGAACTCACAGCAATCCTCTTGCCTCAGTCTCCCGAGTGCTGGCATTACAGGCATCCACCACCACACCTGGCTAAAATGAAAATTTTAAAAAGAGATGAGAATGTAGCTCAGTGGTACAGTGCTTGCCTAGCATACATGAGGCTCAGCACTGGAAAAAACAAAAAAAAAAAAAAAAGATGAAAATGCGATGTACTGAAGCCATGACCCTGCTGCCTCTGAAGCAGGGCTTCCCAACCTCAGCACGGGTGACACTCGGGCCGGATGGCTCCTCTGTGCGGGCTGTGCTTTCTGGGATGTCTGGCAGCCCCACTAGGCTCCACCCACTGGATGACAATATCTCCTCCCATGTGACAGCTAAAAAATGTCTCCAGACATTTCCAAAAGGCCCCTAGGAGCAAAATGCCAAGCAGTGAGACCCTCTGCTCCAGGGGCAACAAGACAGATTAACAGGACACTTTCAACATGGATTTCTTTCTTTAAAAAAGATGAGACACCTCTGACATTTTGGAGGGTGAGTCGTTGCATTCTTGAAACTTTTCCTTGCTTTTCATTTTAGAAGGAATTTGAAACCAGATACTTTGGCACAGGCCTATAATACCAGGATTCTCGGGGCCTGAGGCAGCAGGGTCTCAATTCTGAGCCCAGCCTGGGCAACTTAGCAACTGAGACCCTGTCTCAAAAAAAATTTTTTTTAAGTTTTAAAGGAGCTGGAGATGTAGTACACTGTGAAGGCCCTGAGTTCAAGCCTTAGTACAGAAAGAAAGAAAGAAAGAAAGAAAGAAAGAAAGAAAGAAAGAAAGAAAGAAAGAAAGAAAGAAAGAAAGAAAGAAAGAAAGAAAGACAGACAGAAAGAAAGAAAGAAAGAAAGAAAGAAAGAAAGAAGGAAAGAAAGAAAGAAAGAAAGAAAGAAAGAAAGAAAGAAAGAAAGAAAGAAAGAAAGAAAGAAAGAAAGAGAGAAAGGAAGGAAGAAAGGAAGAAAGGAAAGAAAGGAAAGAAAGAAGGAAAGACAGAGAGAGAGAGAAAGAAGGAAAGAAAGAAAGGAAGAGAAGTCTCTCTATATACAGTTCAAGGTAAAAATCACAGTAAAAGATACAATAAAGGTTATGTCTATCACTATGCTGACCTTTCCCAGGCCTACTATGATGGAGTGTTTTGCTTTGTTTCATTTCAGGGTATAATAAATGCTTTCAAAAAGTGCTTTATCTCCCACTTTTCGGGGTGGGGTGGGGAGAAAATGCTGCTCTGCATTGCCAGTATCCTACACATCCCGCAGGGCTCCCAGCCCTGGAGGACTAGCAGCAGCCGCCTCCCCAATTCTTGCTTCACCAGGTGACTGCTTCCTGGCGAACCAGCCTGCCATTCAAGCAGCACTGCTGAGTGTGACCTCAACAGTGTGACAATGGGAATATTCTAGAAAGTCAATAGGGACTAGGTGTCAATATGAAGCCATCTTCTTCCACTGTGGCCTCCTTGACCAGTCAGGCAAATCTTTACCTCCCTACAGGGCCAAGGGTAGAGCTAGGAAGATATTAAAAGCTCAGATACAGTATCCCCCCTTGACCATGAGGCGTATATCTCAAGATCCACAATTGCAATGATACACAGAGAACCCACACGCGAAGTGGCAGAAGAGTGAGCCATTAGAAGCACAGCCTTGCCCAGGGCTGGCCACAGCACTGGACATCGCATGGGCACTCAGTGGACCCTCCAGATCCCCAGAGCTGCTAAGGCCCTGAACCAGAGCACAGCAGGGTGCTCCAGCAGGCCTTTCAGCAATGCCAGGCTGGGGCAGGAAGCGCCATGTGGCCCGGGGCACATGCTGCTCCCTAGAGGCACCTACCCTAGCAGGAAGGACTAGGACAGAAACCAGCTGAGCACATCCACAGCTTCTAGACTCTGGGCTCAACAGGAGCACCAGTCTTTCTTCTGTTGGATAATAACATTTATAAAGCACCCTCCAATCACAAGGCCCTGTCACTGATAGCTAGAAGCAGATGGACAGGAGCGGGCAGTGAGAAGCACTGGCCTAGGACCAGAGTCCTGACTTTGTGTGGTCACTTCATCACCGTGTACAACACACCCTTCGCCAGAGGGAAATCCGCGCTCACCCCACCCCTCTGATCACCATCAACCCCCAGCCAGAAACTTACCTAGCTTCTGGCCACCACCCCACCCTATCTCATTCTCCTGTCCAATCACCTGATCTGTCTTTCCATCTCATAAGCAGCTACCCAATCCATGCCCAGCCTCCTAAACCCAGACACAGCAAAGGTCCCGGATAGGGCTTCACCACCTACTGGCCACTCTCACCCCAGTCCTCCTGACCTACACATAGTACACCAGTCCCAGCACACACTGGCAGCACAAGTCACACCCACTCACAGGCAGACCTTCCACACAGCCTGGCCAGTCCTTCACCTACCACCCCAACCACTCACACAGGCTCTTTCACAATGTACATGCCTGTAATGTCCTTGGTCCCCAGCACCCAACTAGCAAACTCCTATTCATCCCTCAAGACCCAGCTAAAGTATTACTCTTCCTCTCACCTAAGGTACTCTCTTTTGTATTCCTTATTATATGCCTATTGCAATTGTTGGAATATTATCCCTGTTTCTGTAACAGCTCCTCAGGCTAGAGACTATTTTTTATTGATTTCTGTGTTTCCAGTATGCATCCCTCTGCTGACACAGAGTAAATGTTTGCTGTGTGAGTGGTGGCTGCATTTCACTACCAGTACAGCTCAAGGGCTAATGGTTGTCTCTAAGGGGCTCTCCAGCTCATCCACCTGTGGTCTTCTCCAGTCTGCCTTTGGAAGCCAGCACAAAATTGCCAGAGCAGGCCCTGTAGGGATTCTGTAAATGGATGGGCAGACAGGCAGCCTGGGATGATTAACAAAGTCCTCTCGACAAAGGGGCAGAGGCTCTCATGAAGCCACAGAGCCTAATTCAGCAGCCACCCAGGCACTGGGCATCACAGATGGTTGTGTTTATGGCATATTTTCAGGCTGAGCAATGGGGAGGGTTGGGGAAGGAGAGGGCTTTCTAAGGCTTCCAGACCACAGGGACAGAACCTCACCCAGTCAGCCTAAAGTCCCTGGTCGAGGCCTGTCTGTCCCTAGGTGTACAGCCAGGTAGCAGGTGTGTAGGGAAGAGAACCAAGGACGCAGGGCCGTGACGAGGGCTAAGAGGCCTTGCCCTGAATGTCACTTCCCATGATCCCCTGCAGACACCACAACCCTATTTGTCCATGAGCTGGCACTCCCCATGCTCTGGGCCCTGCGGCTCCCCATAAGGACAACTGGGGGGCTGGTGTGTAGAGCAGTGGTAGAGCATGTGCCTCGCATGTACCAGGGCCTACAGGTCCATCCCTGTACAGCAAAGAAAAGAAAAGAAAGAAAGAAAGAAAGAGAGAGAGAGAGAGAGGGAGAGAGAGAGAGAGAAAGAAAGAAAGAAAGAAAGAAAGAAAGAAAGAAAGAAAGAAAGAAAGAAAGAAAGAAAGAGAGAGAAAGAGAGAAAGGAAGGAAGGAAAGAAGGAAAGAAGAAAGAAAGAAAGAAAGAAAGAAAGAAAGAAAGAAAGAAAGAAAGAAAGAAAGAAAGAAAGAAAGAAAGAAAGAAAGTCTCCATAGAGTTTCCAGGGCAACACTACAAATGAAGATTTATCATTAGCCAGAACACTCTTTAAAGGAGAGTTCTACATGAGGTGCCATTCTTTGACGCTAGAATTCTCCAGTCCCTGCTTTCCTGAGGTGCCAGATGTCAATGTGATGGAAACTTGCCCCCATGGCGGGTCTGCAATGGGCTGTGCTCACATCTCACTGAGCAGAAGGAAGTGAGACAGATGTTGCCATCCTCCTTCTCATTTTACAGAGAACTAATCTGAGGGAAGCAGTTGCCGAGTGTGCACTACAGTGGGGCCACCAGCTTGCCCCACTGGCTCAGCTGCCCCAGGACCACCCTCAGTCCCACAGCCGGTCTGTGCCTCGGGCCCTGGGCCTCTGGCCCCCTGGGGTTTGCAGGTCTTGGAACTGAGCCACAGACAGACTCACCCAAGGCAAAGAGGAAAGAGGGCAGAGTATGAACTGCAGGACAGACTCTTTCCAGCTAGGGGAAAAGGGACAGAGAGAAAGGTCTGGAGACACAGGGCTGAGGGCCAGCCATAGTCCTAAGATACAGCTCTGGGAAGCTTCAGCCCAATGGTGGCGGCCTGGGGAACAAGGCAAGGTTGGGGTCCCGACAGGAGAGGGGAACAGGGCTTCTTCCAGACCCATTTGTGCCCCTCCCATCCTACTGTGGGAACTCTCCCCTATTTCCTCACAGGGCCTAAGGAGAACACACTTGCTTGAAATCTTTAAGAGACCATAAAGTATTTCGCCAGGTATTGCACACTCACAAGAAGGAGGCCTGATTTGTTCTAAATGACCAGGCCGAGGGCATCACTAATGCCAGTTACCAAGGTTAGCACATACGTTATTCCTTGCAATCCCCAAGACCTTAAAAAAAAAAGTCCTACTCTTATACTCACACTGCAGATAAGAGAGCCAAAGGCTTAGAGAAACCTCAGATCCAACCAAGGAGGGCAGAGGCAGCCTTGGACAACCCAGCCCTCCAGATTCCTGGCAGAAAGCCTCACAAGATGTTGGCCTCAGAGCCCAGGGGAGGACCTGGCCCCACCCCAGTGGACAAGTTTGTATGTGTGGGTCTGGAACACTCTCAAGGAGATAGGAAGCAAGTGAGGAAAAATATGCTTCACTTCAGCTTTAGGAGCTGAGGTGAAGAAGGGAAACTGAGGCATTCAAAGATTAACCAACTCCCCTCCTGTCTCTCAGGAGCTCTCTTTCTCTCAGTAAATTTCCTACTCTTAAAAAAATAAAATAAAATAAATTTCCTACTCTTAACCAA